>VWZP01005851.1:538517-599608 GCA_013396995.1 Dicaeum eximium
CAGGCAGCGGAGCAGAGATTCCCCTGCAGCCCCTGGTGCAGGCCCTGCTGAGGCAGCTGTGCCCCCCCAGCCCAGGGAGGTCCATGGGGGAGCAGAGATCCACCCACAGCCCACGGAGGATCCCAGGGCAGAGCAGGTGGGTGCCCAGAGGAGCTGTGGCCCCGTGGGAAGCCTGTGCTGGAGCAGGCTCCTGGCAGGGTCTGTGGAGCCATGGGGAGAGGAGCCCAGAGCAGAGCAGGTTTGCTGGCAGGACTTGTGACCCTGAGGGGGCACCCGCTGGAGCAGGCTGCTCCTGAAGGACTGCGCCCCAAGGAAGGGACCCACTGGAGCAGTTCATGAAGAATTGTAGCCTGTGGGAAGAATTTACACTGGAGAAGTTTGTGGAGGACTGTCTCCCATAGGAGGCATCCCACGTTGGAGCAGAGGAAACATGTAAGGAGTCCTCCCCGTGAGGAGGAAGGAACAGCAGAGAGATTTGTGATGAAATGACCACAAGCCCCACAACAATTCCTCATTTCCTTATGTCACCAGGGTGGAGAAGGCAGAGAATCAGGAGTTAAGCCGGGGAAGAAGGTTTAATATTTGGCTCTATTTCTCATTATATTGCTCTTCTTTGGTAATAATCCAAGGCTATTTTGCCTGTGATAGTAATTGCTGAGTGATCTCTCCCTGTCTCTATCTAGACCCATGAATCTTTTGTTGTTTTCTCTCTCCTGGTCAGCTGAGGAGGAGAGCAACAGAGTGGCTTTGGTGGACAACTGATGTTCATCCAGGGTCAACCCAGCACAAAAGGAATGGGATTATGTTTATATGCTCATGTGTGGTTTTACTAAAGTGAAACACAACATGAGCCTCTTGTGATAACAGTGACATGTAAAATGAATGTAAGATAGAATAGTCAAAAAAGTGTTTGATGTATGATGCTAAGGGTGGAAGCCTCTGTACTGATTCAACTAATGAGCCTTGTTTTATTCATCTGATGTTAGGACTGCCAGGAATGTATCAGTTGTACGACACTTTAGTGACCTTTCAGGCACAGCCAGGATAAAATGCCTGCAGAAAGGGCAGCCTGCTGCATGCTTTAAGAAGCTAGCTCAGAGTCCACAGGGAGCTTTTAGCACAGCCTGGACACCACAGGGTTGGCAGTGCTGAGAAGCAGCTGCCATGAAGAAACCTTGCTACAAACAAATTGATGAAATCCTTTTGTATTGGAGTTCACTTGCTATTACCTCCCTTCACCTACCTTGCAAAGCTTGTTGTTGCCTGTAAGAAGCCATTGTATGTCTCCAGTGAGGTCATGGTAGTACTCTGCCCTGCCATCATTTGGTTCCATACATGGGAATTTCTGCAGTGAGCTGAACACAGAAATATTTCTATGACCTTGCTTTGTTTATCACTTGGCAATCTGGTTTATTAACACTCTGTGCTTGCTCTGTACAACAGGGCAAAGCCACTATGCACAAAGAGGTTCTCAGCATGCATCTTTACCTCATGCTTACACAAAATCATTTTGCTCAAAGAAATCTTTTTCTTAACACATTCGTTTACCTTTCTGAAAACAACCCTGAAGACAACCTTTTGCCCCACATCTGCAAAGCAGAGTGTCTATGCCTGCAGCCTACTAATAATGTTTACAGGTTGCTTGAAAAAAAAAGTTCTAGAAGAAATGCAAAGCTGGACAAATGAGTATAAACAATATCCCTAAAGTGACATGGGCTGACAACACTGAGGCACTTGATCCAACACAGGTATTTTCTGATTTCTGTTGTCAAGGATCAAGAGTAACAAAAATAAAAGAAAATTGAGCAAGCAAATAACAAACTATACCTGCAGCAAACATACTCCATTCTTTTTTCTACAGTCTTCGTATTTGAATGTGGGGATATTGTTATATAAACAATATCATTCCTGCCTGTAAAATTAGTATGCTCCCAAAGACATGATCACATTTTGATAAAGGTATTCTGATGGTAATGAAAGAAACGGGGCCAGGAGACCTTCTTCTCCTGTTTGAATGCCTTTATTGATCAGCTCTGGGGTAGGGGGCTCGGGGGCCGCGCGCCGCCGCCGCTGCTCCCTTCGAAGTTCAACGGGGAGGAGATGCCTCTGCAGATCTGTCCACCCCGGGGCAGAGCTGGGACTTCCGTCCTCACGGGCGTAGTTTGGAANTTTAATTCTTATCAGTAACAGACATCAATTAAGTAGAAAGCAGCGAATGGCATTTGTCTTGATTTTAGCAAGATTTTGACACTACAAAAGGTTTGTAAGAAGTTCTGGGAAGTACTGTTCAGATGCATGGGTGGAGTGCAGAATTGTTTAAAACTCTATTTGAAATGTAGTTATAAAGCAGATGGGACATTTCAGATGGGGTCCCACTGGGATCATCCTCAGCTAAGGAAATAATTCTCTTCATTATTTTTATTAACAACAGTGAGGATAGAATACAGAACGTTTTTAAAAATTTAAGATTAAACTAGACTGGGAAGGGTACAAGCACTTGTGAAGATAGGATTAGAAGTCAAAATAATCTTGAGAAGTGGCTTGAAATCAAGAAGGTGAAATTCAGTACAGACAAGTGCAGAAGAACTCCTGTGGGGAATAATCAATCATCTTCAAATAAAATATGGACTACTTGGCTAGGCTACAGTTAGTGTCGAAACAAAAAAATAAAGAGCTGATTATTAAGCATTTGTATGATGCTGTTGAAAAAAAAGGAAATTTGAAACCAAACCCAAATGACACAAAAAAAGAACAAAAACAAGAGAAAAAAAACCCCAAACCAAACATTCAAAACCCCAAAACCTACTGAATTATTTCAGGTAATACACAGAAGTCTGTATGGCAGTTGTCCCAGTTAGTCCTGATTTGTGCACCCCACTGTAAGAAAAACATAAGTAAACTGAGGAAGGATCTCCAGGCTTCAAAATGTACAGGCTTGGAAAACATGAACTGTGATAAAAATTTGAAATAACTAGATTTGCTTAAACCTGAAAACAATGGATAGCATGGAATACTTTTTTAAAAGGTTTAAAAGCAGTTATAAGTGAAAAAAAAGACTCATTTTTCTTCATATGCGTAAGGAGAAAGGCCAAAATGTAGATAAGTAGTTAATTTGTAGGAAATTACATTTAAATTAGACATTAGGAAATTAAGCACAGGGAAAAGCAACACAGAGAGGCTATAGAACCTCCTTCATTAGAGATGTCAAGGATTAATTTAGTAACACATCTTTCTATGATAGGAATACACATAATGCTGCCACAGAGCATAGAGTTGGCTAAATTATTTCTGCAGGGGCCATTCTTGCCAGCAAAAAATGACTTGATAACAGATTCAACATGTGTGCAGTTGCAGTGGAGACATGCTGCAGCCAGCCAGTCCAGTGTTCTGGTAGCCCTCTGCTTGCAGAGTAAATGGTGGATGGAAACGCACAAGAATTTGATTCTTTGGTGACATATCTGGAATTGGTGAAACTGTATTGATAAGTGTGACTAAGTGTGGCACATATTGATGGGTACCTTAGTATTAAAACAACTTTGTAAATGCAAGTGTTAAGGAGTCCTACCACTGTGGAAATTCTCAAACCACGTAAATTTACTTTTGTGTTTGTGACTGTAACTGCATTTCAGATCCACAATAAGTTGTTGTCTATCAATTAAACTTTTCTCTTTTTTTTAAATTTTTTTTAAATTTTTTTGACTTTTTCTTTTAATGCATACAGAGACAGTGTGTCAGTAGCAGTGATCAGACATGTGAAAAATGCACTTCCATACCTGAGCTCTTTGGCCCTTTTCTATCAAATTTAGGTCCAATTCAGATCTGTGATGTAAGAGACAATATTTCAGGGACAAGAACTGCCTCCAAATAACCCCTATAAGCCAATAGCTGAGTCTCCTGGGACAAAGGAAGCAAAGGGCACCCTTTTGCCTGTGCAAAGGAAGTGTTTTAGCAGAGAAATAGGGGACTTGGGCTCAGATGAGATTAAATTTTCCTGGAAATTGTTTAAAACAAACATAAGAAGACCATCGGGAACTGGCAATTGTGTGCATTAATAAATAACTCCTACCCTACAACCTTCTTGCAGACCTTCAGGATCTTGAGAGAAATGCAGGTTTTCTTACATCTGTGAAGTTTCATCTCTGAAGCTCAGATAAATTGTTCCAACTCTCTGCTCATGCACTTCAACCCAAATATCAAAACAGGGAATCAGAGAAACTTCTGTCTCTCAGACAGAGTTGGATCAATGTACTCCCTCCTCTACATCCTTCACTGAGCCATGGTATGACAGCAAGCCAGACACAGTAATCACAGTCAGAAGCAATGCATTCATGCCAATATATAAAATGTTTTCAGCATTTGTAATGTCTAAATAGCATGTTTTGTATTAGTGAGGTGGTCTGCTTTAAAAAGAGGGATGTGTGGTTATTTCTGATGGAAAGATGGCAATTATATGTCCTTTACAGTTTATATGTGGTTTTAAAAGTGAATTGATTTTAAAAGTAAAGGAAAAAAGAGGGGGACTTTGGCTTTCCTTACTTTTTTTTACTGTTTTTCTGGATCTTCCAAATTAGCTGGTCTAATATTAAAAGGTTATTAGAGGATCTGCCAAAAATAACCTGTGTACTGGGTGGTTCTTGAATGATAGTGCCCATCAGTTCTGAAAAGATGTTGCTAATGACAGCAATTTCTCCCCTTTCAGTTGATTTCATAGGTGGATTTGACTCTTACGGCTATCAAGGTCCACAGAAGACATCTCATTTACAGCTACAGCCCATGTATATGTAAGTACTTAACTTCTAGGATATTCAGCAGAGTGGCAGCCAGATATTAAAGGATCATTAAGCTGAAAGATGGCATGACTTAAAAATTCAGAATAGGCAGAAGCCTTTTTTGATGGACTGAATTCAAGTCACACTTAAGCACCAACATCACTCTTGTGTTGAATTATAATGATTTCTTAGGGCAGGATATCATGTGTCACAGTTGCTCAAACAGCATCCAGCTCTCACCTGATTTTTCCCTATTTTCATTCAAGCAGGTTCCACTCAGAAACAGTGACAATTTAGTGTAGAAAAACGACTCATCATGTATGGCAAACCTTGGCTGTGAAAAAAGTGGATTTTTATTAAGTTTTATCAAAAGTTCAGCGACTTGCTAATTTAGTGGGTGCTAAATGCTAAATGCATTTGTCTTACCAGAGCATCTGTTCACCAAGGCACCTCTGTACCTCATTTCCAGTTTCTACATTTAAAAAAGCTGAAACAAATATAACAACATATGGCTTTTAAAACTAGTTTGAATAGAAGACAGTATTTTACCTAACCATTGAGTGACAACTCCATCTTAGAGTGCAGTCTGATATATTTGGGAATTAAATGGATAATCTGATCTCAGCTAATACACACAACTGGAGTATATTCACACTACAGCTGACACACAACTATAGACCAGCCCAGGAATAATCATCTCCAAATATTTCTTGTATTGATGTCAACTGAAATTCAGAACAGCTGTGACTGCCCAGATGAATCTTACCTCACTGCTGCAGCTTTTTGAAATATTTTTTATTTGCCATCAATGCCCTACACACTAAAAGTACAGCACCAAACAGCTCATAGAGGGGCAACAGTTACGTTTTTTCCTTTGTTTCTCTTCTGAATATTTCTTTTGAGGAAAAGAACTAAGTTCAAGCAATGAGTAGCCATCCCAACACACAATTCCACTCACCACTGAATGCAAATTCATTTCTTCTGATTAGTAGAAGCAAGTCTGCTAATGGATTAGTGGTTTTTTGCATGAAATCTTGCATTTACTCCATTATCAGTGGTACAATCTGTTCAGTGGTGGTGTTTGGAACTGGGCCCTTCAGGAGCTTTGCTAGGAGCTTTTTAATAATCTCAAATTACAATAGTGAGTATCTCCAATGCCGTCTTAACTTCAGCTTCCCATCTGTCTGTGCTCAAGTAAATATTTTTCACCTGCACTTTTGGCACAGTGCTGCACGTTTAGAAAATGTTATTTCCTTCATAGTATTATATGAGGTACATAGGTACTTAGAACAATTCTAATCCTATCTCTTTCTCAGTATACCATACCTTGTCATCAACATATGGAGCCCTCTAGCTATTATCCCATTCTCTTTATGCTCTTGGTGTTTCTTCCAGAACAGCAGATTGCATTTACTATGCATCTTCATTTTGACTGGAAAGAAAGCTAGACCTGTGAAAAATAAAAAAAGAAGGCAATATTTTTAAGCTTGTAGCTAAAACAAAGAGATAGATGATTAATCCATGTAAACTGTCTTCTCTCTTATTTCAATGCTGCATGCTGACTGGAGTATAGGTGGTTTAGCTGTCTTAACCAAGAGACAAAAATCAGAATGTGAGTTGACATTTTGTCCAATCAACCCACAAAAGTATTGCCGTGTCCCCACCGCAGTCAAAGACACTTCATGTTTCCCTCTGACTGTATAGTGTTTGGCAGGGTTCTCTAGGACTGCTACACTCTGTCCTTAAGAGGTTTTTACTGCATTTAGTAATACCTTTCTTTATTTACAGCTGAGGCACACCAGGAACATATGCAAATGTATTCACATTGCAGTTGTTCTGTAAATGTAGGCAGTCCATCAGGTAGTGGAGTGACAAATTCAAATGTCAAGTTAATCAAGTCAAGGTTTGATCTGCTTGTAGCACTATTTACAGCAATATTATGTATTAGAAATCAAAACATGCTGATATGATAACAGCAGGCCATACTTGGTATTTTAAAGCTTTATTTGTTGGGAGGAAAGGTTTGCTTCTCTATGGAGCTTGTTCACCAAATACCACCAATGTAAGCCTTCGTCGTATTCAAGGAAAGAAAGAAAAAGCACAGTGGGGCTTTATGTTATTCTCTGGCCATATCACCTCCAGTTTACAATGCTCAACCCCTCTAGAGTGTGTGTAATAGTCAAGAATTATTTAATATAGAAAGGAGACAGGAGACGAGAGATCTGCTTTACAGAGTCTCTTGCCCTTATAATCACGTCCATCCAGGATACAATTATACCCATTTATGTCCATATATTTGTATTCATATAACTATTTCCATAAGTTTATCAGTTGCTACAAAATGTCTTTGAATTCATAGGCAATGGAAGATATTTTAAGCATCATCCCATCTAATTCCTGCAAGAGATCAAGAAAATACAGAGATCACTTTTTGCCACACTGCGTCCTTCCTATTCAGACTCACACTAGGCACGTCTCCTATGGAGCTCTGGATTTATAAGGGAAATTGAACAGGAGACAGGTGCCTTTAAATCATCTGATTGCTGACTGAATGCAGAGGCACAACAGCACTTTGTTCTCTGTGCTGTGGTGTGCTGGGCATGCTGCAAAATGGAAGGAGAGCATATGGACTCCTCTTTGAAGAGAGCACCAAAACAATATCAGCTTCTAATGGTTGTTCAGATTCTTTCAAAATACAAATTTCAACATGCAGTTCAGTAATACAGAACAGAGAAACTCCTATACATTTACCAGATCAATTCATATACAGTACTAATACAAATCTTAAAGACATACAGAATTTTGTGTTCGGTCTCAGTCATTATCCATGTACTGCTTGCTGATGCGAATTGATTTAGTGGATTGCAATGACAGAAGTCCATCAACAGAAAGTTATTTCTTTGGAAGTTGGACAGTTTTTCATCCCAGTGATTTAAATCAATTTTAACTCCTTTATACATGCACTATTTAACAATTCTTCCAAAGGAATGATGGGTTTAGCAATTGCTAACTGTTAAAACATACTGCTTTGTAACCAGTTTCTTCCTGTGTGCTAAAGTTAGGACTTCATTTTGTTAATGTGGAGGTTATATTGAACCTACACCAACTTACATGTACAAATTATATTGATTTATTCAGGCTTCTCATATTTGCATTTCTATTGTGTCAGGACTATTTAATCTAAAGATTTATTACTTTTTATTTGTGATTTTCATCAATCAAGCTCTACTTTTAAGAACATTCTAATTCACTTTAAACACTCATAGTCACTTTGTGGTTTCATCATTTATGCAAAACTACCCTAAATGAACAGGATATCTAAGGAAAAGAAAAATCTTGGTTTCTGAAAAAGAAATATTATCTTTAGGTAGTTAATTGAAGTGACTATCTCTGGCTACTGTTACCTTTAATAGTCTAGGATTATTAGATTCAGGCTCACATTGGAGATTTTTTCTCTATGTTTTAGCCTTTGAATTCCAATCACAGTTTTCCTTATCACCTCTTCCAATTTCATATTTAAATCAGTTTACTTTTTAAAGTGAAAAATAGATGCAATTTAAAACTATGTTTTAAATAAAACACTGATGTTTCGGGGAAGAATTCTTATGGTGACATTTCTCTACCTGTTATAAATGGGATTTTTTTATTATTTAAGTGCCAACAGTGTGCTCTATGCTGTACAAGCCAAGAAGCCTAGACAGTCCCTTCAAACCGAATACGCTTTTTGAACAGAATGGCACAGAACCGATGCTCATGTACCTCCTTGCAGTGTGGCCACAGCTGATGTACTCAAAAGCAACTTCCTGGCATTCTGTGCCGGAGATGCCAGTGCTCATTTCCAGACCATGGGAGAAGGACACAATAAGATGGAGGAAATCAATTGTCAAGACAAAATTCTCCTCTTGGGAGGTGACTGAGGAAGGTGACTAAACACTCCCTGACACTGATTCTGCTGCACATGAAAAAGCACAGTTGTAGTTGTGGAACAAGACTGCACTGCATGATCACTGTTCTGAAAACAGGAGGAAGGAGGGAGGGGAGAGAGATCTTTCTTTGTGTTCTTCACACTGAACTTGTTTGTTCGAGAAAAGAAGAAGTGAAGCAAAAAAACCCCATGCATGTCTGATGCTGATGCCTAATGCACTGGAGAAATTGCTCAAAAGTAGTGCAGCCCTGAAGTGAAGCATGCTTTCCTCCTATTGTGAAGCCTAAGAATATTTGCAGTATCTGTACTCCCGTGCACACACACACATATAGGCATTTGTCTAGATAATTGCACATACTGAAGGTGCTACCTACTTCACCATTCACTTAAAGTATAAATGAAACACAAAAAAAAAGACACTAAAACTAGCACCTTGAGAATAACCACCATGACACTCAGCAAGTTCATGCAGTACAAATCTTCTGAGTAATTATCTCCTCATGTTTTGGGATCCAGACACATTTAAATAAACTACCACCTAAGCTTTCACTATCAAACAACATCTTGTCTATTTTAGACTGAAAGCTTTAGTAACAAAACATGGGTTTAGGACAACACTGTTAAGGTGGCCAGGCTGTGGCACTTGCACAGGCTCTCTGCTTTGTGAGTGAGCCGTGGGCAGCTTTCGTCTGCACCTGCAATTCTGCCCTTCTGTCCTCATACTGTGTCACTTCTTTGTTTTACAAAGACAGCTACGTGTCTGATGGATTGTATAAATCAGGCCATATTCCACTCGATCCCTGGACATACTGTTAAGATTATAATTAAATATAACTCCTGCCTAAGATTGTTTAGAAAACCTGTGCTGACTTCTCTGACAATGTTCCAGAGAGAGCCAAGCAGTTACTTGAGTAAACACTTTGTCTTTCTGTCCTCTTCATCCTGTGTGTATCTGGAGTATTACTGGTTTGTGGATTACACTTGCTTGCAAAAGGGCACCAGAGCAGCAGGGCAGGGACCAGACAAGTGTATGGTGGATTATAAGTATTGTTCTTTCTGTCTTTCTTCTAGGTCAAAGTAAACATGGGGACTACTCAAGGTGGGCTGGAGGACCTGTTGAAAAATCTCTTTCAGGATGGCCTTCTGGTTCTTCAAAGAGAAAAGAAATCCAATTTTTGTGCTAAAAATAATGTATAAAAGCTGATTGAACAGTGAGACAGAAAACAACAGAGACCTTCAGCCTCTCTTTCTAACAGGTACTGAAGGAGATGCCCCAGACCCCCTCCTTGAACCTCCTGCCTCCCAGCACCGGAGGGACACAGCAGAGGCATTGGTGCCACCTTTTGTCCCTTTCTTTCCCTGGCCACTGCCAGCACGGCCCATCTGGATTAAGACATGAGCCCAGCCCACCCAGTGCTGTGGGAGCCTCCTCCACACTCGGGGCCGCGCTGAGTCTCCTCGGTGAACACAACTCTGAAATACCAGGATGACCTTGCAGCAGAAGTCCATAGACAGCGCATTGTTTGTCCTGAAGGCTGTACAGTTCATACTTGCCTTAACCCAACTGCGTTGCACATTAGAGAAACTACGTGCAAGCTTTCTGAAGTTAACATGCTGCTGTTAATTCTGAACGATTTCTAAGTCAGTGGTTTTCTTCTGTTTGGTTTTGCTTTGTTTTCATGTCAGGGAATAAGGCTCTGTTGCTCCATGGCTCCAGAGCAACCAAGTAGAAAACTGCCAGCTGTCTGATAAGTGCTTTACTTTTGGGGCTCCACAGTGGTCAAGAAACAGTTTATAATGATGAAAAAAGAAAAATAAATAAATAAATAAATGAGACTTTTTGGGGGCCAGGGTGGGGAAAGGGGTAACAGAAACTAATAACTGAACCTACTGGAAATAAGCAGCAGCAGAAACAGTGCTTCTATATCCCGCTGGTTTTATTTATCGCACTGTAGGTGCTTTTATAGCTATCTCTAAACATCTTTTACTAACTACAGAGACATCTGCAGATTTCTATGAACAAAGGCCAACTGAATATGTACTAGCTACGTTTACTCTTTTATATCTGATTTCAACTAAAAATTCTCTGTAAGTGAGCTTTTTTTTTTTCCTAATTGCACCATAAGGGATCCACATATTTTATTTCTTGATTTTGGTTGGAGAGGGCAGGGAGGGACTAGTTGAGTTGAAGAAATACTGAAGACCTTTTTGTGGTATATTTGGGGGATCTGTTGTGTGTTAGAACGTGTATTTTATCTTCCTGTATTATTGTGGCTGAAAAAAAACCTCCGTGCTGTTACATAGTTGGCAACAAGATGCCTTTGGGAATTTTGCTAGTAGGTCAATGTGTATATGAAATACTCTGAACTCCTAGGAACATATGTTTTATTCTACATCTGATCTGTATTTTCAAGAACGTAGATGGCTTTCACTAGGAAAACCCAATATTTTGCTCAGGTTTTTCAGAAACTTGGATTGTCATTGTTTTTTGCTCAGACCTTGCATAGACAAACTCACGCACCTACCACACCTGAGGTGACCACGTAGCTTTTGAGGGCAAGAGGGAAGGTCAGGGCTTGGAAATGCTCAAGGCACCCCTGAGCAACTCCTTTTTCCCTGCTGGCTAAACCCTTGCTCCAAAGGGCTGTGCGCTCACTCCACTCACCCATCCCTGTACAAGCCAGTGCCCTTTGCTGTGTCTGCATGGATGTACAGTGTCACAAGCAGCAGCTCTGGACAATGACAGAGGAACAGGCATTCACCAGTGAAAACAAGATATGGGACATGTTCAGGAACTATACCTACATTGATTCAGTGAGATTTATATAGATATAGATAGATAGATATATATGTAAGTGTGTGAATGTGTGTGTATGTCTATGTATATAAAATACACAAGACTAACTATTTTAGGGGCTTCATCACCCAGGAAGGTTCTGATGCAGAGGACCAAGGGTTCCTGTCTCAGTTATTGTTGGGAATTTCATGCGTGAAACATGAACGTCCCCTAGGCCTGATCCTGTAAAGCTGATATGGATCTCAAATTTAAATTTTTATACTTGGGTACCTGAAAATACGAGTTCCTACTGGATAGAGATGCTTTTCACCCCCTAGAAACTCCATGCAATTTACAAGGGACAGGCTGAAATTTCCCATAACTGGAAAAATTAAAAAAGTTTCTACTTTTATGTAGTATTAAATATAACAGATGTATAGTATTAAACACAATGAAGTGGTTTAAATGGGATGAAAATGTCATAACAGGTTACTTTATCTCTCCCTGTATACCAGTTAATCAAAATGATATTTCTATAAAAATCGTTTTTTAACATGAAAAGAACCCAGTTTAGGCACCTAAGCAGCAATCCAATTTTCAGAAGATAATTTTTCATACCTTTCAGTGATTTCCCATGGAACAGTGGCTACTGGTAGTTAGCAATTTTAGAAGTCAGACAATTTAATGAAGTGTCTACATGTAGCTTATAGGCCTGATTTTAAATTAGAAAATTTTGGCCTTAATTTCTCTGTGTCTTAGTCTTCCCATCCATAATACGGGAATAATATGTGCCTCACAGGCTTTTTGTGAGGTCTGAATTGTTAATGTTTGTAAAATGCTTAGGAAATAGGAAGCACATCTAACTACTATGGATTGCAATATAAATGTGTATTCATATATTACATACAGAGTAGATACACACACTCACATACACACAGTATATATATATATATGTATATATATATATATACACATACATACCTATATGAAGTTGGTATTCATAACCCTGCTTAAGTTGCTGTTAGAGCACCACCATTAAAAAAATTAGGACTGTTGACTACTCAACTAAATTGTTAGTAGACAGATCTCTTCTGGAAGCAGTTTAGAGCACAGTAATGTGATAATATCTGGATGGCATTTTTGATTTGTACAGCTGTATCCTCAAAATCCAGTAAAGAATGTTATTTTTCTAGGCTGGGCTTTTGTTATAAACTAAAATATTCAGAAGGCAAGAGATACAATCCAAATGTGTCTTTTTTTCTTTTCTTTTTGGCATTTGTTAATTCTAAATGTATTTTTAACAAAAGTGATTTTTTTGACTTACTAGTGTAATTTGCATTTTAAAAAAAATAAATGGAAAAAATATAGGTTTCCAAGCTATTCATGGCCCCCTGCTGCTATTCAGAACTTACAGGAAACTCAGGATTACTCTTCCCAGCAGAGCAACGATGCAGGATAAAGAATCCTATTACATTTACATGATGACAATCCCGATCTGTGCAGTGCATGGATGTGACAGCACTGAATAGAAATTGCTGGGTCATGACACCATTTTAACGCTGTCATATGTACCAGGTATTTTCATTATCACTGACACTAAAAGGTTTCTTTTACAAGGCTGACTGCAGCAGACTCTTTACTTAGAAAACAGGGCTGGTTTTGCCCACTCATCAGGAATTTTAAGCCCATGATAGGTATAGAGTTGCCAACAGTGTTAAGTATTGTAAAAATAATACTTGTTAAGAAGGAGCTATGTAACATGGATATTTCCTCTGCATTCATATTCTTTTATATGCTATTTATTGACCTTAAAGTGAAATGATGGAATCCTGTCTTAGGCAAAATGTTTATGGAGCTCACATACATTGACAGCTTGTCTGAGATCATTTAATAAAGGTGGCCAGAATGACATACATTTTAAGATAGAGTCTCTTAGAAAGAGACTTCTTTTGTTAGGATTTTTTGGGTCTTCATAATAGTGTAAGTGATGCTTTTCAGTCAGCTAAGGAGAAATGGTTTGTGCTCCACTTGCTTAATCTAAGTCCTGTTTACAATACTCCACTGCAGCACAGCATTTTGACAAAGTCTGGCACAGTTATGTATTGATTGCTGGATGTCTCCAGACAGGAATGGCCATTAACTCTGTGTCTGAAGGCTTTCATCACTTGCATGCTCACCTTCCATTTGAGCACATTGACAGTAGCCAAAGCAAAACTCCACACACCGTTAATCACTCCAGCTTGTAATATTTTCATTTCCAGTTCTCTGTTTTACTTTTAAATGCAAACACTAAGAGAAGGAGGGCTTTCTCACAAAGATGGAAAGCCCCATGGTCTATGTGTATGTATTGTTTGCTGACTGTCTACTGATGAGTAGCTGAGATGAAAGTGATGGACTTCTTGAGTTTGTTTTCTAGCTATTCTGAATCTGGCTTCTTCCCAGCACATGTGGATTGACAGCAGACACTAAAGGTAAGCCAGGCTTTGTTGAAGAACCAATGCATGGCAATACTGCAGACAGCACTGTGTCCACTGCTCCTTGGAGAAAGGTTGAGATAGTTGTTAAGCTAATTAGTCTGCTTCAAGCTATGTGCAGTATTAAATGCAATTACAATGCATAAAAGAAACTGCCCTTTAGACTGCAATTACTCATTCACATACAGAAGTGGCACAGCACAGAGTCAATCAGTAAAAGAGACTTTCCTCCTGTAGTCACCAATATGCTTCATCTCCTGACATGGATTGGAGAAACCAGCTCTATTAGATCTCAGTCTCTGTCCCTCTGCTCAGACCTTCAACAAGAGAAGCAATTGCAGCTAGTTAGAGATGAGACCTTGGCCTAGCTGAGTGGTTTAGGAAGATATTGTACCAAATGTGAAGTTCTAAGTAGCATCATACATACATTTGTTGCACATCTCTCTCCGTATGTACAAAAGAAGGGTCTTTTAAATATGCACTTTTCCTTTATCTCTCAGAAACCAATTGAAACAGATTATGTCTTTTACAGGTGTCTTCCAAATCCTGCCAAGATCACAAATGACATTTTTTAATAAAAAAATCCAATAAAAATACCACTTTTTCTGCCCTCTATTGAGTAGAAGACTTAGTTCTTGGGATTTCCAAATGCCTTGGAATTATTATTTTGGAGCACTGTGACACCTGACAATTAAAAAACAAATAATGCTTGTGGTCATCTCTGATTCAAAATTAAATCTGTACAAAAGCCATACTTCTCCATCCACCAATGGAAAAGGGTCTTTACTGCCATCTGGTACCTTACCATTTTCCCAGCTTTGCCTTTGTTCTGCTGGGAAATAGGTTATGGGGAGCTTAAGGTGAGGAAGCATGTTCATATTCAGCATGTGCTCCCCAACAGCCTCCAGTTCTGCCACACAGATGTTTCACACCTTGTTAATTTCTTCCTCTCTGTCACCATCTTCTTGTCCCATCCTCACTGTCTCTCTTCCTAAATGCAACCCCAAACACCCTCCCAAAATTACATACTGCTCTTTGTCACATCCATTGTTTCCAACTCACACAAAGGTGGTGGTGGCAGTCATGGAAGATAGTGTCACTGAGGGTGTGTGCAAAACGACAAGAAGAGGAAGCACAAGGTTATGCACATTCTCAAAAAGCTCCAGACAGGGAGACATTGAACAGAATGGTAAAGGTTGGCAGCACTACAGAAGCCATGAGACACAGCAAGCTCTGGTAGGAGTCATTTTCACATGTGCAATTATATTTGCTAAAGCTACAGTGCACCGAGTACTGACTGAGAAAGTCATAAATATCCAGAGCTACAAAAGACACAGATGAATTAGGGAAAATAATAAAAAATGTTTGTGAGCACATTTACCAGATTAGATTCACATTTCATTTTCTTCAAAAATTGTCTCAGGATTGTGTTTTTTCCCCTCGCAAACATTTAGACAGTTGGCTTCTGTGCATGCAGGTGAATATTTTGCTCCTAAGGGAGCATGTAAGTATGTGCAATTGCTTCAATCTGCATAGGGTTCTCCATATTGATGCATCTGTGTGCATTTGTGCTAAATGTTGGCTCAGTTCACTCAGACACACATACATGCATACATACATAAACATTTTATGTGACTATATTTTATGGTGGAGATACATAACCACATACAGTCTCTCTCCTTTTCTGCTTAGTTTTTCCTATCCCTCCTCTCAAGACATTCAAAGTCCCAAGTGTGTATTTTCTAGACAGGCATTTGATACACAAAAATTATTATTTCTGATAATTACTGGATGTACAAGCATTGTGCAATCTATGAACAGAGTAAATAAGACAGTCCTTTCAGCAGAGGGTTTATGTGATAAATAAAGTAAGTTAATGAGAACATTTCAAATAGAAAAAAAAGAAAAATATGATCTGTCTCACTCTGCTGTTACATCTCAGTTAGTCGAAGAAGTGGGTGACAAGAAAAAGGAGAAGGTGATATGGTTATTTACAGCATTACATGTAAGAATTAAGTAAAAGAATGAGCCAATTACATCTTACTAGGGTATCCAATTAATTTATGGTAGCTCCATATGGAAGTATTATATCTTATCTTACGTTTTAAAGGCATTTAAAATAGTAGCTATGGAAGAAGAACAAACATCAAAGGGACTGCATATTGATGTAATCACCAAAGGTTGATGGATTGATTCAATTAATCAGTGACTCATTTCTAAGAGTTCTGCAGGGATTTATTTACCAAGCACTTACATGGTTTATTTTGCTCTCTGGAGGGTTTGTATTCTGCCATTTTTCTTCATTATTCTTCTTGTTTCATTGCTCCATTTCTGACAAATGTTTTCATGCTGTTATGTGGCACGTTAGGCATGTAAATTGTCCACATTTACTGATTTAAAGCAGTACACTCCAAACTTTCAGGAGCTGAGAACTTTTATTTCCCTCAGGTCCTGAGAAACACTAGCCATCCATAATTAATATAAAGATGTGTTTTCCATTTAATCTTTGCTTTTAGTGTCTGCTCAACATGGCAAAGATGTAAGTTCTTGTCTAGTGTAACCTGCTTAAACTTTAGACAGAAACTTACTGTGGAAAACATTTTGAACACTCTTGATGCTAAATAGAATAACTGCTCCCTCTTTGGTTTTTTTTTCTTATATTTTGTAGTTCAAATCCTGGAAAACAATGCAGGAATGTTTTAAGAAGGTCAGCAGTTTCACCATGTTTTCCGTAGGTTTAGATAAGTTTTTACAAGGGCAAGAAGAGATAGGACAAGGGGGAATGGCTTTAAAACTGAAAGAGGGGAGCTTAGGTTAGAAATTAGGAAAAAATGCTTTCCTTTGAGGATGGTGAGGCACTGGAACAGGTTGCCTGGAGAAGTGATGGATTCCTCATTCCTGAAAGTGTTCAAGACGAGGTTGAATGGTGAATGAATTGGCACATGCAGGAAACCAAAGGCAACCATCAAACCACAGCTGAAAAGCAAAGACTGCATTTATTTCATTACCTCACACAGGGACACAGGCTCCAGCCTGCTTAGTTCATCCCAGCAGGTAGCAGCAATCTGGTCTAGTGAAGTCTCCCTACCCATGGCAGGGGTTTTGGAGCTAGATGATCTTTAAGGTCCCTTCAAACTCCAACCATTCCATGATTCCATGATTTTCTATTTTAATACTGTCACAGTATGTGCTTCGAAGTCAATACATAGAAATGGCCAAATTAGGTCAAGTCACAGATTTCAAAATGGCAGATACTGGGCACAACAGAGGTCTGTGAAAGATGAAGAACTGAAACCAAAAGGAAACCATTCTTTGAAAGTGTTGAATCTCATTTGGGCAAATATTTTTATTTTAAACTATCATGAACACTGAACAGCTAAATTTTTTTTTTTAATTTACATATTCATTGCATGCATACATGCAGCATGGGTGTGATTTTCAGGCATCTTCAGCATTGGTCAAATTCTTACTTCACTTTTAGGTGGCTAGGAAAAACTTCTCAGGAAAAGTAAAAGATCACAGACCCAGTGACAAGAGCCTTGCAGTTTGCATCATGTGACAACCTTCCTCAGTGGATTTTGACAACTCCACCCTACCTATTGAACCTACTGCAACAGAGAGATGGAGACAGACACCTCTCAGTGATAGCAGGTGACACACATGGAAACACAGTAGGTTCCCTCTGAACATCAGCAAACTCTTTCTTACTGTCAGAGTCACCGAGCGCTGGCACAGATTGCCCTGGGAGGATGTGGGGTTCTTTCTCCATTCTTGGAGACTGACAAACCTTGACTGGACATGGTCCTGGGCAACGTTCTGTAGGTGGCCCTGCAAGACGAGGGTTGTTGGACTCCATGGGTACCAGATGCACATTCCAGCCTCAACCATTCTCTGATTCTGTGATTCACCTCTCATTCAACCTATATTTTTTCTTTCCCTATTGGAAATACTATCAGGAGGATGCAAAAATCTTCCTTCTTGGTCTGAGGTACTCTCAGAATTAACCTTTGGAGTGAAAATAATGGCTCTGCATATTAAGAGAGGAAAAAAACCCCATCAGTTTCTAAAATACATTAGTTATTATTTTTCCCTTGTTTGGGTCTCCTATAGTTGGCCACTTGGATGAAATCCCAGCTCCATTAAGGCCAGTGGCAATCTCGCTGATTGTTTCAATGAGAGTTCAAGATCTCATACTTTGTGATTAAGATGCCTGAATATTTGCTGTCCTTGGAAAACAAAAACCCACTGCCATTATCCTCAAGAATTTTTTAATGACTCACAAAAATTGAGATTTTTTTTTTTTCTTCTCATGCTCAGCATTTGTGAAATACATGGTCTGGTGATATAAAAATTTTATTTGTAGTCATTTGTGCTGACCCATATAACTTGCTCATTGCCACATTTGTTCCAGTAGAATCTTTCTATCATTCCCACTCCTCTTTGTATTTCATTTCATGTGAATGAATATCACCCAGGGGATTAGCACCCTGTGAGGCTTTCTGCAAAATGTGAGTATTAGGGAGAAATCAAAAGACATTTGCATAGCTATTTGGCCAATGTGATAGTAGGAATCTGCTACATAACCTCTTTTCCCTTTATAAATACATGTTAAATATTAGTTGTAACCTAGAATTCTCAGTGTAAGCATTTCACATCCTTCTATCTTCTTGCTCGGTTGCACAGAGCTCCTCGGACTTGATAAGATTTCCATTGAGCAATCTAATTCAGCAGCAGGGAAATTTTTGCACATAAACAGAAAGATAAAGCACCACCTCAAAAATCAGTCTAATAATATCCAGTGCCTCTAGAAATCCAATACTTTTGCCAAAGGCATTTATCTGTCTGGAGTTTCTTCTGTGCAAAAATGCTTCTTGTTCATTAACTTACAGCCTGAAATGCAGCTCCTGACAAAACTCTGTCTGGGTGAGACTCCCACCCTGACAGTCACTGATGTGTACAACCCATATTCTGCTCTGTGAAAGGATACAGATGAGAAACTAGCACTGCTCCTTCAGGCCTGTTCCCTTGAGCTCGTCCTTCTCACACCTGAGCACTTGAGACTGTTGCCCCCCAACAGTCTCAGTTGTCATGGGCATGTTGAGTTATTGAGCTGATCCACTGGTGAGTGACAATTAAAATTAAGCAGGGTCTCTATATCCTTAGTGGAAAAGCATCCAGTGCACCAGTGGTGCTGTGCTACCTCAGCAGGGACAGATCTAGGCACAAATGGAGGAGAGAATCCTTCAAGCAGGGGCAACCAGGAAAGGCAGAAACATCTACATCCCTGCTCTCAGCTTCTGCCAGAGCCCCAAAAACTCCCACTCCCTGTGTTGGCTCCATCACAGTAGCACCCAGAGCTGGTATTATCACCTTTAATGTCATTTGCACTCAAAAGGGCCCCAGGTTTGTGAAATGGAAGTTCATCATTCAATTTTTGTCCCTGAATTATTTGCTTTTCATCTATATAGTCTATAACAGAACCTGGAGAAAGAGACCAGACAGATTCCTGCCTTGCAGGCATATATAACAAAGAGTCTTTCTGAGGAAATACTGATGGCAAAGCCCCCCAGGCTGGGCCTTCTCAAACATTATGGGGCTGCTTGTAGTTGTAGAGAACTGGACTCAGCAGCCCAAGCCATTCCTTCAGCCACTTCATTTCTGTGGTGTTTGTGAAGGGAGTTACCCTCAAATCAGACCCCCAGTTTCACTGAAAGTCAGCAGATCTTAAACTCTTGGGTATTTAGCTTCTTGGACCTTTTTGAATGCCCACTATGTTTTTGGTTTTTTTATTTTCGAATTCCTCTGAAGTGGAACAAAAGGACCTTTGAAAATCTTAGACCCTGTGGACAGGTACACTCTGGTCATCAGGCTAAATAAATTCAGTAATTTGATTCAGCCCTTGAGTTCCAGGTCTCCACATGTATTATACTCTGCTAATTTCCCTGTGATTTTTCACAGCTTTTATGAGCAAAGAAATATAAACTTCATTCACATCTGCTCTGATACTATTTGAGTTCCTGATATAACAGATGCATGTCAGTAATAACAAAAATAGCTGATCTGTGAAAGCCCACGTTCTGTGACAGTTTGTACAATAATTTTTTACCCTCAAATTCCATCACTTCAGAATCCCTTCCTCTCCCATCTGTCCTAAACAAGTGGGAGAGGCTTTTTGCTAGAAAATGTACTTTTTTAAGTACCTCTCTGGAGGAGAACATAACAACTCTGCCTTAAGAAAAATGCTGTTAGTCCTTCCCGTGTGTCAGAATGGAAGCTGCTACTAATTATAACTAAGATCCTGTCAGTTATCTGAATTCACTGGCAATTCTCATAAGATCCTGAAGAAAGTGAGTAAACACATTAACAGGAAAGTGCCAGCAGCAAGTCACCATAATTCCCTTCCCAGTTCCCTAAAACCTACTGCAGGCTTACAGCAGCAGCAGCAGCTCTGTGCCACAGCCCACGGAACACCTGGGGCCAGTGCAGGCAGCCTGACCCAGCCAGCAGCTGTCCCCAAACAGGCACATCCATAGCAGGAAAGCAATGCAATAGCTGACAATCTTCTTTGAGAGGTCTGGAATATACTGGAAATTTGATCAACAGTGGGGAAATCTGTCACTCAGGCTCTTTTACCTGAGGAGCTAAGGGGGAAGAAAACCCCTTAAGTAAAAAAGGGTGTGCATTAAAATGTGGCACCAGCCTCCCTGGCAGTTTGGGCATACTGGGTAATGCCACGTTCTTTGTTGAATCCAAAAGAACAGAAATCTTTCTGCTGAGACACCGGATGCTGTTCATATTTCCGTGGAGCAAAGTCTTCCCTAAGGACCATTCCTGCAACCCTGGGCACACAGGAGAGGTGCACAAACCAGAAAGGACTGCTTCTCGTGAAATAAAAACCACTTTGCTACTGGGACCATCTCATACCTCCCTGGAAGTGTAAATAGCCCTTCACAGGAGTAAGGTGTAAAGGTAAGGTGTAAAACACACCCATCTGAAGACTCCTGCACTTGCTAAAGGAACAAAAAGGCAGCTTAAGGAAAACAAGAACCTGATCCAATTCTCAGCAGGAGAGCAAGTTATCCTCCTTCTTCAGGGCTTTTTATTATTATTCATAAGTAACAACAGGTGCAGTAGCTGATTTCTTTCTTTCCAAAATACACAGCAAGGCCTTTTTGGAGAGGGTTTGAAAGACAGAATTTTTCAAGTCAAATGAGACCATGGCACCACACTGCTGGGTGACAGAGCACAGCAGCTCCCTTACCCTATCTGGGGTTTGATACAATCCACGTTCCTGCACAGAGGGCAAGAGAAGAGGAGGAGAGGGAGAAGAGTAGAAAAGATTAACAGACATTGAAGAATGCAGTATATTCAGTAAAAGCTTAATGAGTAAAACCCATGGTAACAATGAGGCTTTGGCTTTTGTGCACGGCTATCTGCAAACTACTACCAGCACATGGTTTATTTGCTGCTGACACTTTCTGTAAAAGAGGGAAAAAATCTGTGAGGAGGTCTGGATGACAGGCTTGGCAATGCGACCTAAATCTAGGGACATGGTGTGTGCATGGTACATGTATTCTGGTGGCCTGAAGAAATGGTTTCAAGGTATCTGGCAGTACGTACTGCAGCTGTAGCATGATATGGGGAGTTAAAATTGAAGATAGGGAGTCTAAATTGATTTTATAAGAATAGGATTTTTTTTCTTTCTCAAAGAAGACCTGACAGCTTTTGCAAATTTAAATAGGCAACTTCAGAATCCTTCAACATTTTTTTATGGCATTTATAGTATTTTTTTTCCCTCAAGTAGCATTTTATATCAGGTACCAAGTCATTTAATAGCTGTCTGAGTGAAAATTCCAGAGTCTTTGCTCATTTATTTCTCATCTTGAACAGCCTAACTTCATTTTAACTTCCATCCAGATTAGTGTCAGGCTTTGGTCTTAGCTGCTCTGAACAGAATGGAAATCAACAGTGTTGCATAGGAACAAATTACTAACCCATGCAATGACAGACTCAGAACAAAGGTCTTCTTCCTATTTCTCTTGGCTGTGACAGCTGACAGTGCTGTCCCACTGCCCTGGCTTCTGGAAGGAGTGATCTAGGATCAGATTAGCCTGAAAGAAATGTAACAGGATTTCAAATTAATGAAATCTTAAAAAACATTCTTTTAGTAGGAGCTCAGGCTTGGCACATACTGATAGTGACCAAGAAACATTACTTAAGGGTTGCTCACAATTCTTCTCTTGAAAAATTAGTGTACAGATATGTAATGTCTGGCATTGCTGCAATGCAACTTCATTCTGTCACACGAGGTCTGCAGATGCTGTAGATGAACTCCAGTGGCACACATTAGCTGGGGAGTTGGAGAGTCGTAATGCAGCACACCTGAGTTTGGGGCATTCTCTCCCTGAGGAATTTGAGTCTTCACACATCCATGATGGGTTTGCAGGTCTGAGTCACAGCAGTGAGTCATGCTGCCAGCTAGTTGGGTATCAGAGTCTGTACAGCACTCAGCTTCCAGGCCATCTATGCCTGTCCCCGCTGCTTGATCCCTCTGTTGGGCTCAGAGCAGGGCTATTTCTAGCCACCAGCTTGGTAGCCCTTGTTCTGATTGGTCAGCAGAGAAGTGTCCTAGCTACAATCAGCATCTTCCACGGACCTTTCAAAACCTGAAGAGGAAAGTGATTAATATTTATGAGGCCAGCCTGAAATAGCTTCTGAAATGGAAGAAAACTTACACAGGAGACATCTTCCATAAATTGACAGAAAAAAAAGTCAGGGAACTACTGATTAGCTTTGGAACTCAGTACAAAGAAATGAACTGGTAGCACACCTTAAAACTGCTTCATGTGCTGACTGAGTCTGGGCTGTGTTGTTTGGTTTGCTCATCTGGCAAAGCTGACATGACAGTTTCACATTCATCAGAATTAGAGCCTAATTCCTTAGGCAGATCACCTCTCTTGGGTGTTGTCTTTCCAAATAAGTCTGTAAGCTGATGTAAAAAAATCTGCTACCGTGTCTTTTTGTTTGCAAAGGATCCCTTAGACTGGGAGGTCATCATTCTTTCATCCCATCATTTGCAAGTTTGGTACTTAATTGAAAATAGTGATAGCAGCCCTGAAGCTTCTTGTCTGTGAAAGGCTGTTTGTCACAATGCTGACCTCTGATATGTAAAGGCATTTCAGAAACCGAATGAGAAACAGCCCTGGGCAACCTGCTCAGTGTCCCTGCTCAGCCATATGTTGGAGTAGCCCATCTCCAGAGGTGCCTTCCTACCTGGGCCATTCTGTGACTCAGGCAAATGTGGCTTCTTGCTGAGCTGCAGCAGCCATCCTTGTCAGCCAGTCAACAGAACTTTTCACATGAGGCAAGCATGGCCCTTCTCAGAACTCAGTGTCTCTATACTTCTATGTTACATAAGATTAACCATACAAAATTGAAAAACATGCTGTTCCAGAATCACAGCTTGCAGAATACTTAAATCAGCATGCAGCTCAGTACCTGCCTTGAATGCATAAATGGTGATAGGAAACAATTCAAGATATAAGACAGTAAGGTGTCTGAGAGCACCCCAAATGCTGCCTGTGAGATTTGGAGGACCTTATCATAGTGAATTGATAGATCTTGAGCTCCTGTGTAGGATGAATTCTCCTAGACACGCTGAGGACGTGGTTGGTGCTGTTCTACTTATTTCTTATGAAGGGTACCGCAAGTTCATCAAGAGCTAAAAAAGGAAGGCAAGTACTGGAAAGGAGATGTATGCATGGCAGAGGAAGAGCCCTAAAGAGTGAAGGAGCTTTAGATACAGTGGAGACACAGGTGAGAATATTTCATATTAAGAAAAATCCAGGTCAGTTTTTACGAGATCAAACCACAAGTTCGTTCCCCCACATCTTACCCAGATGCAGACGGCCACAGCTTCCACTTGTGTCTGTGTAACAATGCAGTTCGCTCCTTCCATGGGGAATACAAGCCCAGGCATGGCACACGCATTTAGGAAGCTTGCTGTGTAGAGTAAATGTCTCATGCTGCAGCTTTGGGGTCTCTGACCAGAAGCTCTGTGTACACATTTTCATTGGGAAGATAAAGCTCAAGGAAACCACAGGATCTGAATCGGGATAAGGACGCTGGGAATTCATATGGTTAAGCCAAGGGGAGACACACTTCAGCAGATGCTGTAAAGATCCCCGAATTTTCAAGTTTGGATTTTTCCCACACCTGTACCATGGTCTGCTCTGCTCTGCACATTCTTATATATAGTCACTGGGCTAAAAAAGGCTGTGAGCTGTGTTTCTTGCTTTCTACCACATGTAGATGGCTTGATAGGAGTCACCTTCCACACATAACGGAGCCTGTGTGGTCAGCATCTGCCATACTCATACAGACACAAGTGGGTCTTAAGCACCTGTGGTTTCACACAGAGAGGAGCCCCTCCTTTGGCTCAGAAATACCCAGCCCAGCATGTTCAGTTATCTCACTGGAGTGGCACTGTTCCTTATAATCCTCTCTTGGAAGGAATTTTGTATACTGGCACTTCTATCATGAGTAGTATTCCTACTTTTTCCCCTCTGTTCAGTCAGCTGTTTTATTTCACCCTGATGTGAGGTTTTGTGAAGGAAAACACAATATTTTCACAGGGGTTATAGCCTTGCACTTTCTGCTTGCCTGTGAAGATGAAATGTTTGACTCCAGAAGTGTGTTTTAGCAGCTTAATAAAACAAAAGAGGTAGCACTGCTGACCACCTTGAACAGTGTCAGAATCTGCTGGCAGAGTTGTGTGCCCTTCAGCCAGCCCCAGGGAGGGTGAGCAGAGCCAGTGGCTGCCTCTGCCTTTCTTGGTCTGTGTGTGCCTGCATGTAAACTGAACACCAATGCTTGGAAATTTTTCAAATATACCCTGTGGTTCATTGTGTGAAGTGAAGTTGTTATTGCTGCTTTAGCTCATTAACATGGTCTTTGTGTCACCCAGGCCAGAGATCATCAGTATATTGTCTGTTGGAGCTGCCTCAAACATTTTTGTAATAATAATCAGGCTAAGGATATCCTCTAGATCAGTTATCCATTGCTCCTGGGCTCTCTAAAGTACATCATCTGTTAGTATAAGAGCCTCTGCTTCTGCCTCTAGCAGTTTCCATAATGGAAGTATCTATTAATTCACTAATGCAGATCAACTTATTCAAATGCTTCAGATGCTGTTATACACATATTATTGCCATATAAAAAAAGAATATATATCTGCAAATCATCAGCATGTCCTAAGCATGTCTTGTCTTTCATGCACATCTGAAACTGGTGAAGTATGTCTGATCCTCAGACTTCTCATAACATCATTGTCTGATCCATAAATCTTTGCAGATGCCTAGAAGGACCCTTCTTCAGTGACATTGCTTTCTTTACATTCATTTTCAAACTTAACTTTGTTTTTTCACACTCCTGGAGTACTGATAGCACAGGAGAACTTGGTTTTAGATGAGTCATCCTGACCTATTCCTTTAAAAGATTCATCATATTAATGTCCTCTATTTTTCTTTAGCATTTCTGCAGTGGGTTTTTTTTTTTTTTGGGTGGGTTTGGTTTTTTTTTTTCAGACTCCAGCTCATGTTGCTACAGGAATTTCTCTTCTGGGCTTGTGCTTCACTTTGAAGTCATGCCTTTGTAGGTTTATGATCATGTGCGAAGTCTAGATGGTGCAAAAGCTTAAGATTTGTCAAAAATATCCTCTAAGGTTTGTGATCTATTTCAGCTATACTGCACAGTATGTACTGACATCCAGTGACAGTGGTAAATTCTTTTCTATTTGAGTATAATTTTCCTGTGATAGTTCTATGCTCTCAATCCTTATGCCCCCAAAGTGTCTCCTGTAAAATACTGCTTCGTCCACTATTTACAGCTTATCTACCTTTTCAGTGTTGTGACCTGAATTTCTAGGAACATACCCTGGAAACACATCCAGTGAGTTTGTTGCTGCTGTTTATTGTAGTTTAAAAATGATTCAGCCCCTGTATTCTCAAATTTTCCCAATAAGATGTGTTTTCTATTTTGAGCTTCATGATAAGGATCTGTATAAATCTGTTAACAAGTAAATCATCGTGTTTATTATGGATTCTGATTTTTCCAGCAAGAAGTTAGAGATTTGAGAATGCTTTATTGTCTTCATGTTGTTTGAACAGGTTCAGAGGTATTTTTTCCTAAGGTTTGGCCAAAGTAACTCACACAATACCTACTTTTATTCTGCTGTGATTCAGTTTTAGATGGCACTCCATCTTATGAGTTGTGCCATTAGTTTTTTGTCGAGTGTCTCTATATACCAGGTTGTCAACAGCAAGGACTTCTATTCCACTTAATATTTCACTGTACCCTTTCTGGACTTGTGTTATATGAGTACAGGAGAAGGTGTATTCTGGGAGAGTTGTCTTCCAGATAGACAAAAGTGTGTGCTTCAATTCCTTCTTCTTGAGATTGTCCAATCTGACATGGTGTCCCAAAGCAGACTTTAATTGCTGAAGTGGGCATGTAAGTGATGTCCTTTAGGCTGGTTAGACTGTATCTGGGCTATAGGGAAGAAGAAAGGAGAAGTGAGACATTTGCCCCAAGAATGAGGTCCTGTATAATCACATAATTGAGCAGAAAAAGGGAGAAGTCTGGGTGCTGCACAGTAGCTCAGGCTCAGCAGAGACCCTTAGTTCTGATACTTGAGTTTGGTAGCTACAGAAGGCCTGTATTCCCTTATCTCACACCAGTGTTGGAAATCCCAACTGCTGAGGCTCCCCCTTTTTCACTTATGCTCAGCCAGATGCTGCTGCTGTCCCCTGTCACATTGCATTTAGAAATATCTGAATCCTTGGAATTTGTGAGGCAACAGGCATCCCTTAAACACACCAAGAAAAGCTTCCTCAATCTTTTCTGCTGGAAGACACGTTTTCAGGAATCCCATAAACTAAGAAATTGTTATCATGCTTCCTGAAGCTAAGACAAATATTCTTAGGAATGGCTCTGTTGTCACAGCTATCACACAGGCATCAAGACTTGTCCAAATGCTTACATCCAAACCTGCATTTCCCCAGTAGGTCCTTATGACATTATTGGTCTTGCTGACAAAAACTATGGATGTTGTGGCTTAGATTCAATGTTTTGAGTTGTTCTGCCCATTCTGGCAGGGCAGTTCAGGTAACAACCATGAGGCTTAGGGACATTTTCTCATACTTTGTCATTACAAAAGTGAAAGTGGCAGCACTGTTGCTAAATCTTCCATCCCCTCCTGCAAGGACCTGAACTGTGTTTTTCTCTCTGCCTATTCCATGCAGAAGCCTTTGCTCTTACACATTTCATTAATATCCTTATCCAACAACAGACACTACTTGCCGCCTGTGATTGTGCTCTGCCACAAGCTTTCCTTCAACTGCTTTTTGTACCTTGCTGTTGCCTCCAAACTTCTTTTTTTTTCTTTTCATTTATTTCTGGCTATACAGCTTTCCATCACATACATATAATGAATTATTCTTTTGACACAGGAAGTAATATCTGGCTTCTTTCCTGTATTTGCTCACAGACAAAATTGTGTCTTCCTCTGTCTGAAATTGCTCTCATTTTTCTCTTAGAGAGGTTTCATCTGACTACTGCAGCTGCTGTTGTTTTGTTCCTTCTATTTATATTTCTTGATTTAAATTCATCCAATGCCCAAGAACCATTCATTTTGCATATCTCTTTGTGTCTGTCTCTAAAATTGTTCCATGAAGTCCCTTTGCATTACTTTCAGATTGTTCCCTATTTCCTATAGAAAATATCACCTTGCCTGAGAAACAATTTGTCTCTTTTCCCATGGTTCTGTTCTGCTCATCTTGATGAACTCCAATCAGACTTTTCTCTAAGTAGCGCCTTTCTACTTTCTTCCATACTAACTTTCAAGCTTTGCATGGACATCTGCAAACTTAGCATCAAGTAATTTATTTTCTTCTACCAAATCCTGAAATACTTTTGTCCTAATCCTGAAGGACTAGTCATGCATCACTAATTAGTTTCTTCTTCCTTTTTTAGGGAAAATAATTCTCCTTGACTGTACTGCCTTTCATTTGTGCCAAGTTTAGTGTTTGCACTCTTTCAAAACATTCTTGTACGGTAGCAGTACGGTTTGAACTGGCAAATTATGAAAAACTCAAATCAACCTTCTTGTGTGCACATGACATTTTGGAAAGGACACAGTTTAGTGAAAGGAAGATGTAGTTTAAGCAGCATAAAGTCAAGTCAGTTCTCTTTTAACAGGACTCTTGGTTCCTTAAAAAATTCAGTTTTTAAAATCAGTGTAAAAGCAGCTCAAACTTAATCTCAAAACCAGTCACCCTCAGTAAACTTATCACAGCTACACTGACAATCTATCACTAGTTCAAACAGTGATTAGGGAGCAGCTTTTTTTCCAGAGAGATGGATGAGACAAATTCCAAATTCTCTCAATGCAACTTATTTAAGAAACATGAAAGTGTGAGCTGAGCAACTTGACTCTGGACTATGCTACTTGCTGTTAAGATGATTTAATGGTGGGAAAATAGCTCAGATTTCCCTGTAGCTGTAGTAGTACAGTCTGTACAGCTGATTTCCAGGTTGTCAACTTTAATGAAGTTGAAAACATGCTGACAATTCAGTAATGTTTTCTTTTCAGCTGTGCAAATGCTGCAGCAACAGATTACAGCAGGATTGTAAGTACTTAACATGAGCATTACAAAAGAAAATAATAACTGGGATGAGAGATGAAAAGAGTAAAAACATGGAAATAAATTAATTTAATGAAAAAAATAATTTTCATTACTCTAAGATTTATAAGTACAATAGCAGAAGAACTAGCCCATTATGTATTCCTCTTAGTGTTTTATGCACCAGTTTTAAAGCTGTCTTTCTGCTTTTTTTTCGTTTGGAAATAAAAAGAAGCAAACAAATTAACTTCTGCTAATTGTAACTGTTAAACAGAATGACATACCAAGCATTTCACTGAATGCATTTTGGATAAATGTCATTATTCTGAGCTCCAGCATAGCCCATAGTATGCTAATTTTGTTGGAACTATGTATGCTTGGAGTTCTGCAAGTCTGTCTTGAGGTCAGAAATTATCACCATCCAAGCACAGACGTCAGCACTGATTTGCAGCAGAAATTTTGAAGTAAAATTTAGTTAAATCTATTCCTGGTTTCATGGAGGTATTTTCATCTCAGAAGGCTGAATAAGGAAGTTCAGTGCAGGATGCAAAGAACAACATCTACACAAAAAGATTTTGGAAATAGCCGCAGAAATTGGGTGAATGTGTGTTTGTCTGTTTGTGCATGTCTATACATGCTGTGGGAGAGAGTTAATTCATTAAAGTATTGCAGATGACCTGTCTATCAGGAGTACAACTCATGTCTCACCTCAGTGCTGTCCAATACCCATTCAAGTGTACAGATCTTTTCAAGGTTGGCAAAATGAAAAAACTTATCCTGAGCATGGAAGAGGATACAGATCCAGTGTCTCTCTTCTAGCTCCTGGGATAATAAGTAAAGTAGATTTTGTCTATAGGAAAGCTTAGGATACCTACACCAGTTTCTCCACCCCTGCTTTCTTGGCTCCTTGATGATGCCACTGACCAGGTAGCTGGGACAGATACCTTCTCTCAGACCTTCCTAAACCACCTCTACCATTACAGATCTGATTTGAAGATAGAAAGCACGCTTGGAAGCAGCTAAGTAGTTCTACAAAGAATATGTGGCATTATTTCCCATGTGCAGAAGGCATCTTTCATTCCAATAGGTAAAATAAATAGCCCACAAAAAATTAGTTTTGCCTTTTGTCTAAAGTGCTCAAAAGAACTGCCACCCTGTGCCTAAGCAGCTTCTATAAGAACCCAAAAAATTCAGAGCAGCTGTCCAGCCATTGTATGCATCACATTAGCAGGTTTAAGGAAGTTCTACATCAACTGTACAATGGCAAGTACAGCAGAATCCTCCATTCATTTCGAGGCAGTTACAGTGCAATGAATAATGAAGTAACTGGTTGTACATATTTCAAAATGTCCCAGATGTCTATCAATATCATCAAAATGGAATTCAAACCATGCTCATTTTGAAAAATAGGGAAGATGTCGTAACATAAACCATTTTCTAAGATGAAAAGAATGGTCAGTTTAGAACATAAGTGCAAGGAGAATACAGTACAGAAAGCTCTTGATCAATAGTATTTATATAAATGTTAACAGAGCTTGCTATGCTGCATTTCTCATTTTCTTTTTTAAGAGTGCTAATTGTAAGGTATATTTACACCAGAAAACTAAATATTCTCCTTCCATCCAACCAAGCTAGTATGCAAGTCACCATGCAAGGAGAGCTTAAAATTCTGGCGTGCGGTCATTTGCAGTGAATCATACACAGCCCTACTACCTGACATCCTGTAAACAACCATTTTAAAAACAACATCAGCACTAAATATATTTAATTCCCAGAAGACCCACTACAATTACTTTGCTTAGTGTCAAGGGGTTTGATTTGCAAAGGAAACAGTTGGTACTTTTCTGTAAATCTGTTTAGGGGGAAAAGGCAGGCCGCCATTTCAAGACTTGTTCAACAATTTGATATCAGATTTATTTAACCACCTGGGATATTGTGGCAGGGAGAAGAGGGCTTTCTTAGGCTTTTCTGAATCATCCATCCACATGGCAAGCACAGGCGAATGCAGGACATGCTGGCTCAATGCCACCATGCCATCAGCCTCTGGAGGAGCAGCTCCCGTAATCTCTGCACTGGTGGCAGCAGCCCATGGCCTGGAGCTCAGCTCCAGTGAGAAACAGCTACAGCCTCCATTGTGCCGTGCCCAGTGTCACCTCACAACCATCCTTAATCACCCAATCTCCCCTTTTCTCTTGGCAATAGGGAAGATACTTTGAGCAAGAGTACAGAGGCAAGTTCAGACTTAGTCTGTTGAATTTACATTGTAATGCTGCATTTACTCTGGCCAGTGCCTCTGCAAGTTGCAATGTAATTGGAAGAAAATAATCGTTCTTTTAGGAGTAATCTAAGAGCCTGCTTACAAATGCAGCATGTTCAGATGTTCTGAAATTAGTATTTCCTAATACTCTGCTCTTTAACACATTTTTGAGCAATGGCTCCTCACTATTTTATACAAGATTATTCTACAGTTTATAGAGCCTTTGGAGAACTCAGGTTTTAAAGGGCTTAGTCATACCTCAGTAGGAAAGAGCTGCCATGTTATGTTGCAGCTCAGGTTAAGTAACACAAATCAGTCAGGTCTCTGACCAAGCAGACCTCTGTCATACTCCTTGGCTTTGCATGAGTTCTGAATTTTTAGTGCATTTTGAAGGTATTCACAAACTCTGTCCATGCTGCAAACTGAACAAAGGCTACATAGTTGTGATCTACTTGTACTTCTGCCTCCTTAAGAAATCTTCTGAATTTGTTTGAAATAAGCTGGCCAGTGGGAAGAGATCAGAGTTCTACTTGATTCCTATAAATGTGGGGTTTGGGTGGGAGGCATTTCTGGATAAGACAGGTGAGTAGGCTTGAAAAGAAATTGAGGGAGTGGCTAATATCACCCTTCAATTTGCCATCTGCAGTGAAGACAGACTCTCAAACCAGGTTTCATCATTGCTGAGAGAGCAACTCCTTGGGTGTCTGAGACACTAGACATTACGTAGTGCCCAAAAGATACAGCTGGAGACCTCTGTATCTGGAGACTGTATTGTCATAAGTGCAAGAGTGGTAAGCACACATTATGTAAGATTTTTATACTTCCAAAGTTTTAGTTTGCATGTTTATTTCAATAAAGTATTATTGAGGACATTGTTTCCCAGTCATGATTTGATTCTTCACAGGAGTAACATGACAAGATGTTTATAGAAGCCCTCAGATCAGCACAGTTTTGCTGTCTGCCATCATCCATTGTTCTCTTTCAGCTGTAGTGTTTCTATGTCCCTCTGTTCCACTGAACATATTTTTTAAATTGCACCCAGCCACTTCCTCAGTGTCTTATTCTGAATTGTATCCTGTCCTTTGCCTAACCTGATCCAACAAAGGATATTACAAAAAAGAAAAAGAAAAAATCTAAACAAATGTACATACTCCCCATGGGTATCTCCTTTATTTTTCTGAGACTTGAGGTCAGGCTGTTATTATTGTTTGCCATTTTCCTTTGTCTTCCTGGGTATTTACATTTATTCCCAGTACCTACATATCTCAACAGTATTTATACTATCAATGTTACCCATTGCTGCACAGAAGATAAAAAGCTCCCCTGGTGCCACAATTTGCAGAGCACAAAAGTTGATTTCCAGCCCCAACCAACAGTTCGAGGTGTGTATCAACCTCGTGTTTTAGGGACTCTGCTCCAGTCCTGAGTTTCAGCCAAGAGACAATTACAACCTTTGCTTCTCACTTCAGATTATTCACTAAGTTGTTAAATTCTATCAGTCTGCAGAATCACCATGAGCCTTTGGGTCTGAATGAGGTACATCCCTATTTACTATCACCCTTTGATTATGGCGTTGCAGTCAGCTTTCAATCTGCATGACAAGTTTCCCTTTCCAACTCAATTTGAATTAATTTTGAGATTACAATTTTGTGCGACACTGTAATTAAAGGTGTGAGTGCAATCCAAACACAGACATCTACAGATTTTCCTTAACTCATGAATGTCACAATTCTATTTTTAAAAGCAGTTAATGACTGTGGCAGAGTGTATTCCTTCCAAACTAATGTTGCTTGTTACTCATCTCCTTTTTTATAAAAGAAGAAGGGAGGAGCCAGACCCAGCAAGTATAAGCAAAAGAAGACATTAAGAGTGCCCTGCAAAATAGTCTAATCAGTCCTTTGTACCTTGTGTTGAGCACAAATAGAAGGATCTGCTCCAGTTAGTCTTCTTGTATCTTCTTTGGGGGTTTTGATATATTTTATCTTGACTCCATCAAAAAATCTTAATCCTGGTCCATAACGTTTTTTCTTACAAGAGCTAAAAGTACCTTATCAGCTCTCCCCTTGCTTTTCTCTAACAATCACACAGTTACAAAGGGAATGAGACATGCAGCAGAGGGATTAACTACTTTGACCTGAGGGAAAAAGCTGTAGCATTACAGGTGAGATTGTAATACCTGTCTCTTCTCAAAAGAGATACCACGTCTGCTCACCCTCATGATTGTATGTGATAGCTTCACATTATTCATAGGATCAGTAATCCCTGGAATTCTCCCACTGTCACCTTCTGCTTTCCCCATCTCATTCTTCATAAGGTATATTCCCACATACAGTATTAAACTAGAAAATATATCCTGTCAATAACCTCAATCAAGGTGTCCTTTTCAGCTCAGAATAGAGCTAAAGAGCTTGATCTGCAATTATGGCTATAAACAAAATTAAGGCAAATCAAGATTGGATCAGAGTTTTCACAGAGAAAACTGACATTGCAGGCCATATTTATAATTTTAATTAAAGAATCTTAATGTCTACTATTACTGAGGCTCCTTGTCAGATCTGCCAGCTTCTTGTTATATCATTCATTCTTTATAAATAAGATAATTTAGAAAGAGTGGTAGAATCTGTGAAAATGTGATCTTAAGACATAAAAAATGCATAGCACTGAGTACAGAAACAGTCTACTTACTTATCAAAAATGCCATAAACAGCCGTGGCTCTTGCTAACTGCTGAGTGCCATCTACTGCTGAGAGAGTAGAAACTGAAGGCGTTTCTTGCAAAATGTACACTTGCAACGACCTTCAGCTAGCCAGCACAGGACAGAGAAAGCACTGCAGAGCCCCTGTGGTACTTCTGCTGAGCTTGGGCTTTATATCTGCCCCTCTTCCCAGACTCTGAAGATTTCTCGGGAGCTGCCAGAGGCGGGAGCTGCCAGAGGTAGGAGCTGTCCTTGTGCTCGCCGTATGCCTTTGTTTAGGCTCATTATCCACTCGATCCCTGGTAGCAGTTCTCCCTTATACTCAATGTCAGTAGGGGATGGAGGGGTCAGTACTGCCCCAGAATCCATGTCAGATGGCAGGAGGCTTTCCTCACTGCACACTGGAAAGACCTGTAGCCATCTAGCTATGCCTAATTTCTCACCCAGTATTCTCATAGCCAGGAAAGCCACTTACAGGTACGAATCAGTTCCTGAAAACTGGAAACCTATTTAAACCTCTGCATGTGAGCTGGCTTTCAGTGGAATTTAATCATACTTTTGTTGAAATGCTCAAGCACAAGAGTCAAGGAATACAACCAGAAGTGTCCCACTGGCCTCCAGTTGTTCTTCCGGAAGGTCATAGGCTTCTGCAGCTGATGTGTCATATTTGCCAAAACTTTGTGGGCATCTCAAGTGACATAAGATTCCTGTCATTAGACAGCTGAATCAAGGCACTAGACAATATCATGCATGGAGATTTTGGCTGACTTTTTCCCCCAAACAAGGCACGTGTCTTTGTTCTGTTCAATGACATCCAAAATGACTCTGACAACAGTGAAAGTCTAGGCACCAAACTCATGTGACATTGAATTTAGATGCCTCCATTGGGAGCTGAGCCTTAGCTCACATGTCTGAATACCATCCAGCCCCTCAATGTAATGCCACCTGTTCAACATTTCCATTTAATTCTTACCTTGACACCTCGTTGTGATTGCTGCCCTGTCTCTGATCAGAAACAATGAAAACCTCCATAAATTTGTTAAAGCATCCCATCTAAAGGGTTTTATTTACATAGTAACAGGAGAGAAAATAAAAGGTTTGGAAAAATAAACATAAAGGCTGTGGGATTTCTGGTTTACATTTGTAAAACAGTGTTAGGAGCTATTCAATTCACAGGTCTTCTATTCTGTCTCCACCATGCTGCAGGACCAGATTACTGTTGCTGGAGGTAGTCATTGGCATCAGAAGGCTATAGACAGGTAAGCAGTCATGGTTTGATCTAAGTGAAGAGATCAAGCAACTGGTCTGGATTTTAAATTATAAATTTCAGAGCAAAGAGACAGTTTTATTACATAAGACAGCATTCAGGGACTCAAAGCTTTGGAAAGTGTAAGCTGTAAACCAGGAGTGAATGTGCATGACTCTGTTGCTTTAAGGTGTGTGCTTTTGTGCAGTAACTTTTCTTTCTGAAGCAAAGCTATTGCTCCCAGAGTGTTGTAGGCATGTCAAATAAGTTAGACCTCTCAGGTAACCACAGAGGCACAGGAGGCAGCAGTGCAGGGCAGGATCTGAGAGAGCAGTGCAAGTCTCCTGTGAGAGAAAGATAGTGAGAGACACTGAACAGGGAATGCAGTCTGAGAGACCAAGAAAGATCAGAAGAACAGCTTAACCTTCCCACTGCAGTATCTAAATCCATGTAGAAAATCAGCATAGAGGCAGAAGAAACAAGGCAAGGGCACAGTCAGCTAAAACTCTGCAATACACCAAGCATCCTCAGAGCAGGAACAGCGTAGCAGATGAGCTCTCCTTGTCCTTCAATAACCCAAGCGATAGAAAAAAAAAAACTGGTCAGATTGTGTTGCTGCCAAAACATGCTGTCTCTGAACCTTTTCACTCACATAGTTAGACCTTTTCTACTAATTGAAATCCATAATCTATTCATGGCTACCTTATTTCCACACAACCTGATTGTGTGCAGTGATAAAATACAACCGATACTTCTTTTCTGAGCTTTTAACCCTGCTCCTGTCTTTGAATCACATTAGAGACTCTCAGCAGGTATGAGAGTCCCATTGAGAGAGACACCCCACTGGGACCATACATAACAAAACCCTGTCTCTGAGGTATAGTGATGTGCTGCACACAATATTATATATTTTCTCAGGCCAGGGTCAAAACAAGCAGTTGCCAAAGCAGAATTAGTCCTGTTAATGAGGCTTTCATTCCAGGAAAATAAGTGAAAGTGATTCCTCATATCTCTCTTCCCACATAATAGCTACTTTTGTGTCATGATCAGAGAAGGGTAAAATATTGTTAGTGATTCAGAAGAACAAAGTAATAAAAGGGCTTGAGTAGCTTGGAGGGTAGAGAATGCATTGAACTTTGAAAAATACTTAATGCATCCATAAATAAGCTAAGAGAATATGTACAGTCATGTAGGCTCTCAGAAGGAGCACTAAGAAGAAGAGACTAATGACTCATAAGAAAATAAAAACCAAGAAGGATAAAAATACATATTTTCTCTACACTTCCCCCCCATCCCAATCTCATAAATATCAGGAAGGGGAACTAGAATTTTTCCCCCCCACAAAAATCCTGCAGTACTTATTTGGCAAATGAAATCATCTTTTAGATGTTCTTAATGCTACCTTTCACTGTTATGCACTTTTTTATGATGATGAATATGATGATTTTTAATGAATTCCATTAAATAAAAAATATATATTGTATAGAAATATAATTTTCTTTATATATTTGAATTACTCATTAAATTAGTTAGAAACATTGAAATGATACTGTAATTTTTGAGTTTTTAATGTTTTTTTCTTGCAATAAGTGATATTTTAAAACAATATTTGAACAACTCCAGTCTCTCAAAATCCCGTGCCTTTGCTAAAATTGAAATTTGTCTCCTATCCACTTTTTCTTCAGTTACAGCATAGAAAACAAGAAGAAAACATTGGGGAAAGAGGGGAAGGAAAACCACAAGAAATATGATAGGGATTGATATTGACAGAGGAATCCCTGAGTTCCTATCCTTCCTCTGAGCCATCTCTATTCATGTCATTCATGCTTGTATCTTACACAATATGAAGTCAGTGAGCAGCCCTTGGAGCCAAGAAGGAAAAACATAGGGTTATCCCAGCTATTCAGCTACAAGAGTTCTCTCTTTGTCTTCTGCTCCTTGTGAAGCACTTTTTATTTTATGGGAAACAGGGTAACTTCAGCAGGAGGTGTTTAGATTGTTATCACCTTTCTGCTACCCCTCCACAACCTGGGCCAGATGTTGATGGATGAGATGGGAAATGAAAAACTCCATTCCAGGAAACTCAAGAGTTCATGTCAAGTTTTTGCTTTAAAATTATTCATTTAAATCACATTTTCCAAAACAGTTGTTACTCCAAATACTAACCAGAACACTTCCGAGATCCAGACAGGTTTCTCAGGATGCATGGTACAGAAGAGGGCTGGGTCCTGGTGGGGAGCAGGAGCAGGATCCCCCATCTGGGAGCCTTGTGGCTGGCAGACTGGTCAGCTGGTCAGCAAAACTGAGTTTGGGGACACTTCCACTGCAGCAAGTGGGCAGCAGAAGTGTCAGGTCACCTATCACAGCAGCAGCTTCCAGCAGCAGCTGGCTCCTGGCTGCCAGCACTGGCTATTAGGATCAAATTAGCTTTCATTTCAAATCAACTCTTTGATGTGAGTGTCGCCACTGGCATTTGGGACAATGCATGGGTCAGCAGCAGTGATAAACCAGTTACCAATAACAGGCAGTACATCACAACTTTTCCACAACCTCTACATTAGTGCTTCCTGAAATGTTTCTTTGCAGCTTTTCGTATAGGTTCACATCTAGTAATCATGGAGTCACTGTTGGGGTGTCCTACACTCAGGCTTGACGTAGGTTAAGGCCTCCCTCAGTCAAAGCATGACATTCCCTTCTTTCCCATCACATGTGATGCTGCAGCCTCAGCAGAATGGCCCTGCTCTACCCCAGCAACAGAAAACAAGAATGAAAACTGTGACAGCAGGGGCAGACAAGGGGTTTTGTGCTGATTTTGGCTGGATTTAATATTTTTCGTAGTAGCTACTATGGGGCTATGATTTGGCCTTGTGCTGGAAACAGTGTTAATAACATGTGATGCTCTGACTGCTGGACGGTGCTTTCCCAGAGTCAAGCCCTTTTCTGCTCCTCATCCCACCACACCAGCATGAAGGAGGTGGACAAGATGGGAAGGGACACAGCCAGGACAGCTGACACCAGCTGACCAAAGGGATATTCCAGACTATCTGGAATCATGCGCAGCAGAAAGCTATTGGGAAGCTTGGGCAGGAGGTCACTCCCTGGGGACTTGCTGGGCATTAGTTGACTGGTGGTGAGAAATTGCTTTTGTTTGCACCACTTATCTTTCGTGGATTTTATTTTACTTTCTATTTCGTTATTATTATTCTGCCATTATTAACCTCATTTTATCTAAACTCACAGATTTTGCCCCTTTTACCCTTTTCTTTCCCCCCATCTTGCTGTGGGCTGGGGCAGGGGAGTGTGTGAGCAGCTGTGTGGTGGCTGAAATCAAACCAGGACAGCTCTTTTGGTGCCCAATATAAGGCTCAAAGAGTTTGAGATAATAGCAGAATACCAGAGTGTATTATAAATTATTTCTATCTATTAGCAATTGCAGATCACAACATTGATTCATATGCTCTCAATATTAGTTAATCAGATCTGTGCCATGCAATTTTTTGCTGGAAATATTAAAGCTTGGAGTTGGCTTTTTCAGTTTGCTGTGCTCTGTAGTGAGTAGTGATGTTTTGACTGTGAGTTTTTTTATTAAAACATTGACCTTGAGCTTAATCTGGTATTTGGGCCCTGTAATGAAGTCATTACTGTACTTTGGGTACCATCTCCTGGAGACAATTAACAATTATATTTCTCCCTCTAAGAGGCTTTTGTGAAGGAAATACAAAGTGGCACCTTCCCTACCTACTTCTGTGGTGTTTTCTCCTTCATTATGACAAATTGCCAGTGTCTTGAACATCTGAGTAGTTAAAACACTTCTATTGGTATTTCCTGGGAATATTGTTTTGGTTTTGTCTAAGAATAATGAGCAATTTAGGAGTATATGACTCAGTCTCCATGAGCTGCGTAGCATGTGGAAGAATATGGGCAGGTATCTTGAGAACTTCTCACCCCCAAGGTGAGAGGTTTGGAACTTCACTCCCAAACAATGACAGGATGATGATGAATTGATAGAATTTTGAAAAACAAATGTTGCGGCTATTCCATAGTGGCACAATTGACCACACCGTGCTGGGCCCTGGCCAGGATCTGCCAAGCTCTGCTTGATATCATGCAGCACTCTCAGGAAGAAGAAAGGAAAACCAACCAACCAAACAAACAAACATTATAGCGAGCAGCTGGTAGTGACAATTTGTTTATGGGTATTAAAAATGTCTTTATGACTATCAAGACAGTATAATGATGCTTACAGCTCAGGTGAAAACAGGTCTCAACATAGTGTCTTTGATAACGTGTGTGAAAAATTCCTCCAAACTTGCTCAAATTATAAGACCATCACAAACCCACAAGTATAGCAAAGACTATTTTTAACCAAATAATTTGAATATTCTACCTGCAGCAGTTATGTCATATCTTCTCGTGGCTTTTCCCTACTTACCAGATTTTATATGCTATGTCCTCAGAATGGAAAACCTTTTTTTTCCATTTTGGGCTGTGGCAACTGGATTATATTTTTCTCCTCAGTTTCTTTGCAGTCCCTCTGCAAGGATTTTGTGATGCGTGAGAAAAGACATTATTTCACCTCTCTTTTCCAGATACTTCCTCATACATTTGTTCTTCTTCCACTCTTTTGTTTCCTTGGAGTTCAGTGTAAGGGATGGTGCTGTGAAGGGCAGTGGCACCCTTGTTATGAGGAGTGTATGTAACTATAGATTAGAAGTCTATCAGTTAGTTTTGGGCTGGGTAGTATTGAACAGTGCTAAGCAAAGCTGAAGCTACCAAAGCCAAGAGTTAAGGTAGTGCTGTAGTAGTAGCATCTATTGTTAGTTCTAACAGTTGTTTGCAAGCTGAGACAGCTCCAGACCTGAGAAGGCACACGGCACCAGCTCTGCTGCATGGATCTGTACGTCACACACTCATATCTCATAAAAAACAATGGGACAAGCAGTCCTGTAGCACATGGATGAACTGTGCACATAATAAAAGCTTTTTCCAAGGAACAGAGGGCTCCACTGGTTATTGGCTGGAGCCATTGGAGTTTGCCATGGTTGTGCTGCTTATTGTGCTGCCTGAGTTAAGGAAGCCAGAGTGTCCCTATGTGACAGAGAGGGCAGAGGTGGCTTTTGAGGAAGAGCCATTGAAGAGTGTAGCTTCGAGCCAGGTCTTATGAGCTCTCAGCGATCCCTTCATACCTGGAATAGCCCAGCTACCCAGAGGGATTGAAATGAGCAGGATGGCTCTTGTGGCAGTGTTTGAAACAGAAAAAGGTTAATAAGAAACAAAATAACAAACTCTTTACAGAGAAAAGCCGTGCCAAGCAAGAGATGCCTGCTCCTGCTAAGCACCCCACAGAAGCGATCAAATCTTTTGTTCTGTCCTTTTTCTACCTCATGGTCCAGGCAGGACCTCTTGGCCCCGGTCCAACCAAACAGCCCCAAGTTTGAGGTGAAGTCTAAAGAGTCCTGTGAGGTGTCTCTGTACCAATTCCAGGGAAACTACCCTGAAGAAGCTTCCAGGGACTTTGCCTTTTTTAGCTGACAAGGAGTACTTGGAAATTCTCTTGTAATTTGGTCACCCTGTCAACAGGAGGCACACTGCTACAAGCCATCAGTACAGTCAATGCGACCATAAAATCAGCTTCAGTTTTTTAACTAAGGAATGGATGGGGTCATTATTAAATCCCTGGTTTAATCTCTAGTTCTGCTAGGAAAGTTCTGATTGACCTTGGAGTGACACTGAGAAATTAAATCCTGATCTTAACTATTTTAATGTTGCCACCACAGCCTAGACACTCAGCTCTTCTCCAAGCAGACTTCCAAAGGTGTTTAGAAGCCCCAGGGTGAATGCTGGCATTTGGTAGACAGACAAATAAGCCTAAACAGGTTCTATTAAACTCCCTTTGAAAATTAAGTACTTAGCTTGCTCAGTCATTTCTGAATAACACAGCAGGTGATGATCTATATCTTCATAAGTATTTTAATAAATGTAGACACTTCTGTCTCCTTTTTAGCCACTCTCTTTAATAATACTCCCCTAACACACTGAACTGCAACAACTATAAATTCACTACTAGCTATGAACTGTTCAAACTTGAAATACTGAGGAAACTTTTAAGTCCCTACATAAGTATGCAAGAAACAAATGTTACAGAGCTGACTGAATTGCTGGATTTCTTGCACTGATGATAAATGCACAGGAGAGGGGGCTGTAGGACTAGACTGATTTTCACTAAAAGAGATTTGCAAAGCTGAACACAGGATGATGACTAAAGGATTATAGGAATAAAGAGAAAATACCTTTAACTTTAATGTTAGCTATTTTTTTTAAGTCTCCAAATAGTTTTGTTGCTAGCCCTATAGCTCTCCAACACCAATGGATGCTCTTAATCTTACCTGTATACTCCAACTACAGAAATGTGTCTTACAAAGATTCTTGACTGCTTTGTGTAACATAAACACCTTCTGGGATTATGAGATCCGAGTGGTGTTAGTCCATGCAGAAGAGGAAGCCAGGTGGAAAACAGGCTCCTGGAACTGCTGAGATAGGTCAGCTTGAAAAATGGGAAATGGAGAGCAATCAGAATAATTTTACATTTGTTTAATAGAAGCATGAAGTTTAGAGATGGAAAAGAAAAATAGATTTCCTGCCTTAATATGTCCTTGTCCCTTTGTTGTGTGCACAAGGTCTGTTCCAGGTTGCTTCTCTTTAGACTTTTTACAACTTTATTTGCAAGTGGTGTGGCAGTAATGGCTGCATCCTCCAGAAGTTATTGCTTTTTTAACATTACCCCCATCTGATTACAGTGGCTCAAACTCTATCCCCATGAGATAATTTTTCTGAAAGATATTCTAAAAACTGAACCAAAAAGATTACTTCAGCAGATTTAAACACAAGAATCCACTGCAAAGGCTTCCTCAAGTATGAAAGAAAGCTCCCAACCACGTTTACCTGGAGTACTTATCATGTCTTTACAAATAATCTGAGCAGTTGTCCAAAACTGTAACATCTGTGCTGATGTTTTGTTTCCCACATGCAGGGTACTTCATCTAGCTCAGACAGTTTGTTTGCTTAAACTGAGCTTTGGGAGCCTATGTCTTCTGCAGTGCACGACTTAGAGACTAATGCAGCTATGGCAGAGCATTTCAGATGTCTCTGATGCCATTATCAGAGTTAAAACCCATATTGCAGATCCCTTTTGTCAATACTTATGATGTGCTTGGACCAGCACACTCCAAGCAAAGACACTCTGTCTTTTAAATCACAAAAGAAAGAAATGTATATGTCCTTTTTCCCAGGAAACCAGCTCCACAGAATTGTATTTTTTTGCAGGTTTTATCCCTTTATCTTATATGGTAATGAGAAGCTGGTGCTTTAGATTGAAGCAGCTGGCCAACAGCTAATTCATGGAAGTATTTTAGATTTTTGTTCTGCTTCAGAGGGAATACTTGATGGGTATTTTTGCCTTTTTTCTTAGAGAACAGTAATGACTTATGGTTGCTTTTTAGCTGACTAATAAATTTTTCAGCCTGTGCATACTTATAACACACCATGCATAATTGTGAGACAGTGTGAGTAATGGATACATAGCTCCAGTGAAATTCTGTTCATAGCAAGGTAAACCTGGACTTGCTGTAGAGACCCACAGAAGTGAAGAAAAGTGGGCTCCTCCTACCCCATCCCTTAAAATTGACTTAGATGAGAGGGAATGACTTGTATTCCTGTTGCAAGGTACTTTCTCCATTGCTTGAAAAAAGGTCAGAACCAGACCAGATGCTTCCCTTTTAGGTGACCAATGCTAGATGAAATTAAATTCCCAGTCAAGGCTAAATCAAACCTTGTTTGGATTGAAAAATTCCCTACATATTGTTTCAGTAACCTCGGTGCATTTTGGCTCTTATTTTCTTCCCAGGCTCCATTATGAGATGAGACAAGCTATGTCCCCAAAAGCTTGACTAAAGCAAATGTCACGGTTATTTTCATTAAAAAATACAGTGGGAGGAGGATCTACATCCAGGTTTTACACAGTAGGTGACTTATTAGATAGCTCACTCAAAATGTGGGAGATCCACATCAAAGCAATTCAGTAGAAAAGCAGGCAGCCAAAGTTGACACCCCTGACAGTGTGATGGCTGTGAGTACAGCTCTCTTATGCTGCAGTTTCAATGAGGCTGAGTGATCCCAGAGCATGATAGAGACAATTGGCCACACCACAACAGGATACACACACAAAGACACAGATCTTTTATCATTATTTGGTCTTGGACATAACTGAGGACTTTGGTGCCGTCGTGAGCCGTGACTTGCCTTTCTACATCAGGGTAAGTAAATCCCTTGATTCTTCCCTGTCTGCGTTCCTCAGTTTGCAAAGTGGTTTTGCAAATATGGCACCATCCTGGCTACACTTATACCACTTGAAAAAGCAAACTACAGACAACTGAAGACATGACAAGAGGCTCTTGCCACATTTCATCCCCACTTCCCAAGACAGCCAGCAGCACTGCTCAATCCCAGGAGGCTCCTAAAGGCACAAGCTAGCTGTCCCAAGCCTGAGCTGGACAGGTCTCTGTCTGAAGGAAAGTCTTTATAATCTATGACTGGCTACTGTATATACCAGCATTTTTGTTGTCAGTTACTCATCTTGGGTTCCCTATTCTTTATTTTCATGAAGTCCCTATCATAAAGTCCCAATGTAAACTGTGCACAGATGTTTGCAAAAAAATCCAAATAGCCTTGCAGTATCCAAAAATGGTGCAGAAATCTCTGGCACCTCACCTGTGAGATGGCAGCAAGTTAAGTGAGGCATGAGCTTCTGTGTTAGGCCAGCTGTAGTGCTACAGAAAGCAAGGAAGCACAGCAGCCATTCTTCCTGCCTCAGAGGACAGCTCCCGGTTCAGCACAAAGAGAGGTCTGTGTGTCCCAGACAGAGGTGTCAGGCTGTGCCCAGGGAAGGGCTGTGTGCCCAAGGCCACAGCGCCTGTGCACCAGCATTGCCCCATGGCTCTTGCTGATGTGTCAGACAGCCTAACTAAAGCTACTCTTTCTTCAAATATTGCTGCACCTACATCCTTAGACTGTCACAATTACATCGGTGTTTCCATTTGTATAGAATAAAACCTTAAATCACTCCACTAACAGGGAGCAATTTGTTCTCTGTCTTGGTCATCTTTTGTCTCTCAGTGAAGGTAATCCCATCCCTTGCCTGTGTCTGCATCCAGTGGATACTAAGAGAGCATAATAAGAAATTAGGGAAGTTTCCTTTTGGGAACACCAGGGTTTGTCTTCCTCCCTCCTGCAAATAGCAGCTGCTGAAAAATTTAAAGGTCTGTTTAACCATCAGCATTTGTGCATAATTCCTGCATTAGGGAGGGGAGGATTGTAGGGAGGTAGGAAGGCAGGAAGGAACAGTAAGCACTATGCTACACATGCTCATGGTTTATTTTGTATTATGCATGCTGCGTAAGAGTCCATCTAGCCCATTGTGCTCTTGCCAAAAGTAGCCATAAAAAATTGCTCAGGAAAGAGTAAGAACAGGACAAATATATGCAATGAACACATTTAAAGCTCTTCCAGACATCAATTATTTCCAGCTTGGGGACTTTCACAGCTAGATATACTTTCTTTGCAGTTAGTACATCTTCTATCAACTTGTTCCAGCTCCTCTTTTAACATCTACCACCTTTGGTTGAGAAGTTGGGTTCATGTCTCCCAGTGGAAAGAATCACCTTCTTACTTTACACATACCTACTCTAAATTTCATCTGCCTTTTTGCTGCCATCTCAGTCAGTCTCATGAATTCTTCTTGCAACCCACAATTAGCCCTACTTCCTTAAACAAATTAGGATCATCTTCAATCTTTGACATTGTCTTAATTATGGTTGTTTATTAATATGTTAAGCACAACAGATATCTGGATGGATCTGAACTACATTGGGCAAGTCTTTTTGCCTTCAAGGACTGACTTGAAATTTGTGTTTCCTATTCCTAAACAAGGTTTTTACATCTTCACTTCTATGGTAACTACACTCTCAGCGTACCCAGCAGTCGCAGTTCCCTGCAGTTGCAGGAGAATAGCTGGGCAGAGATGCCCTGCTGAGCCAACATGCTCTTCTCACCAGGGATGGGCTATGGCCAGAATCAAAAGGTGCCTCTCCCACACCACCCTGGCAGTGACCTTCCTGGGTATCGTAGTTGCAATGGCTGGACTCTCCCACGGCTTCTTGCCTCACACTTACAGCATCTCCCCTCCATTCTCCATCCAGAGCTCTTCTCTGTTACTGGTGATTATCAGCTGACAAAATCTCTTGGCCGGCCAGTTTCAGCAGAACTGGAAAAGCTCTAGATAATAACATCATTCCTCACTGGCTGGCATCCTACAAGTGTGTGTTTGACTCTAATTTTGTTCCCAGGCAGCTCCTTGTTTTTCTGTCCTTCCCACCCCCAGTCTGAAAGAAAACAAAAGTCATTGAAGCTTATTCTAGGACAGCTAGTCACTGGAAACAAACACCAGCTCTGCTCATAGCCCAGATGCATGAATACTTACACAAGGACAAGCCTAACATCCTTGTATTTTCTCTGAATAGAAAATACTGTGTTCTTTCTGCCCCACTGCCCAACTCTACTGCAACCAGGGGTAAGTGCCACCTACTATCAAATGTTCTGTCCTCATCTCACCTCCTTCCTCTTCCTCCACTGGCCTTTGGCATGGATCCTAGTCATGGTAAAGTCCTCTTTTTCTGGGCCAACCATTAGAATGGAGAAGGGAGTCCTCTCAGGAAAATCTTCTGGAGTGCAAGGACGTAAAGAAGATATGTAGAGAATATAGGGGTTGCAGGGGAGCATTTGGAATATGTTCAGTTGGAAGGAACTTATCAGGATCATCAAGTCCAACTCCTAGCCCTGCACAGGACACCCCAAGAATCATACCATGTACTTGAGATCCTTGTTCAAGTGCTTCTTGAACTCTGCCAGGCTTGATGCTGTGATTATTTCCCTGGAGGGTCTGTTCCAGTGCAAAACCTTTCCCTGATATCCAATCTAAGCCTCCCCTAAATCAGCTTCATGCCATTTCTTCAAGTCCTGTCACTGGTCATTAAAGTGAAGAAATTGGCACCTGCCTGTCTGCTCCCCTTCATGAGAAAGTTGAAGACCATAATGAGGTCACCCTCAGTCTCCTGTTCTCCAGGCTGAACAGACGAAGTTCACTCCTCATAAGGCTTCCCCTCAAGGCCCTTCACCATCCTCATGGCCCTCCTTTGGACACTCTCTAATAGCTTAATGTCTTTTTTAGGTTGTGGCACCCAAAACTGCACACAATATTCAAGGTGAAGCTGCCCCAGTGCAGAGCAGAGCGGGACAATCCCCTCCCTTGCCCAGCTGGCCATGCTGTGCCTGAGTACCCCAGGACAATCTTGGCCCCTGGCTGCCAGGGCACTGCTGGCTCATGTTCAACTTGCCACTGACCAGGACCCCCAGGTCCCTTTCCATGGGGCTGCTCTCCAGCAGTCTCACAGCATTCTGCAGCATTCTGTAAACACAACCAGGGCTGCCCTGTGCAGAATCCGGCACTCGCCCTTGTTAAACTTCACGAGGTCGGTGACTGTCCATCCCTCTAATTTGTTGAGATCTCTCTGCAGGGCCACTCTGCCCTTGAGAGAGTCAACAGTTCCTTCCAATTTCAAATTGAGTCATCAGCAAATTTACTTAGCTTTTTCTTTCTGCTTCCATAAACACTGCTGAAACAGAGAGCAGAACCCTTGCCTTGGTATCCCTCTAAACACTCTGTGCAACTGAGGGTTTAAAACTCCTGCTGGACCAGAATAAAGACACAGCAGGTTGAGGAGGCCCTTAAGGAGGTGAAACAGGTGCTGGTTTTCTTAGCAGATCCTGTGGTGCTGCTGGAGGCAGCTGAGGGGGGTGGATGCCAAGGCAGAGATCACCCACACCTCCTGAGGTCTGGCTGGCTAAGTTGGAGAGTATCACAGTGTCCCTGCAGTTGAATGAGGGGTCACTGGAAACAGTGCTAAGCCTAAGGCCTGCTCTATTTTCTTGTGAAATAACCTGCTTCAGGCTATTCTAGAGTTACTTAGGAACTCTTTTGTCAAAAGCAGCTGCTATGACTTCTGCACTGCTTTGGGGCACAGAGCCTAGAAGGAGGCTCATCTCTGCAGCATCAGGGACATCTTCTTCACCTCAGCCTCTGTGGGAGAAAAGAACAAATTCATTTTAGGAACTGAGCAACAACAACAGGGAGTGAGTGAGTGGCTGTGTAGTGCTTAGCTGCTGGCTGGGGTTAAACCACAACAGTCTCTTGCCAGAAATAGTGCACAGCATTTGTCCCCTGACTGGCTTCTTGAGAAGAGGACTTGTGCTCAGAGTCCCAGCCATCCTATGCTTACCCTGCCCATAAACCCAAGGGAGGTGTTCACAGCCATGTTCCTGGCTCTGGCCAGCTCTGCTGGTCCAGGAATGGGTATACTTTTAGGTGTGGCACAAGGTGGGGTCCCTGGGAAACGAGAGAGGGACACCACAGCTCCCTGGTCCTTAGGTTTTGATGGGGACAGCTTGGTGTGCAGAGCAAGCACTCACCATATGGGAGCACAAACAAGTCCTGAGAAAAACACCTGAGACCCCAAGTTTCTCCTACCAGTGCCAAGACAGGTGGGTACTGACAGAGGACAAGCAGAGCAGTTCTGTAAGTGGCACATTCAGGTATGGGCTGTTTTCAGTGAGGACAAGTGTGTCCCAGAGCCAACAGAGATATTTTGAACCAGGTTGAGAGGAACAGTGGGTAGCCACAACAGCACTATGATTCCAACTGGACATTTTAATGCAGCATAAAGATTATAGTACAGACACGGATGCTTGTGCCCAGATAGACAAGGGACATGGATGACTCCATTTGCTCAAGTTCATAAAACAATTTGGGATTTATTGAGAGTGATTACATTTGAAGTCTTGGCAAAACTTTGAATTACAAAGCCATTTTTTATTAATTTCTAAATAAAGTAGCAGCATAGCTTAGGAAAAATTATTTGGGGCACTGGAACTAGTGTCCTTCGAATATCTGTACTACTGGTACAAATTGAAAAATTGCAAAACTCTAACTCTTGGACTCAGTAAGTTAAGCTCCTTCAAATGCTTAAGTAATATAAAGAACTGTACTAATATATCTCTTCCTTTCCAGGTTTTAAGACAACAAATGAAGCCATATCTACTGGCTAGCAAAGAAAAATGAAATTAAACTATGTTCTTTCCTTCCAGCGATGTTGTGACAAAAATTAATTTAAAATACACACTAGTTATTTGATAAATAAAAACTCTAGGCAAACATCTGTTTGATGGATAGCAAGAAAGTAATTTCTTTACTGTTCTACAGAGAAGTAGATAAAATCCTTTTGCCCATGTTTCTCCATGATGATCGCAGGGGTCTCCATCTTGGCCTTACATTTGAAATATATTTAGGCATATTTACTATTAATCTTTTTTTTTCTTATTCTGTGGGTAGAACTACACCATGCCTGAGTTTAAGTGCTTTACTGAATTTCACAGGGAATTGAAAAACTGACAGAAAACACATATTAGTCACTGCTAAGTCTCTTCCAAATAATTTTGCAAAAGGATTCAACATTTCTGTCACCAAATAAACACACAGAAGCCAAATGTTTTTAAGTTTCAGTCACCTGGGGCCTCCACTGATGCTAATGTTCCTGGAAAGTCATTTCACTAGCTCTGTTAAACTGGTTGTTTTCTTTGCCCCTGAATGGAGCTTCTCCTTTAAATAAAATAGTAAACAACAATCATCATTACTATAAAATCTTCTAAAATATAGAAGGTTCTCTATAAAATCTTCTAAAATGAAATATTAAGGTTCTACTCTCTTGTGTACTTTTGGGGATGTTTTGCTGGATGTATAAAGCAGGAAATCCCCCACAGAGCAGAAAATGCATTAGGGCTAAAGGAATCCTGAGGAGAAATTACTGAAAATCATTTATCCTAACTGATACTCCATCATAAAATGCACTTATACCAGAAAAATAAAAATGGAAACCACCCCCCTCTTTCTAGATCTGTAGAAACTCAGGGAAAAGACTCTTTAATTTTACCCACAGCAGGAAAAACAAGGTGCAGTACGTGTTGCCTGTGTCACATGAGCAGGAATTCAGAAGTGGATCTACCAGGGAGGCTCGAGACCATCCACTATCCAGGCATCCAGCCTGTGGTGCCCATAGAGTATCTCCCATTAAATAGTAGAGGGAGATGGCAGAGCCTTGTCCTGCTTCCCATTTAGATCATGGCCCTCTCTGCCCCTCCCTGTACCCTGTACTTCGTGCCTGCCAAGAGGAATGACCTAGAAGTGTACTCTTCAAAGCAGGAAGATGGAAAGTCCCCAATTAAGAAAAACATTAAAGAGAATCTAGAGTTGAATAAAATGTTGAAGTTCCATTGAAATCAAAAGGAAAGGAGTGAAGAACAGTTTTAAACCCCATTAGCTTCAATAATAGTTAAATATGTGATTAAAGGTAAGTGCATACTTTTGTGAAAAAGAATTCTTTAATGACCCTTAAATCTACAGCCGTCTCATCGACATTATCTAGAGTGGAACTGGAAATTGCTTTCAGTAATCTGAGGCCAAATTACTTGAAAATTAAATTCTATGATGAGCAAGGAACAATGATTCATGTTAGAAATCTAAGTTCCCTCTCTTTCTGTCAGTCAAAACCAAATCTAAATCTTCAGCTCACACACAAAATCCTTAAAGGTTTTTATTATTGCTAAAATACTTGAAAATTAAACTTTAGGATGAACAAGGGACAATGATTAATCTTAGAAATCTACAGTTCCCTTTCTTCCTGTCAGTCAAATTCAAACCTAAATCTTTACCTTGCATACACAAAATCCTTATGAGTTTTTATTATTGCCTCTCTTTATTATTTGTAGTTTTTATTTTCTTCTTAAAACTAGACAGAAGCTATCTAAAAAATGTTTGCCCAGATCAAGATTTCATAAAACCCTCTTAAAAACTGTTGGCCTCATAAAGTAGCAGTCAAACATGCTGAAGTTGCATTTTTCATTGCTTAACTGAGCAAATCTGTACAAGAAATCCTATGTCACTTTAAAACATCAGCAGCACACGCTGTCAGCTTTCATCCCACTACATGTAGGTGCTGTATCCTGCAGTGTGCTGTCCTCAGAGCAGGGCCACTGCTCTGGAAACCTCCCCAACTCACAGGCCCAATAGCCAAGGCTCTGTCTTTATGAAGTGAACATTTTCATAGTCCCACCCTCTCATTCGACTCAGGCCTTTTAGAGATGGCCACCATTGCCTACACACTTGTTGAAAGAAAATTACAAGGGGGAAAACCCTGATCTGATAAAAATTGAAACTTGATATTCCATCATTATACTGGTGTTTTACCCCCTTTAAAAATCTAAGGCAGCACTAGAACTCTATCTTATCTTTTTAAATTGTCTCATCCCCAGGGTTCCTTCACCTTCTGAGATATCAATATCTGTTAATAAAAAATTGCAACAGGAATTTCATATTGAGTGTTTTGTTGGGGTTTTTTCCCCAATAAAGTAAGGAAAACCCAAAGAATATTTATACATTTAATATTTCTTGCCTTCTTCCTTGTACTCTGCTTCTAAAGTTTTTTTACATTGCACTCTGAAGAAGAGAGGTGAAAGAGCTGGACTTCAGAATGAGAGGTCTTTATATTTTTGCTCCTCCTAATCTGAGAAGTGCAATGGTTTTATTATTTTTATGGAAAATATTGCTTTTTCTCCTAAAATGTTTATTATATTCTACAGCTTTCTATTCCAAGAGTTGTACCCTTCTATACTGTGGAAGTCTGATGTGGTTGTTGCCTGACAGTATTGTCCTAGTAGTTCTTCTCTTAAACACAAGATGTCAGGTTTTCAGCCCAAACATCTCTAAGCAAATAAAAAATGTTCTTGGCATTGGATAAATTCCAGTATTACCAGAAAGAAGAAAATCACTAAAAAAAAAAAGCAATGGTTGCACAGTCTCTTTGACTGGTATGACTAGACCATTCTGAATTAATGCCATGCTGGAGATGCCAGACTAGGAAATCAGATCTCACACTCCATATCCTGAGACTGGCAAAAGGCAAAACACCATCATGATAGCACCAAATGATACCAAAGTGAACACCAAATGATAGCACCATCATTTGATCTTGGTAAATTTTATTTGATCACTGAAGGCCTACTGTGTCTCCTCTATGTCCTTCTGAAAGACAGGAGACAAACCAAAATAAGTATGCAGAATTATAAGTATGCAGAATTAGAAAAAACTGTCTGAAATCAGATTTTTTTTTAAAAGTCTATGGTCTGTTGTACAAAAGTAGTGGTGGTTCTGAGGCATGAAGCAGGGAACATTAGGATCTGGACCCAAATGTTCCCAAAGCTTACAGCTTTTAATGGACAGAATTGTGGATTGAAACTAACGCTACCATGGGAAAGTGTTTTTGTTCTTAATCTCTGTTCAGATCCAGCACACACACATGACCTGGCTGCCAGCTGAATGCATGGTTAGCCCTTGAAGGAGCATGTTCCTGGTAGAAGGTTTCTGAAATGGCAGAATGACTCTCAAATCCATCATGCTCTCTTAACAATCACTCTTTAGCATTAGTGCCTGATGCATTTAATAAAATTGGTTTTGCATAAGCTCCATGTTGATTTTACACCAGGTTCTACATTCATTAAAGGTTTCTTTTCTAGTCAACTGATGCATTTCACTGATTTTTTGATTACAGATCTCAAAGTCAGTAGGAAAGGGTGAATTTAGCCTAGATGAAGGAAATCTCTCACACAAGTTTTCATATATTGTTTACAATATAATCTAGAAAATATTAATTATAGAACTCCATATGTACTAAATGAATTTTAAAATAAAAACCCTTAATGTTTGATTTCCTCTAGGATACAGCTGAAGCTATTTGAATGCTTTTGGATTTGAAATGACATTTAATATCCTCCTCTATGTAGTGAAGGCTTTTTTCCCCTAACCCAAAAGAGACCAGAATTAAAGCACTTACAGTGGTCCCTTACTTTGTGCAGAGCTTTAGAGATAATTAGTGGAAGAACAACAAAAATACAAGTAATAAAAGCAAAATCTGCAAAGCAAAAATCCATAGCAGATAACACCACAATCACTTAATATATGGCAAGATATCAGCCATGATAATAATGTCCTGGAAAAATCCACATACCAAAATGGAGAAAGCAAACAGAAACAAAGAGATCTGTACTGATAAAGTCACAGAAGCAGCTTTTCAGGAAGCAAACCTGTAGAGGAGTGGAGGCAGGACTCAAAAAAAAAAAAAAAAAGCAGAACTGGCAACCTACTTGTTTCCCCTCCTGAATTCTCTTCAACAGGATTTCCTCATCACATCATGTGGAGCCATGTAAATATGCCCCCTTTGGCTACGTGACAGGAATCATTTCCTCCACTCTGCTTGCAGGGAAGGAAAGCAAAAAAGAAAGGTCAGGATCTTGGGGATTTGTATTAGCAGAAAGCACTTAGTCAGGAAAAGGATAAAGATTACACAGGAAGTGATGCTATTCATCTGTAATCCTTTTCTATCACACACACTTTATATACAAATAATAAAAAATATGTGGAAAAAATTAAGCTTTAGTATTCTTCACTTTCAGTTTCTCATTGGTACTTAACAAAGGTATAAAGATTTCAAAAAATCCTAGAAGAAATTCACAAGATTAAATTTTGCTAGCATCCACAAATGTGAAAGCAAAAATTTTTCACCAGTATAACTCCCAAGGAAAAAAAATTACACTGCAAGTGAAGTTATTAACCAGGAAAAAGCTTCCTTAATGGTTTGTTTGCAGGAATTGCTGATTGTTCCCAGTAAGACTTCTGTGTCTCCCAGTGCTCCAGCAGAGCTGGGACCCTAACTCATGGTTAACACAATGCACAGAAAAAGCCCAGACTCCTGCAGCAATTCTATGCCCAAACACTCAGGTGACAAAAAACAGCTGCCTTTACCAGCTCTGATCAGTGTGCAGGAGTTTTGCTGTTAAGAAACAGATTCATAAAAACTAATAAAAAAACTTTTCTAGTAGATTTTAGTCTCATTTTCTACTTATTCAATATATACAGAGAACACAATATATTATCTTTGATGGAAAAATAATTTATAGAAAAGCATCTATTCTTGAAGACTTTAGGCACTACAAAATCTGTTACAAACTAGATTTGTGTGTTGAAACATACCGGTTTATTTTTTATTATATTAAGACATTTTATTGAAACAAGACAGACACAGTCAAGTTAAACTCCTTTGTAAAACTGTGCTTTTTTTTTTTTTTTACTGTTACTCACTAGCTTTTAGTCACTCTATATATTTTCTCCCTGCTCATGAAATAATTGAGCAATGCCAATGACACAAATCCCCATTGAACTCTACTGGAAACAGCCCCACCTGATGATCCTGCCCTACTGATAGTTACTTCTTGAATTAATTTACTGATTTTTTAATCTATTTTTCATGTATACTACTTCTGTTGCAATGTAATGTACTTTAAACAATAGTATTACGCAACATTAAGATAAATGCTTTACCCATTTTTCAATATGTGCATACTTAGTCAATTTTAGACATTTTAGACTAATTTACTGTACTGTTGATGTGACTAAAGAAGCTGAGAAGACACTGTTTAGAAGTACATTATGTTGACATACCCTGCTAACTGATTTATTTTAATAAACACATCTTGTTTTGGATATGTTTTCATTGGCATTGGTGCAAGCTAAACCAGTTTACCTTCACTAGCTCTGAATTGCATCATTTTCATTTCAGTGATCTAAAATCATGCTGTTAGTGCTGTGTTCAGATAAATTCTTAGCTGAAAAAATATTCCATTTACTTATAGTTGTGTCCCAAAAGAACCACAGATGTTTTCACTGCAAAATAAGAAGTACTTAATAAATGCACTTCATTACTATCCTCAGAATAAAGCAAGCACAGCTGTTCCACATATTAATTGCTTATCCAGTGGTCTTCTAGCATTAGACTTTTTCACATGCCAGAAAGTTTATAGGCAACAAAAACTTAAAAGACAAATCTCATTGCAACTACACAGTTACCCTCCTCTTTATGTTCATGCTCTCTCATAAGCAGATCAAATCACTCCAAGTAGCAGATGAGATCACAGTAAATCAAGCAATCACAAGTAGCCAGATACTTCCTGATCTAATTAATAGAAAGAACACTGTTGCAATTATATTTACTATTTCTTTATAAAATCTGCCACCATTCATATGAAAGTGAAACTTATGATGGCCTCTGAAGAACATGATGGTGAGAGTTTTCTCCACTAATCTACTTCAGGTTTGTCTGAGGTTTAAAGTGAAGTTAACACTTTTTATCTTGGTGCTCCACAGCTGCATCAAATAAGTTAGGCTTGGTTCTTGTCCTCATAGACAGAGATTTGTGTAACAAGAATCCATCACAACAGCTGATCTCCCAGCAGACAGCCACATGAGTGGCTCCTTGGGAACGTTCCTGTGATAGCTTGGCATTTCTGACTTTTTTTTTTTTTAATGTTGCTGATAAGCATACCAGAACCACAAAACAAAGTGCAAGGCTTTTGCTGCAGCTTTGGCTTGCCAGCAGTCTCAGATTCCACTCTGACAGACCAAGCATTTTGTTTTCTGCCCAGACAGTATCTTCAAATGTTACATTTTTTCCCCCAAGTTATGCTTAGGATAAGAAGTTTACCCTTTTATTACACAAGGGATTGTTCTGACATTTCCATCCAGAACTTAATCTGCAAACCCCACAGCTAACCTTGTTTTTCGGGCACGATGTACTAACGATGTGTCTAAAATGGCTACTAAGAAACAACTTCTGAAGGGAGAGTACAAACCATTTTTCACCTATACTTATCAGGTTCCCAGCTGAATTTTTCTTTCAAAAGAGCTTGCCATTGCAGTTTGTAGATTGTTCTAGCTGGCTGACACTTTCTAATAGTATCATTTGGGCCTGTTTTAAAACAAGACATATTAGATAAGAGAATACAGGAAAAGATTTCTAGAAACAGTTTTTTCAAGGTTGCTGAGTACTAAGTGCAAAAAGATTCGTGATGTTGTGTGCAGACTCATTACTCATGCATGCACAAGAGCGTGGTCTTCAGCTGTATACAGCAATTTCTAAGGTAAAATACATGCTATTTACCAACAACTTTTTCAATGTATGCAATGAAAGATTTAAGAATCAACCTTTAGATTAAAGTGTGGAGAAGCCAAGAATGCTCCATGGAAACAAAGAGTCCATAGCAAAAATATTGAAATTACCTTTCAAGGAAATATTTTAACTGATTCCCTGTTAATTGCTGTGTCTTAGCAGCCCTTCAGAAAAGACATGGCTCCTGACATCGTGTTGTGTCACATACTGGATCTCTGTAGCAGCAAGTTCAGTATTAAGTTTTGTTAAGGCAATTTGCTGTCTTGCCTGTTCCCATTTTTGATGCTTCTCAATCCCCACTGCGGTCAAGCTATCTATAGAATAATCAATTGAGCGTATAATCAATATATCACCACTTTAATTTTGCAGAGTCATAATTCAGACTCCTTTTTTCCATCCAGCTGAGAAGATTTTCTTATCATGGCACCTCCACAGTGAAGCCAGCTTTACAGGCTGGAAAACACAGGGACTTGCAAATTAGGGACAAAGCCATAAAATAATTCTGTATTTTGACCTGTGATGTTATGAAACCACTCACTCTGCGGAATGACTTACTGAGTGTAGTCAGACATTACTTCTTGTGGCAGTAACAAAAACGAATTTGTGGAGAGAAATTACAGTATTTTGATCCTGATAGTGAATTAGGTTTTATTCTGGCCTTTCTTTCCTTGGTGTAATTGTCATGCATACCCTACTAAATACCTGTTTTGGTATACTAAGTAAAATCCCACTGGCAATCTGGACACATGATCCGAGCAAGGGAAAATGTTTAGATCCCTGCGTTCTTACACAAAGAGAGCATGAGGTTGAAGGTGGGTTAAGTTCCTGGTGTAGCTTATGCAAATAAAACCCTCACAGAGCACACAGAGCTATTCAGTAATAACTACAGCCCAGTATAAATATTCTTGTGAATGTGGTGTTCTGCAGTCAAATGAATTAAAAATAGAGAGAAGTATCTGAACATACGTAATTTCATTTTAAACTATAAAATGTGCTATTAATGAGCTAATTTCACATGGCACTCTGGATGAGGAAATGACTGTGTTCTGACTGTGATACAGTAGTACCTCGAGCATCAGCCAAGACCAGGGGATGCACTGGGTCACACAGTGCTGCAGCTGCCAAAACTCCTTGTCACACATGGCATACAGTCTAAATAATGGAGACAGGCAAAGGGTAAAAGGGGAAACAGAGATATAGGAGTATCTCACCCAAGGTCACACGACTGGTCAGTAACAGAGCTGAGATTAGAAAAGGGGCCCCCAGGTCCCCACTGCAGTGCCCTCAGCACAGGCCCTCCCTGCCCATCCCTGCTTGGCTGGCGAAAGCAGCTCCACTTGTTAGAGCAGCTTCCTGTGAGACGTGGTAAGTCTCCATGGAGTCACAAAGCATGTAATGGGAGTCTGCTGATAACAGTGGGGGTTGTTGAATTACAGAGATGAACTTAAGGAAGTCTTCAAAAGCATTCTGGAATCTGGCTTTAAGAAGCAAAGCAGCATAATTAAAAAATAGCTAATTTGAATAGCTCTATGTATCCACAATGTCTGATCAGGTTAATTACTTAATTTCACTTTTTTTCTGAAATCCTTTTAAATTATTTGCATTGCAAAAAACCCCTCCAGTACAAAATGAGAAAAGCACAATTTGATAATACAGTAATAAGGTAGACAATTGTATTAACAAATGTTCAACTGCTTTTCAGACCTGAAGCTAAGAAGGGAAAGATAGCAATCTGCACATCACAGAATGACTCACAATATTTTCAAAAATGTAGCTGCTAAGTCTTTATTTTACAAAACATTCTATTTGTGTGTCATTCTGCATAGTTAATTAAAGCAATAATAGCTATAAAATATACTCGCCCTTCAGCAGAATTTAATCTCACTGTGGTGTTGTCAGGTAATCCTGTGGCCAACTATTACTACAAAAATAAATTCAAAGAAATATTAATAAAAATAATGCAGTGATGAAGGATTCTTTCTTTGGGAGAATCTTAAAATGCTGATGTAATTTAGAATGGTCTCATGGCTGTACTGCTGCTGATGGTGGTAAAAAACTCCTGCACTGCATTGCACCCAGGGTGTGCATCGAAGTGTTTCATTCCAGATTAATGCTGATAAATTATTTGGGTGTTGCCTGTTTTTAAGGAAAAAAAACAGTTATTGTGGGATATATGGAGTGTAGCCTGAGTCTGGTGTGCTTCTGGGACTAACAGTGGATAAATTCACCTGGGGAAGCAAGCCATGGTCATGAGATTCCTAGCTCAGTTTCTCAGTTTTAACCTCAAGAACTTAAAAATATATACTCCTGTTATACAAAAAATAAGTTTCCAGCTTCACTCAAGTGGTTCTTTGCATTTGAAGACAAAAGTGATTCCTGATTTATGAACCCAGGTGACACAAGGGACATAATGTGGTAAAAAAATCTAGGAAGAATAAAACGTTTGAGTGATGGGAGGAGGGGAAACTAATTTACATCAGGTTAAGTTCCTGGTTGGTCTAGCCTTCAGTAGGAAACTGGATTCAGCAATATCCAGAACACAAAGACAGGCATAAGTCTCTCTACAAAGCTGTAGGCTAAATACAGATCTTTGTGATAATTTGAGGAAGTGAAGATGTGATAGGAGAAAGAATAAACATACTAAAAAAATTAGTTATGCAGGCAGAAAAACAAGAAAATAAAAACAGTGTTGCAAGTGTAAAAAAGACTTTGAAGAAGTGCATAGAATAAATAGTTCCAAAACAAGAGAAGCAATTAAGGAGGACGCATCAAGGTTTTAAGTGCCCTTTAAAATATGACTTGAGACATTGATAAGATCTGTTTAGAAAAATTCATAAGTTCTAAAAAAGCATTTTCTCTTCTTAACTCAGATGTGGGCAGTAAGCACATAGGTAGTACAAAGGGTTTGATCTGTTTAAGCAAAGTGTAAGATACACAGTTATGTTTTGAAGGTTGTTTCCATAGTGCTAGATAAAAATAATGGCACAGAATGTTTTCCAAATAAATACTGTAACAATTAAACAAGGCACACAGTCATTCTTCCTGATCTAATTAGGATGCTCATAACAAATTATTCTAGTGCATGCCTTTTTCTAACCCACACTTTCTGTAAAATATACATGAATCTTCTACCTCACAAGATGAACAGAAGCCCAAGAATCCCCCTCAAAAAGTAAGTTCTGCACCCAATGACCCAGTACCATACTGCCAGTTACTTACTTACTACATTGAGAAAGAAGGCTTCACATTTCCTCAGAGGCTACCAGCATAAGCCCAGAAGAATGAATGTTAATTACTTATCCTAAAAACATTAATTATTTTTAGTAAAAGTAATTTTCAAGAAGTCTCAGGAATTACAGCCCTGGGAAATGAAATCCTCCTTTCATATATGAGTATACACACAGATAGATATATGACACAAGCAGAATGGACTGCTTTAGCTCTCTTGTAGTGCTGAAAGTATTTAATCAGATTTGTAATTCATTATGGAACTACTTTTGTGATTGTGTGTAGCAATGAGTTCTGTAGTTTGCCTATATGCTGCATAGCCCAGTACTTTCTATTTCTGAAATTTTACATAAGTTTGTGCTCTTTGATTAAAGGAAAGAAAAGAAGGTAGGAAAGAAGGAACTGAGAGAAAACAAGGACTGAGATTCTCAGGCAATATTCTGGAAAATTTTACAAATTTGGAAAATGTAATTGATGCAGTAGCCATCACAACTTCTTTGTTCAGTGTGAATAATTAACAATAATAATAAAACCCCCAAAACAATCCCAAATTCGGGCATTACTAGAACAGTGGCAGTCAATTACATTCATTGTTTGAAAATACAAGTGTCTACCCTGGTTCTAAGCTGTAGAATTTTAAAATCAGGCATGAGTAAAAAGACCAGCCATAAACATACCTATTCAAACCAAATCCTCCAATTTTTTCAACAGAGAAGAAAATATTATAGAATTTGCTGCATTCCCAGAGATAAGCAAATCCAGTTTCTGGTGGTCAACATTGGATAGAGCTTTTGAAAACCAGGGATCTCTCAAAAATAATTAATGCCCTGCCAGCTGCTTCTTCATACTTCATTTGCAGAGTTCAAATGTGTGAATCTCTGTGGAGTTGACTTGGCAGTACATCACAGGGAGAAAAGTGATTTTTCAAGCTACTAAGCTCAGTTCTACACAACTGTCCTCAAACATAATGAAGTTCCTGTAAACCAAACAGTTTGGTGATAAAAAGGTTTATCTCTGTAGGATAATTTATTTTAATCTGTTATCTTATGCAAATCCAGCAGTACTGCTATCTTTCTAATATCTTCCATCAGGCTAGATATGCTCTACAGAGAGTGTAAAATGTGTGGATCTAAAATCACATTTTAAACCAAGAATTTTTCAGCAACAGACTCATTCTGGTTGCAAATCTGACTCGTGGTTTGTCAAAACCTGGGCAATAGCCAGCCTAAGACACATCATGCAGCCTGTCAGTCAGCAGCAGCACAGCCTCTTTGGGATCCACACATTCATCCCTGTACAGACTCCTGCTTCGTGCACCCAGGCACCCATCAGCAGTGCACGGAGCAACAGAACCAGTACCCCTCACTGACTGCTCCTTCTCTCACCAGCTCTCCTGCAGAATAAGCAAGGGCCATGCAGCACAAAGTCCTATTTTGGTCACATTGTTGGGGGCTGGTGGGAGGCTAGGGTGGTCTTTTTGTGAAAATTCTCCCTCAATGTCATTCAAATATGAGTGTGCAAAGGCACAGTGGGAAAGGCCATCAGTACATACTAGCAGGTCTTGTTATGTTTACCTCAAGCATATATTTTTTTCTGTCTACTACTGTATAATTTCATACTTTTTCAATATGCCTGAGAGAATATATACAGAATATGGCAAAGACTTGGTGCAAAGACTTGGTTGATATGTTTGCCAAAGAGTGGGAGTCCCCTTAGGAGCTGCTCACAAGCCAGGGCCAGGGCTAATCCCACCACCCCAGACAGAATGGAGGACCCTAAGAATAGCTGGGCTGGCACATCTGATCACCCTTCACAGCCAGGACCAGCAGGACCCATGGCTGGGCACAGGCCACTGAAGCACCCATCCTTAGACCATAGGCTGGTAGGGCACGGGCAATTCTGTAACTCCTATTTGCTTCATGCTTCCCCTCAGCTAAGTACGATTATCATTGCCATCCTGAATTCCCAAAGGACCCTTTTCCCCTGCGTGCTTTGGCACACACATTTCCAAATTAACAGTGGAGCAACATTCTGGTTCTTGCAACGATGTTCTTTCTAGTTTTTACTTTAAGTTCCAAGTTCTTAAGTGGTAGGCCTGTAGGAAATTCTAATGTTTATTCAATCATTAGAAGTTCTACACTTCGTATTTTCATCTCTCATTTAATTTCATTTCATTTCTCCTCTCACTCTAGTTAAGCCCAACACCATGTCCTCTTAAGCAGAGCAACTAATTAACCTCTGAATAACACAAAGTTCAGGATGGAAGCTGCACAAGCCATGTTCTCAGTTGCTGCAGCGTCAGTTCCATGACATCTTCCCTACATGATGATGTAAATTATGACGTCAAGGCCTGGAGATACCATCTTCAAGCAGAGGCACTGGCGTACTGGCCAACTCTCTGAACAGAATGTGCATACATCCCCTTAATCTCCATGAGTACCTGAAGAAGCAAATACCGTTTTGGACCTGTGTGGATACTCCTACTGTTAACAATTATTTTTGTGAATGTCACTCTATTGCCTTGATGTTAGTGCGTGGCTCTCACAGTGGAGTTGATAATGCTCACGGCAATTTTTTTTCCTTCGGGGATGATTTTAAATTGGCCGCTCACAATTCACTCAGAGGACATTACTCTGCGGCCGGGCCGCAGGTACCGGCGCACGGCGGAGGGAACCTGGGGCCCAGGACAGCGCCTCGCGGTGCCGGTGCCGGCGCCGGTCGCTGCCGTGCGGGCAGCCACGCACTGTTTACGGCTGCATGAGGGGCGCAGCCGAGGAGCTGCGTCAGCGCGGGCGGGGGCGGGCCGGGGCGGGGGGCGGTG
>VWZP01005851.1:600001-755717 GCA_013396995.1 Dicaeum eximium
GGGCGTGGGGCAGCCCCCGGCGCGGCGCGGGGTGGTGTCGGGCGAGGACCCGCTGTCGTCCGGCGGCAGCATCGAGGTGGTGGACTTGTACCTGCTGCCCGAGCCCTTCTCCGGGCTGATCGCGGGCGAGTTCGGGCCGCTGCTGGTGCTGAGCTGCCGCGTGTGCCTGGAGGAGAAGCCCATCAAGCCCCTGTCGTGCTGCAAGAAGGCGGTGTGCGAGGAGTGCCTCCGGCGGTACCTCAGCTCCCAGGTACTTCCCAGCGGGCGCCGGCGGGGTGCTGGGGCAGGGGCGGGGGGCTGCGGCCGCAGCTTGCCCGGGCAGCCCGGCGGGCTGAGCGCTGCGCCGGGCCCGGCGAGCCGGGCTGGGCCGTGGGGTGCGGAGCGGGAGCGAGCCTTTCCCGTCCCGTACGGAGCGCGTTCGGCCGCCACCTGCGTGCGAGCTGCGGGCTCAGCGACCGCCCGTGCCCGAAGCGCTGCTCTGCGCGTTCGTATGCAGCCGGTCGGGCTGGTCACCAATAGGTTTTTAGGCTCTTCCCGTCTTTATACGGATTTTCGCTTTGAAATCTCAAACTCTTGCTGTTACCTGAGCGGCGGCACCAGCTTTCTTTTAAGAAGAGGCCAGGGAGTGATAAGGAGCGGAGTTTCGGAGCATTGGCAGCCGCCTCCGAAGCGGCTCCTGCAGCCGGGGGTGTTGCCCGCTGCCGCTTGGGCTCGCTGATGTTCGCGCCCTTGGTGCAGCCGCTCGGCCTGCTCCTCGCAGGACACATCGCGTTTGGTGTTACGCCAGTTATGCAGGGTTAAAATAGTGTGTGTTGGTGAACAGTTGCAGTTAACAACAGTAAAAATAACTTTTTTGGAGGAAAAAATTCGAGAACACAACTTTTCCATCCTGGGCAGGCAACTGCTCATCCTGGCGGATAGCTGGCATATAGGGTGTTCTTCATGTTCTTCATGTTCTTCACTGTTTTGCCAGTCAGAACTGCTGTTTCAAACCGAAATCAGCAGCCTGATAACTAAGCTGTGTCTTCACGAATGTTTTCTGTAGTTAGTTTAGCACCACAGAATATTTGCGTGTTTCTGCTGCTAGTGTAGTCATACCCTAAACACGAAGAACAATGGGAGAAGTATGGTGTATGTGGGAAAAACAAAACCAACTAAACCCTTTGCTTACCACCTTTATGCTTTTATTCAGCAGAAGCTTTTAGGATGTGCCTGGTGGAAATGTGCTAGTTTGGTAGTGGAATTAAATTTTACACCTGTTGGGGCTTGGTGCTGTGCTGGGGCAGTTCGTGCTCCTGCTGGGCTGTGCTTGTAGGGAAGGAATGGATGATCACAGCTACCCCTGCACTCTATAAATAGTTGACAGGCCTCTTCTGACCAGAGTACATTTCACTGCTTGGAAATTGCGCATGCTACCAGAAGTCAAGTACTTGCTCCTCTCTGGGCTCTGGTAGCCTATGTAACATTTGCTGGTGCTGGTAGAATTTATTCTGGCTAATAGTAAACTCAATAGCGTTTTTATGAGCCAGTTTGAATATGTTTAGATAATAGGGAAGGGCTTAACTTGGAAACTGAGGGATTGGATGGTCAGAGTTAATGTTTTGTGTGTGTTTCCTGTAACACTGAAACTCAGGAACACTTAATAAGCCTTCCTGAGACTTCATGCACAGACACGAGAATTATTTGGTTTGTAGATAAATGGTGGACTGCAAATTCTCACTCAGTTTTTAGATTATGTTGTCAGTGCACATTTGTGCCACTTTGATATCTGTCACTGAGGTCACATGTCAGAATATTGCCTTTCATTCAAGCTGAAAATTGACAAGTGTTGTGATGTCAGGGTGATCTTCCCCATGTTCTGCAGGTGCCTGCAGTTTACAGTGAGGTAATGGAAGGTACATGATCTGGTATCTAAGCCACACTGAAGAACTCTTCTGCCTGGTTGAGGCTGAACTCTCGGAGAAGGAAGCAGCAGCTTGGTGGCTGAAATAGCTGGCTGGCCTAGGAAGCAGGTATATGTGCTATGAAGTGGGTTTAGCATTTGCCGGGCATTGGATGTGTATGCAGGGATGCCCTTCAAGGAAGCCACTACTATTGCTAAGCACCTGCAAAGCTGGTGCCAGCAGCTGTTGAAAGGTACCCATATGGCTCATAGCCATATGGGTACTTACCCCTATACTTTAAAGGTGGGGCAGGGTTACTGATCTTGAGGAGTGAGATTCACAGAGCATTTCTGTGTACATGTTGTTACAGATGCTTTTATGACCAGGCAGAATTTTAGCTGCTTGATAAATTTGTTAGGGAAAAGTGAAACAAAATACAACAAATGAACAGTCCAGTATGTTCTTCCCTTATCTTCCTTTTTGAAAAGGACAAGAAAGTGATATTTCTTCGAGAAGAACAAGAAGTGATCTGTCTTTCCTTTGTGCTGTGGAAGGACCCTGTGAGTCATCCTGGAGAAAGAGAAAGGCATCTCCATGTCAGTTATATGAAAAGAATTTCTGGGAAAGATAAGTGAAAAGCCAGTATAGGTTAACAATCAAGTTACCTTTCATCTTTGAGACTTTGCATTTTCTTGTAGGAAATTATAAAGGAAATTTATAAGAAGCTCAAAAGGAATAAATGCTGAAAAGCTGGTTTTGTTTGAAATTTTTAGAAGATCTAGCTTTCGGATATGATCAGCCTGATTTAAGAATGTACCTGAAATTGAAAACAACAAAAAACAATAGAAAAACAAAACCCCAAGCAGCATTGTGCATAGTTTAGATCTGGTTTTCTTGTCAGAAAAATAGTAATCTCTGCCCTGGCTGACTCTACCTCTCTGGAGGACTGGTCTCTCATGCTGAAAATGTGGAATATGTTGGCAGAGGTATAGCACTTAAAATAATTCATGTTGCCTTTGATGTCTGTGTGTGTTCTCTCACTGAAGAAAGCTGTATTCTTCATGGATGGCTTCATTGTGATTCCTGAAATGCTGTTTAATGGAGTAGCAAAGTAAAAACTCTGTTAATGCACCCTGCTTTCTTCTATGCAAATATATAAAAGCATCAGAACTTCTGCCTTCAAACCCTTTATAGATCAGAAAACCAGCTGAAGTTTTAGGCATTTTTAAAAGGAATGCTGGATGAAAATACTCCAACTGCAGGGTTTTTGCTCATTGCGTTACCAGCATGCTGGAAAATGAGGGTAACATCTGAAGGTCCGTAGAGGTCAAGTCCAGTCTTTCTTATCACTGGCACCTTGCTGCATAATCCCTTTCAAAGATTTAGTGGCTGGAGCAGAAGCTTAGCAGGCAAGCCTGGAATGCCCAGGCTGATCTGGAGCCTGACTTTGGGAAATTGTGTAACTTTACTTCTGCCTCAATTCAGCTATTCTGTCTCACATCCTGATAGTCACGGAGCACTTGGGGCTCTTCAGTATCTGACTGTGACCAGTTGATCTACCATTCACAAAAAAATTCCATGACCATTTGTGTGCACTCAAAGAAATGGATGATATGGTAATTGATAGGTATGGGTGATGGGTTATCGTGGAAGAGGTTGTGGCTTTTGCAGCTCAGGATGTGGTGTGGATCCCGCAGAGCTTGAGTCAGGTCCCAGCAAGCCTTGTCTCCAGGAATTGGTACAGCCCAGAGCTGTTGTTTGTTATGATTAATGGGTGAGGTCGAAGAGTGTGATTGAAAGGCCGGTGTTCTCCCTCCATGGACTCTCAGGTATGTGTTGAGTGAGGTTGGGATCAAAAGTGTGGAAGAACCATTTCCCATTCAGCTGGGAGCTGTGGTTGTCTGCACTCTATCATCCAGGATACAAGCTTGGGACAGGGAAGCAAGAACCAGGACACTTAATCTCACAGGTGTAATATAACATCTGTATCTCTTTCACCTCCTTCACTTCCCATCTTTCTCTCCATTAAACATGGCACCAAACCCAGGTTATTTCAGAATCTGTGCATACTGAGGTTTGCTAAAAAAGTGATTCACTTCCTCACCACTCTGGACTGCTTGTATTTTTACATCAGAGGGAGCATTTTACTTTTCCTATAAAATGGCTGCAAAAGTTTTATAGAAACCTCAGTGCCTGCTTTTTCTACATGCAAGTAGGGAAACTTGATAATCCAGTTTTGATCCTGTGCTCATTAGTGATGCTTTATTTTGTAAATCTTATAACTCTGTTGGAGTAGTCATTTTTATAGTAAAAGACTTGGGGCGAGTTAATTTAAACACCCTACTGTATTCTTCATCAGATTTTATGGTGCTTTAATTATAGGAACTCTAATGAGATTAGTAGCCATGAGTAATTCAGAAGGGGTGGTTGGGGGTGGGGAGGGACTGCATCTGACAGTGTTTTGTGCATGGTTAGCTTTGGTGGGACAAGAATCCTGCTGTCTTCTGAGCATGAAATGTGGAGATCATCCTCCCTCTGCTCAGGACCTCAGTCTTTCTCTGTGACCTGAGATCTTTGTTTTTGACCCCTTTCTTTTCTGTGCATGATTTCTTTCTGAAAGAGCTGTAGAAGAAAAGCTGCTGACTGTTACAGTCAGGATTTTTGTGGGGAATGTGATTATAAAGCTGCATAGTGAAGAGGAAAATTTAGTAGCAGTCTGCATCACATAAAACTAGTACTGGCTTGGAGCTGGAGGGCCTTGACACCTGTGTCTTCTCAGGTGTCTGATGGTATCATATAAATGATACATCTTCAAAGCTTTAGTCTGCTGATGAAAACCAGCCAGCAGAAATGCAGGCACCAAGTGCTGAATCATCTGATGGTTAATGAGCTGCTTGTGCCCTGAGTCAAACCAGAGCTCAGAAAGGCCACTGTCATTCAGTGCAGAAGCAGTTCTATGTTTGCAAGGGTAATTAATCTAAAACCTTGCTCTAACACCAGCTACCGAGTTGCTGGGACGGCTGCAAACTGCCTACCAGGAGGTGATAGCAGGGCGAGCAACCACCCCTCCAGCTGACACTGCAAGAATGCAGAAGTTTCCAAGAGAAGAAGGGTGCAGGAGGAGAAAAGAACCTGCTTGTTTACAGGCTTTCTAAACCAAATCAGCAGCTGTAAACTGGCTATGTTCTTGAGGAGGAGAAGGCAGATTTGGTCCATGAAATGCAAGCAGCCTGTAAGCTGCAGGAGCACCTAAACTACTTCTCTGTCATTTTCAGCAAGCAGCTTCTGAAAGTCTGTTGCGTTCTCCTGATGTGTTGTATGCAGTACCAGTGTCAAAATGCTGCTGCCTAGGCAGATGTCACAGTTCAGGATGATACATAAGTACCTCTAAGATTGTGAGAGTTAGCCTTTCAAGTTGACAAGATACATGGCAGACAAGTCCCTCTTGACTGCTTCTTGGTGAATCCAGTTTGTACCAGAACTTAAGTTTGGAACAGTTTACGAAATCCAGCATTGATGAAAATTGAAATTAATTTTAAAGAAAATTAGTTTTGAGCAATGTTCTTGAATGACAATACTGCCTAGTTCTCTTAGTGTGTATAGGCCTAGGTACTCTGTCAGCATATGAGCTCTGCATGTGGTAGGTTTATTTCCTGCGCAGAAGTAGCTTCAAGCTTACTCTACATAGCTAGCTATGACCTCCTCTTGTTTGGATAAGTCTTTGGCAGGTGTAGAGCTGGAATTGTGGCTGTCCTTTCTTAGCCATGCTGTTATGAAGTAAAGCATAAAAGAGTGTCTCTCCTTACAGCTAAGAACATTTTCAGTAAAATTCTGGCATCCAAGATACTGAGAATAGAAAAGATGGTGTCACCTTTGAACAGTTGCAGGAAGGGTTTTGCTGATAGGAAAAGGCCTGAGTTCCTGAGGGGGAAGGATAAATGACATAATGAAATGATTGATGTTGGTAGCAAGTGGCAAGGGTAAATGGTGGGCGCTACAGTGATACCATGAGTTCGCTGATGTTAATAGTAAAGTTGATTTTGGCGTGTAAAGCTTTCATATGAATGAGAAATTGCAGTGGGAGATGGAGAACCAGTTTTGTTTTAGCTGGGGTTGAAACCTAATTTTGAAAATGTGTAATTTCTGTGAAGCAGAAGCCCTCCTTTTCAGCTGGCTCTCACAGCCAGTGTGTTGCACCTCGCTGGTCTGTGGGTGGTGTTGGCACTGGGGACCACAGACAGGCTGAGCCATCAGGAGATCATCTGCTGCATGCCTTCCCTCCCACTGCTCCCACCAGCTGTTCACAGGAGCTACCAGGCACAGGTATGGAATCAGTCCAGGGAATGTAAAATTAAATGAGTTGAAAACTGAACTGTTGGTGTTTAGTTGCCCAAACAAAAAGAAATTAAGGAGTTAAATGAGGGTTGGGAAGGCCTTCAGCTCACCTCTGCCCCATTCCCGTTTCTCCACCCAGAGCAACTGTTCTTCCAACTGCTCTGAGGCCTCTTGGCCCTTCATTCCTCTTTTCTTTTTGTACAAATATCTTGCTTCCTGCTGTCTAAACCAGCCAGGCTCGAGGAAAGTATGTATTTTAAATGGCCAGGATGTCAGTACATTGTCAAAATGATTAAGAGTTGTAAGGGATGTAATTTCTTTAAAAGAATTCAGATTGAAGGCTTCCCCCTGAAGAAGGACATTACTTACCTACCCAGGTTTATCTGTCTTTCTGTGTGCTTTATCTGCTTTTGCTTATGTTTCTCTTGCTCCTTTTTTTAAAGTACTTTCTTGATGAATTATATTTTAAAAGTAAAGCAGTCCTTGTCTATAGGATTTTATTAGCCAAATACTACCTTTTCTATACTAGAAAAAGTGACAAATTTGCCTAGTGATGAAGAGGCTGTTTAATTTTTGAGTCCATTTTTAAGTACTTGAAAAATTTTTGGTAAGACAAAGAAATTATTTTTACTTAGATGTTAAAAATTAGGATGAAAAGTTCAAGACTTTACTCAGAAGAAAATTTTATGGATTTCAGTGTGGAAGGTCAGAAGTTGAACACTAGTTTAGGCCAGTTTTGGAATTAAGCCTGGCTTAGGTTCCATGTTCAAGTCCAGATTTACTTTAGATGCTACCTCACTGTTTTGATTTGAGATTGATGTATATTTTCATTGACCGCCTTGTTGGAATATGCTGTTGCTCTCATTTACTTAATCGTGAGAAAGGCTGTGCAGTTTCTAGATTAAAATTCCTTGAAAAGGTAAAGAAATTTCCAAGTATATCACACTTCAATTTCCTTACGAGCTTGCTAAGTAAGGACCGCAGAGACCACAGAGCACTCATTTTCCCCAGTGATATTTTTATTAAGTACAGCACAAACTATATAAGATTTTGTACTGGGAAATAGAAGGGGCAAAGTTTTGTTTTCTCAAGCTTTATCATCCTGATGCCATTGTGTATTGTTTTCTACCAGTAACATGATATGGATGGCAGCAAAGGCAGATACCTCTCTGGTTTACTTGGTTTGACTTCCTGATCTTGTAGGAATGGTGGTATGTCAGCTTGGGGGTGTGGGATGGGGATATGAGTGACTCTGTCCCTTTAGCTGGTAGGAAAGGGAAGTCCTGTCCAGTGTTGCAGCTGTGACGTGGCTCTGTGCAGTCGCTCACACAATACAAGGAAGGAAGAAAGGGAGAAGAAGATTGCTGGGATGGGAAGGGCATGATGATCGTGTAGGAATTGGTTTGCTCCAGAAGGTGGACTTGCTCAGGGTAAGATTTCATAAAACAAAAGGGAATTGTGAAGACTGGTGGCCTCCATGTAGGGTGGATCCTTGTCCTCTATTTAAAGCTGCAGCTGAATACTGGCCAGTTATTCTGGTAAATGGTGGCCAGAAAGTGAAATGAGAATAGCTCTTCTTCTGGTTTCCTGTTGGATGGAGGCAGGCAGGAAATAAATCTAGCCTTAAAAAAGAAAAAAAATGGTAAGGATTGTAAACACAGCTTAAAGTATAGAACTTCCAGGAAAATAATGGGTTAATGTTTTACTGAGCTGCTGAAATACTTCTATACCTCATTGGCAGGTGGAGTAGGTAGGTAAAGCCCATCTGTGCACTATTACAGAGTGCCGGTGAGCCGCCACTTCCCTGCAGAAGCAAAAAGAAGTTCTTCACTATAGTCAGTACTATTGCTGCTCTAATGGAGCAAAGAAATGATGGGGAAGGGCTTCTTAACCTTTCAGCCATTGTAGTGTTGCTCACTATGAGAGTGTCAACTGGGGAGAGGACATCTTATGCCTTTCCATTCCAGTGTACTTTTGCAGTGCTGGGTAAAATTTGTCTGCTTAGAAGCCTCACAGGAGCAAACATATAAACTGAGCACTGTAATTGCTCAGTGCTTTTTTACATGCATGTGCAGTTCAGTTTTGCAATAGCTTGGAAATTTAGTTTAATCTGTTTAGTTAACTTTATGGCATTAGCATGCAGGTTAAAAATGGGAAAGAATATGCAGCTTCAGACTTTTTTGGAATGGATGGATCTGCAAAAGAGCAAAAATAGCCCACATAGGTATTTAGATGCCTAGTGTTGCATACCAAGTACAAAATGTACGCGTTAATATTTTAGTATGTGATGAACTAATCCATATGGAGGTTAGAAAATGAGTTGTGAAACTCTGGAGTTCAGTCTAACTGTTGTTGCTGTTAGACATTTATGCATATTAACATGTACAGGTGCACCTAGACCTCAACGTGGCCAAGGTAAAATACAGTATTAAAATCTAGATATTTCAAAGTATGCATATATCTGGTGCTCCCCATTTGCCTTACATAAAGACAGTGGAAATCAAGCAGACTCAGAAATTTTCACTCATTTGTGTAACAGAAAAGTAAATTCAGCCTTACTTTTGTTGTATTTCTCACAAAGAGTAATTTTCAAACTTCTGAAGATACCCATTCTTTCAAGACATTATTTGGAGTTCTAACTTTATTTTAAATTACTATCATCTTCCCAGTCAGTAAGATATGAATCTTCCTTGCAGTGAGTTGCAGCTGTTACTGATGGACATCACTGAGTGCTTTTGTCTCAGCGAAGTAGGTATTTCATGTCAAGGCTTGATTTGTTGTTCTTTCAGTGAAAGCAACTCATCAAATCCTACCTGAATTATCCCAGACTGTAATGCCTCGTGAGAACCTCACCCAGGCCATGACAGGTAGTTAGACAAGGCCAGGCTATCACTTCTGGTAAGTTAAGGATCTAAAATGAGTTCTGGATCTCATTCTATTTTCTCTCCATGTCAAGAAAAGGAAAAAGCCTGTCTAAAGCTGGTATACAGTGATTTTAGCTAGCAGTGCTGGTTACCCCAGTCTGCTACTTGTTCTCTACTATTTGTGCATTATTTGATCCATGATCAGAAAAAAAGATCTGGTTTAAAAAGTAACCTTTCACAGTCATTTTTTGCTTCTTTTATTCTTACCCAGTTTTTAATTGTGTTATACACGATATACCTACCAATGTTTATTTCACCACAAGGTGGTACTGAATAAAGTGCTAAGCCAAGCAGTTTATTTTGGCAACTGTGGCAGCCTGTCATACCAAAACATATGAAAATGACATGTTCACAAAGGTGGCAGATGGGGGTTTTCATTGGAGCTTGATGAAATCAAAACTGCAGTTTGGTCCTTTTGCTGCATCATTTCCTCTTTCACAATCCAGACGGAAGTTACAGCTTATCCAGTGCCTGAAGGTGCATCTGCACCCACAGCTCTTGGACAGGCAGGGTCCAGGGAGGTACTCCAAGCTGCTCACAGCTCTGAGGTGCCCAGTCAAGCCCAGGCTGGTACCCACTGGCCCTGTCTCTGCTGCCTGTGGCATCATTATATATGAGCTTTCAACAGGCTGAATTCTGAAGTATCCTCATGTGTTTTGTAACAGAGATTATTCCAAAGATAATCTTACAAGTGAAGTTTTTTGTGTGAATATTGTTGCAAATGAGGAATCTCTCTCTTGATCTTGCTTGTTTCAAGAGTTTTAGTTTGCTGCAGCCAAGCAATGCCAAGTATGATCCTTATTTTCTTGAGAGAAATTTTTTCTGGACCACAGAGCTCTCAAAGGAAGTTTCTTGTTGTTCCTGATCTGTTTGAATAACAAGTGAAAAGATGCAGAACTTAAAATTATAGAAGAATTTGTGGGTTTTATTGTGTAGGTTATGTTGTGTTTTGTTGGGGTTTTTTTTTTGTGGGAGATAGGATAGGGGTGTTAGATTTTTTGGCATTTTGGGTTTTTTTCTGCAAAGACACAAAATGCACATTGGTATTCAATATGGCATTTAAAAATGTACAACAGAGTGAGGTATGGCACGGTCATGGAAGAACTGGTATGAATAATTAGATTTTGATAGTGATGGTTCTTTTGAGCTTGGTCATACAGTCTCTTGGTATAAGTAAAAAACCTAACATTTCTTTTGAACAAGACAACCAAAATAATCACTATTCTAGCATATTCTTTTCCACGCTAATTGATTTTTTATGTTTCTGTAGGTGTACTGCTTTTGACCCATAAAAATTTTAAGCCACTTTTTAAAATTATTCAAGATTTTTAGAAAAGTTCTAGCATGTGCACTGAGGCTAGAAGCGTGTTTTTAGTGAACAGCTTTGAGATGTTTGGAGAAAGGAGAGCAGGAGAAGGGTCCCATTTAATTGTGTCAGTAATGAACTGGCACCAGATGATAAGCTTTATGATACTAGCTTATCATTTTGCTTCTGTGTTGAGTTTCCATGTAGGAGAATTTTATCTATCCTTATGGTGAAAAGAAGGAGCAAGGAAGAGGTTTTTGATTATTTTTATTTTTCAAGTATGAGCTTGTCCAGCTGTTGGAATGCTGGTGGGAGGCAGCAGCATCATTCTGGGTGAATGATGGCAGATGATGTAAATCGCCGATAATGATGAAACCACTAAAAACCTGAATGCAATTTGAGGCTCTAGTACAGAGAGGAGAGCAGCGAGGCACTTATATCTGGTGAGGCTTCATTTGGAATCTCCGGTGTCGTCAGTTGATGCTGGGCAGATGGCAGACATGCACCAAAGCCTCTCTCTGTCTCCCCTCCACAGCTGGACAGGAGAGAGGAAATACAAGGGGTTCATGGGTTGAGATAAGGACAGAGAGAGATCACTCACCAAATACCATCATGGGAAAAACTGAATCAAATTAGACATATTAATTAAATTTGTTACTAACAAAATCAGAGCAGGATAATGAGAAGTAAAATAAACCCTTAAAAACACCATCTCCCCGCCCCTCCCTCCTTTCTAGCTCTACCTCCTACCCCAGGCTGCTAGGAAACAGGACATGGGGATTATGGTCAGTTAATCTTATCCTGAGTTTCTCCCACTGCTCAAGGAGAGGACTCCTTCCCCTGCTGCACTGTGGGGTCCCTCCCTCAGGAGACAGTTCTCTGCAAACTTCTCCAACATGAGTCCATCTCATGGGCAGCAATCCTCCTTAAACTGCTACAGCGTGGGTCACACTTCCACAAGGTGCAATTCCCCAAGGACAAGCTGCTGCAGCATGGGCCCCTCTCTCCATGGGCCTCCCACCAGGTCACAGCCTCCTCTCAGGCATCCACCTGCTCCAGCATGGATCTCCTCTGTGGGCTGCAGGTGAATTTCTGCATCGCTGTGGAGCTCCATGGGCTGCAAGGGCACAGCTGCTCTGCNAGGGGTGCAGCTGCTCTGCCATGGGCTGCACCAAGGGCTGCAGAGAATCCCAGCTCTGGTGCCTGGAGCACCTCCTGCCCTTCCTTCTGCACTGACCATGGTGTCTGCAGGGCTGTTCCTCCCACGTTTTCTCACCCTGCTCTTCTCTGGCTGCAATTACATCTGCACAAAAACTTCTTTTTCTCTTGTTTAAATCTGTTACCCCAGAGGTGTTACCACCGTTTCTGATGGGCCCGGCCTTGGCAAGCGGCACATCCGTCTTTGGAGCCACCAGGGACTGGCTCTGCCGGACATGGAGGAAGCTTCTGGCAGCTTCTCACAGAGGCCACCCCTGTAATCCCTTCCTCCCCGCTACCCCCGATAAACCATACGATGTAAACCAAATAAATCGGGTTTAAGGAAAATGGAACCACGAAGGACTGCAAGGAGAAAAGAGCTGTTGTGCAGATGCAGAACTCTTTACTGAAGCGTAAGGAGAACTGGAAGAAGAAATTACTGTTCTGTATAAATGCAAGACATTGTAATTTGGCTAGGCACTTGTAAAGAATTTTTGGCACAACACAAAACTAAAAATTGCAATGAATTGCTAGAAATCAGTCTGAGCCTCTGTTGGAGAGAGGGATTTGGGAGCATCTTTCCAGTCTCTGAAATTGGGAAGAAAGGTGAGGTATCAGAGCAGTTTGCAAAGCCAGCACTCTCAAAAGAAGGCTTTCCATGTGGCATCACTGTGTGCTGAATTTGGCCCAGCTGGATGATAAGGCTGCCTGTGCTTCTCAGTGCACTCTGTTGAGAAGCTGGAGTCCAGTGAGGAAATGGTAGAAGAGTTTTATTGTCTGGTGTTGCTTTTTTCTTGCCCTTTGAAAACAGTAAAATACTTTGTAATGCCCAATGTGTACCTGCTTGTAGAATGCTTCAAACAGTGCTCTGTATCTGGCCTTGTTCTGTTCGTATGGAAGGTAACGTCAAGCCTCTCACACTGGTTTTAGGACAAATGGCTCACAAATAAATTTCAAACCTGAGTTTTTGTGACAGTTTCTGATTAGACTATTCTGGCTCAATCAGAGCAATTTCCAAATGATTCCTTCCTTCTGCTGGCAGAAGAGAGACTACATTGGTGTTACCCGAGTTGACCTAGGCTATAGAGGATGCCTTTTTGAAATAACTCTCCAAGGGAATTCATGCAGGCTGTTGTATAAAGAAAATCATGAGAAAGAACATTTAGCAAAGACCAGTGATTGTTTTAGTTTCCACTGATTGCTTTTGCATTAAAACAATGAACAGAACAGATGGTTAAGGTGGAGGAGCTATCTAACATTGAAAAACAATCTCTAAAATCATGTGGTTTGGGCGTGGGGTCTGTTTTGAAAAAGATTTTTTTTTTTGTGAAACTAACTGTTACCACCTGGGCAAATTTGCTGTAAATTACTGGAAGGAAGTATCTGGTTGTTGAATGTCCTTGTCTTTCTGTTAGTTAGCTGTGTGCTTCAGTTGACAGGCTGCAGCATTATCATTCTGGATTTATCTCCTGATCTCTCTCTCAGTTCTAAGATGTTGTTTTCTGGTTTTTTTTTCCTTCTAGTTCATAATACCAATAACAGTCAGGTTTGGTGGAAAGAATTTTGGCATTCTTAGAGTACTTATCTCAGCTGCCAGGTAGTCCTTTGGAAGCTCAGGGTGCTTGCAGGGTGGTTTATTGGGGATTATAGTGAAGTCCGTCCTGGCTGCGTGCCTGACCTGCTATACGTAGGGAGGGCTTTGCTGCTGAGATGCAATAAACATTGAGTTTGTGTACTTGTCACAAAATACATCTGCAAACTGTCTAGATGAACTTGTTAAAGCTGTTGTGCTCTTTATGTAGAAGTTAGATCCACAGGGAAAATCAGTAAGTCTCGCATAGAGGTAGAGGCTTGGTAGCCATGCATAGATGTCTTATGTTTTTAATGTTCTATATATGTTTGCACCTTTGAAGACTGTGCGGTGTGAAAGAATTCTTTTTTATTCAGTTCTTGTTAACTTAGGTTATTACCAGACTAAACTGGTCTCCTTCAGGGTTATATCACTTTGTGTCTCTGAGTTCACCAGTGAAGTCTGTCTGGAAAGACAAATTTAATGGAAGCACTGAGAGATGCAAATTTTGGCTCTGCAATCGGTATGAGCACCAGTTGGATCACAGTAAGCCTACTGGATTTGAACCAACCTTGCACAAACATGAAAACGGATATATACTGACCACCAACGTGTTGAAACATTGAAAATGTTTCTGAGAGTTGTATGGTTTTAATGGATTTCTTCATATATGTAAGCCATGGTGGAAAAAACTGATAAGCACTCTCTCTGGAATATATCAGATAATAGTATATCTTGCGTAATGGTATATTGAAACACCTGAAAAATGTAATGCTACTACCCAAGTAATAAGATACATAAAAAGAAGTAAATGGCTGGCTGATAGATATTTTGAGTGGGTTATAAAACCTTTATTTATGACAGGAAGTTGAGCTTCTTCAAAAGATACATGCTTATCTATTGAGTGCTGTAAAGATCCTGGAGAGTGACCTCTGTTTTCACCAGCTCCCAACTTCTCTCTCTTTCCTCTTCCCTTTCCTGGATAAGTTTCCTTTCCACTGCCAGGAGCTTTTTGAAATGCAGTTTCCTTTTCACAGTGATCCTTTTGCGTACAGTGTTTGTAGTAGTGCTCTGAAAAAGTTTATAGAATTGAAGACAAACTTTGTCACATTATAGATCGTTCATCAGTGGCATTCAAGTGAAAATTACTCAATTGTGAACTTTTCTTATTTCTGTTGTCTTGAAGTGTTTGTCTTGTGTTTCTTCCTGGCAATGTTTAATTGACACTAATTAGATGTCAGGAGAGAGACTGACAGGCGAGAGACTTCCTTGCAGGAGGATCTTTGTAATTATATGTCTCATCCTTTTGTCCGATGATCTAATTTAGAAAGGTAGTGGATTTCCCTGAGAGCTGTCCATGCTTTGCACTGCTGCTGACACTCTGTTGTGTTCAGCTGAGACACTTAAGACAATGTTGAACCTTCATGACACATAATTTACAGCTGGCTTCTGTGTTCCTTGCTGCGATGTACACCGCTAGAGAGGGGACTGAACTATTTTGAAAGCAGTGAATGGTCATGGGAAGCATTGTTACTTGTAGCTTGCAGAAGTTCTGGGCTAGCCTTTGTTATTCTTTTACTCAACTGTAATTCTAGGACACTGATTTTGAAGACAGATCTCAATAGGTTTCATATTTTTTCCTAATTTTAATAATGTTTATTGCTTTCTTGAGTTACATAGTTTTGTCACACTTTCTCATATGTATTAAGTTGTTCATTGTGCAAAATTTGCATAACTGTTCTGCGTATGAAAACATGATATGTAAGTGATCATTTGGGGGAATCGTTGATCAGTTGAAAGGCTAGGTACTTTTCTATTCCACTTGAACTATTTGTGAGTCTTTTCTTTGGGCTTCTGTAATTCTTACCATACTTACATTAAAATATTTTACTAGACAGGTATTTCAGTAAAAGAAAGGTTGAAAAAAGACTCCAAAGACCTCAATATTTAAAACAGCTTTATAATTAGGTTACCATATGCATAAGAATACAGCTAATTATGACTTTTGCCTTTAATAAAAGATATTTCATTAAATATAAATTATTTAATAAAATTTTCTTAAACTTTCTCTTGATGACACCTTACCATTGCTTGTCAGCAAATGACTTGTGGATTTAGCCATTTGACCTTTTCATATTTGTCATTTTTACTTGAGTGATGCAGTTTTAAAAAGTTATATTTTTACAGAATCATAGAATGGTTTGAGTTGGAAGAGACCTTAAAGATAATCTAATTCCAGTCTCTCTGCCATAGGCAGGGATGCCATCCCCTAGATCAGGTTGCTTAGGGCCCCATCCAGTCTGACCTTGAACACTTCTAGGGATGGGGCATCCACAGCTTCTCTGAGCAACGTGTTCCAGTGCCTCACCACACAATTGATATTTTAATATATATTCTAACAGATTTATTTTGTTCCTTTTTTTTTTCTTGTTGTTTATGTGAATTAGCCTGTTCTCAAATGAAGTTTGACCAAAAGAAAATTAGTATTTTATGTGCTCTCTCAGCTATTTCAACAATGTCACCTTCAGTTTGTGTACAGAATACATAGAGTGTGAGGGAAGAAAATCAGAGTGGCTTTCATTCAGCTAACCTACTGAATTTCAGATGTGCCATCTTAATGTTTATGTCATGAGTTACTTGGTAGAAAAAGTTTAGTAAGCCTCTGTATTAATAGGAGATTATGTAGCTGCCCAGGCACAGCTGGGACAGCTGGTGTGAACATAAGGGGCATGGGAGAGTGCCAGGGACTAGCTCTGGAGGGATGCTTCTGCCATCCCTCCCTATCCAGTTGTGAATATGGCTGTGGGAAAGTCACTGAACCTCATCTCTTGCCACCAAGGAAAGTTCTGAGATGTGTCTTAACAAGTACTAGAAATCCTAGTGATTGGGGAAAGTCCTTTTTTGGGAACCATCAAGCTGGTTTCTGTCCTACTGTGCTGCCTGAAATTCTCAGCTTTTATGATTCTTCTTCTATAGGTTCAAAAACCTATAGTGTATTGGGGTGGTGGGGAAGAGTCAAAAGTTGACACACATGAACAGAAATTCTAAAATTGCAAATTTTATTAGGAAACTAACAGAGCTATGTTTGTTCTCAGGCAGCAATGTTTTGATTCTTAGAGAGAAATGTGAACACAACTCAGAATTTAGTTCTGCAGCAGGATGCCACTCATTTTCCTTGTTGCAGGGAGCATTGTGAAAAGTATATAAAACTTACCTGGATTTTTGGGCATTCTCTCAAAGCCACAAAATCACAAATACAAATATTCCTGCCTTTATTTTGCACAGAAAGTCAGTATGCTTTGGGGCAGCAGTTTTCTGCATAGCAACAGCAGCTTTTAGTGGCAGCTTCTGCTGTTTGGTACTGGTTAAAAAGAGACCTTACAAGTGCAGAGTCATCACTGGATGAAAATGTGGAGCAACTGGAACAGTTCAGAGGTGAGCCGGCCTGTATGTGTATTATTAAAGTCAGAAAAAGTAGGTGGATTTGGAAAATTTTGAAGACTAGACTTTTTTCCCTGTAAATGTCAGGCAAGAGGATTTTATTTTCCAGGGGAAAACTGTGGGAGAAAAAAGATGCAATTATGGGAAAGGCAGGATTTCCTAGGAAAGGCTGATATGAGTCCCTCTTCTTTCTTTTTCCTGAATTTTCTGTTCTTCTCTTCTTCCTCTCCCCAAACAAGCTATCAAAGCTGCGACTTCTTTCCCCTTTCTGAGGTGAATCACTGCAGCTACCCAGACCTCTAGTGAGCCTTGTTTTGATTGTAAATGGTGGTCAATGATTGCTTAATCATAGGGAATTACCACTGTGGGCAGATCTGCACAAACTGTTAGGTAGGTTATTTTTCTAAAATACAATCGTTCTTATCCCATTAGAAATCTGAAACAAAACCAGTATTTTGGCTTGACAGGTCAGTGTTTGACATCATGGGGGTGTTTCCATTTCAATGAAAATATCAATTGAATGTAAATCAGATACTTTTGAAAAGTTTTCTCCTCCTTGCTAACAATCTCTCTGTTCATCTGCATGTCTCTTTGTTACAAAATCTGTTGATCCTTTCTTTTTGGCTTGGTAAAATCTGAAGTTGGAGATGTATGTCCTTGTGTACAAATCCTCTTGTGTTCTGCTACTGTGCTTTGTAACTTCTAATCCTGTGCTGCTTCAGTTCCTACTTAGTAGCTTTTCTCCCACTGAGGACTATATAAATTCTTTGGAAATAATTAATGAAACTAGAATTTCCTCAGTTGGTATTGAATTCAATTACAACTAGGCTCTGTGGCTTCAGAAGTGAAGATGTGTATAGTTGACTTTATCTTCTTCACCTCACTTCACCTGCCCACCTGCTGGTCCCCAGTGCTTTCTGGTGGTGGTTTGAAAACTGTTATCTTCTCATACTGCAAAAATGCTTTTGTAAAAATGCAGTATGACAAACCAGTTTCTGCAGCCTCACAAAAGTTTAATGCTGGCAGAAGTGGAGTATCCAGGCATCGAACGACCTGTTCATCATTTTTCAAACCTTTGTACTCAATCCTTGATTATTCTGGTTTATTTGGTTTATTGCAGGGGGTGATGTTGAGACAAGTTTGAATTACTTTTTGTTTGTAAAGAAGTAGGCAGTACCTATAGAAATAAAAAGTAGTGGTTTTCTTCTGATTGTAAGCAGTTTCTCCTACCATAACCATTTTTAACTTGGAGTGGCTGAAGGGGTCTGAGGCCAGGGGAGGGATACTGGGAACAGCTGGTATGGGAGAGATCTAGCTGGACCTGCACCCCAAACCTTTCAGGTCCATGTAGGTGTTTGATCACTTAACTGGAGACATTGGGTTAAACTGGTGATACAGAGTAAACCTGGCATACCATCCAGAAAGAGAAGCCTTCATTGGTAGGAGGCCTCTTCCTCCTTTCTATTCCAGGTCAGTGTCTCTAATCAGCCAGAAAGGATGATGGCAGCGGTCTGAATTCAGTGGTAACAACAGTTATTCCCACCTTTCCATATTCATTCACTGTCTGGGACTGCTGTTACTCTCAAAGTGATTAGAAACTTAAGGCGGGGAAAGGAAACTTCTTTTTATCTTGTGGTGTTTGGTTTTTTTTCTCCTACATGCAGGTATTTCCACAGCCTTATCTGATCACAACAGTACTTTTGCAGAAATCAAATCTCTTCTTCACTGTTAACGCTGAGATTTTAGCCCAGAGTCTCACTCAGGGCACTTGACTTATTCTACCTTTGTTGTTCATTTTTGCCTCATCACAAAAGCAGGCTGTCGGAGCACAACACTGCCTTGCAACATCTTTGTCAAATCCATATCAAATCATATCCAAATCCATCGTTTAGAAATAGTGAAAGGTTTGTAGTAAAGGCCATGTTATGTTACATTTTTCTGTTAAACATAGATTTACATATATAAACAGATGAGATAACTAGTAGTGGGTTTAGTTTGTTTTGTCTTTATAAAGAGAATTTGTAAAAAATTGAAAGTTGTAGCTTCTTCTCCTGTTGTAAACCTGAGGCAAAAATGAGTATATTAATAGTCTTGTCAGCTGATAGTACTGCCTTTAGGAATTTAAATGAACTTGCTTCTTGTTTTCTTTGCTTTAGGAGAAAGTGGCAAGTATAATATATTGTTCTAAACACAGTTACAGTTTGATTTTTGTAGTATACAACACCTGTATTGTCTGCTTCCCCCATTGTTTTGCTGTTTCTAATGGTTTTATGATATAAAGATTCTAGCTGCTTTTGACAAGTAAGGTCTGCAGCAATCTCTACACAAACTGTCCCTTAATCAAGCTGAAGTTCCAGCTTCAGTGGGTACCCTGTTCTGTCAGATTCTTGGGTAGACTGACCTGATACAGTAACAACCCCAGAATTACAGCTAGAGTTTGATCATCAGGAGAATTAACTCTGATAACTTGGCTGTTTAATAAGCTGTTAAAAAATTACTGTGCACTAGACGACTGCAGCACTCTACAGGATTAGATCAGTTATGGGACAGAATTGTACTTTTAACTCTCATAAGATGATTTTTTTTCCTGTGCTATAGGTTTCTGCTGAGGTATTTTAGGTAACAGTTTAACTCTTCAGTGATGGGTGATTTACTCCCAGCTGGGGTGACACTTGACTTCAGTTCTGCTTCTCCAAGTATAGATCAGAATCACTGTTTAAGCTTTTGCCTCAGCTCCCTGGAGAAAGCTGTACTGTTTGCACTTGTTTAACTTTGTGTTTGCTCCCTGTGGTGGCTCTATCCGTCATTGCATTAAATGTGAATCGAAATGTGGTTTCAACTTACAGTGCACTGTGAGAAATAACTTGATGCAGTAGTGTGGCATTGGAGTCATAGCACAGTATCTAGGGTTTGTCCAAGCGATGGCATGTGGGGAGAAGCTGGAAAGTTTGTTCTGCATTAGCCTTTCCTAGGTTTATTCCTGAAGATGGGTCAGCATGCACATCCATCACTGAATCAATGTAAAAGTTACTGATTTCTGTCACTTCATGGCATAATTTATTAGCACAGCTTTTCATTAAAACCAGCTGTGTTATGGATTGGTACTGGTACAGTGAGATGGGTTACTTTTCAAAAAGGCAGAGCAAAATAATTATTCATAAATCAAAATTTAGCTCTTTTGTAACAACTTGATCATATAAAGAAGTTTATTCAGGTTATCTTGTTTGTAGGGGAAGACAAGTGATGGTATTTTAACCTCATACATTATACCTTGAATCTAAGAAATGTCTATTACTCCTGACAATGACCTGCCAGTTAGAAAATGCTTTTCAGCTTTCTTCTGTTTTTGCTTGTACCTATGCAACTCTGCTGTTTCTTTATTAAATTCATCATGTAAAGAGAAAATTTGGCTTCATGTCTGATAGTCAACCATGAAAATACTGATTATTTATACATGCACAAGAAAACTCACAAACTCAAAACTTGCAAAGGCATGGAAACTAGTTGTGGGTATCTTTCTGAAGGAAAGCAGGACAGTTTGGAAAGAGCTATAAAATGCCTGTCCTTTTTTCTATGGGCTGGGGAATGTAGACAATCAGGTTGGTAAAGAGAATAGTTGAGACTTTTGTATTCAAAGGTCTCACTATTTTTAAGTATTCACCCACATGCATGCCAGCTCTGTCAGGTTTTGTAGCTGTCTTCTGGGATGTAATAGTGAGATAAGCAAGAGTGTACTTCTTGTCTCCTACCTCTTTTGCTTGATTATGAGAGCTTTCTTTTTTATGTTAAGTACCACTTTCTGTTGGAAGAATATCAGGCATGAAGTGTTTCTGTAGGTACAACAGTAAAACATAACAGCAGCTGTTGTTGGAGAAACCAAGGGTTGATTAACTGTTGGTGATGATATCAGTTGGGTTTATCTGTATCAGAGGTTCATCAATACAGGTTTGTGAATAGGTTGTGCAAATACACAGTGATTGGCCCTATTTTATTTGAAATAAAAAAAATACTGCTTGGCAAATGGGAGCTCAGGAGCCTATTCCAGGTTTCATGTCTGGTGGAAAACCTGACTAGTACATAGCAGAATAGTAGAAGAATAAACTTTTGATCTTGTCTTTTTCAACATAAATAATTGTAGGATAAATTTTCACTGTTTATGGATTTTTCTTGGCTCCACCCAAAGACCCAAGTGGTGATTCCAAGTGAAGATTGGGACCGTGCTTTTTCACTGTTCTATAACAGCTTATCAGAGAATGGTTTGGATTGAGAGGGACATTAAAAATCATCCAGTTCCAACCCCTCTGTTGTGAGCAGGGATGCCACCCATTAGACCAATTTGCCCAGGACCAACTTGGATCCAACTTGGCCTTCAAGACTTCCTGGGATGGAGCATCGACAACTTCTTTGGGCAAGCCGTGCCAGTGTCTCCCCACCCTCTCAGTAAAGAATTTCCTCCTAACATCTGATCTAAACCTACCTTCTTTCTGTTTTAAGGCCATTACCCCTTGTCCTGTAACTCCATGCAATTGTAGGAAATCTCCAGCTCTCTTACAGGCCCTTTTTAGGAGCTGTAAGGCTACCCTAGGGTTTCCCTGGAGCCTTCTTTTCTGCAGGCTGAACAACTTCCTCAGCCTGTCTTTATCAGAGAGGTGCTCCAGCCTTCTGATCTCTTATGGATGTTAACTTTTTGTTCATCTTTAAGAAAGGCACAGGAAAGGTTTTGATTGGGATACTAATTATGGTGTTATTCCATTGGAATGAATTTGAATCTGGGTTAATGCAGCCTGAACCTGGTGGAGGTTGGAGTTTGACTGTAGATGACTTTGTGCTGTAAGCAAGACAAGGAAACAGCTATGTACCTTTTTAAGCATTGTTGCTATGGGAGAGTGTCATACACATAAAAATCACCTGCTGAAGTAACTGAGCACACTTGAGTTTAATCTCCTTAATTGGGAGAACTGGATTTTGATTTTGGGGAGTTAGGCTATTTTTTCTTCCTAAAAAATTTATTTTCTGAGGTAGGTATTTAAATGAATTACAGTGAATTACACATCATGACTTTTATGCTTTTGGGAGCTCAGGCATGTTCAAAGTGAGGGCTGCTGCCCAGTGGCAGGGGAAGGTGAATGGACAGTGGCTGCTATGTCTGTATCCCATCATGTTCAACCTGTTCCCTCCTCACCTTCCCATTGTATGAGCATGGGCTCTTGCGGTTTATGCCTTAACAGAGAACTCAGATGAGCAGAATATACCTGGGTTAGGTTTGGCTGGTAGCAAATTCAAACACAGATGACAGTTTCACCAAGTCTTACACTGGCTATAGCAGAACAGGCTGTCCCCCTCTGAATTTAAGACATTAATTAAAGAGGTAACTGATAACTTTTTATCTCACCTTACAAACCACCTGTGAGAGTTGGCTTGTTCTGGTTCTGTATTATTTGGCTGAGATGTTTTTATACCCATGCTGAAAGCCTAACACACCATAACCATTACAACAAAGATGTTGCTTCTTTGCTACTTGTATTTCCTAATGCTACTGAGACCCTTCAAGCAGGGCTCACTCCTGAGATGCCCAGATTATTTACATTTATCATGGTACGTGGATGGTCTCCTGGCCCTTGCTTCTTTTCTGAAATCCCTTCCTGCACCTGCTCAGTTTAAATATAGGGTCTTTTGTTCTCCTAGGCAAGAGCAACTGCCTCAGTTTTCCAGCAGAGCAAGATCAGGTATCTGGCTTATTCTGCTGTCCTCGAAGCTCTTCTTTCAAGAGCATCTTTAGATCTTCTATTAAGAATGAATGTGTCTTCTAAAGAATAGAAAAATCAGCATAAGCATACTTATATTGGTAATATGCACACCTGGGCAGAATCAGAAAGCTTTTGTGCTTTCCCTTCTTCCCTTAATGAATGCTGAGAGGGCTGTGGGTTTGGGCTAGATTCCTCCAAGGTTTGGAGTTTCTGCCATTATTGTTCCCAGGTTAACTTCCTCCACTGGGATTTCCCCCTCCCTCTGCCCCCACACACGTGTGGGGAGGAGAGGTGAAAGATAGCTTTCACAACCTCTGGGAGCCCTGGAGAGTGCAAGATGAAGCATTCTGCTAGTCAGTCTCTCGGTCTAACTCTGGCATGCCTCTTTGCCACAGAGTGACCCAGCTCAGTGGGCAACCATCCAGGTGTACCAGCCCTGGTTTTGTCCAGGCGAGGGACAAAGCTTCACCTCTGCTCTGGGTTTCAGCTCATTGTGGATTTCAGAACACCAGAACAGAAAGTACATAACTTCCATGCTGATGACATGCACTAGGTTTGATGAGTAGTAGCAGGCAGAGGCATGATTTAATGCAGTGCAATTTTTCTAAATGCTTTGTTGAGATAAAATTGTTTCCTTTGTTAATTCACTCGGTGAAGTAACCGGAGATGAAAAGACAGAAAGGGAGAGCACTCCATGTTGATAATTGTTCAGTTCTTGCAAAGGAGAATTTCAGTACTAGTTTGTTTTACTATAAGTAATTTTCTATAAATCCTATCCCTATGTGGAGAAGAGAAGTAAAATCTGAATGTTTCTGTTGATATCAGATCGATGTGAGCAGGTAACATTTAGTTCTGTGGAAGAAAAAGGAGTAGAACTACATGTCAAATGAGATAGCAAATTAAGAGGCCTTTAAGAAAAAGGTTTGGTTGAGTTTTAGGTGCATTCTGAAGAATATCTTTCTAGTTTATTCTCAGTTTTTTAGGAGAGTCATAGATATGACTGTGGAGTGAACAAGAAGTTTGAATGGGAAGCAAACAAATTGGTGTGGGGTTTTGCTCCAGGCAGCCAAGGACAGTTTTGCCAGTTAAGGTTTTGGGTTGTTTCTGGGGCTAAAGCCTCTCTGGTCTCTTCCCACACAGGTGGTGCTGGCTGTGACCCTCGCTGGTGTGTAGCTGCACCATTCCACAGTGCTCCTGGGGACATGGATGTGTGTAAGTGTGCTCCTGACAGTGGTCCTCAGAGTTATGAATGAAGCTGGAGTCTTGGCCTCTGGCTGAAGTTGTAAAAACTAGATGACCTTTGAGAATTTAAGTTGATGCTGTGTTTAAATATTCTTTGTAAAGCATTTGGAAGACTTGATTTTGGAGCAGAAAGGTCGAACCTTTGATGTGCTAGTGGTGGTTGGATGCAGTTACATACACTTAGATTCCCTCCCAGCTTCTTGCTTTTGAGTGCCTTTCACCTGAAGGATGAGGGACGAGCGAATACTTCAAAGGCCCTGAGACTTTGCTTCTTTTTGTGTTTTTTAGTGTTGACAGTGTGGTAATTAATGCAAAACTTATTGAAAACAACTTGTTGTCAAAACTAGAAGAGGTGGTGTCTGCTCAAGCCTGCAGTGTTTGTGCCGTGGTGACTCTCTCTGAATGTCACGTGGAGCAGGAATCGTGTCATTGTCATGGCTGCATCCCCAAGTGTGGTACTTGTGAAAGGAGAACAAAGACACGGAGGACATGTGAGGGGGAGCATCCTCACAAGCCCTCGCAGGGTTGGTTGTGTGAGTTGGTGACACAATAGAAAATACTCTGGTTCAACTTTTATTAATAATAAATGGCCTTTAGATTATCTTAATTGCAACTCAAATATATCGTTTTTAATGCCCTCTGGATCCTTTTGAGGACAGTGACACATGCCCTGATAAAGGCTAGTGAAGCCCTTCCCTCCTGAGGAGAGGAGTGATGACTCTTGATTGATGTTACAGATGGTTGTCACAGAAGATGGTGGAGCAACTGAAAGAGACAGGCATTCAGGAAATAATTTATTGCAAGTCTGTTGAGAAATGAATTAAAGAGGGAGTAAAAGTGAAACACCCCATGGAGTATGGTTTGTGAAGTAATGAACAACAGGCAAGAAGTGGTGTGCAAATGTTCTGTGGAGGAGGTGGTGCACACAAAACAGAAGATGTTTTTACTATTTGGTAGTGATACAACTTAAGTAGCTCCTGATCTAATTACTCTAAGTTGTAGCTGTTTATTCTTGCTTGTATTGAAGCAGCACTGGGGGTTTGTACCATTTGAAAGCAAGGAGGGAGGATGAATGAAGTGAAAAAGAGAATGTATTTCAGAGGATTTTTTTTTTTTAAAGAACTTTGATGGAGAATGCCAGCATATCACTGGCACAAATCAGGCATCCAGACTGATGAAGTTGGTACCAAATACACAGAAAAGTGTTAAAGGCAGGCGCAAAATGTGTAGTAGAAGTTTGAACTGTCTTTGGGCTGCACTTCTTGAATCATGTCTACTTGGATTTCATTTGTGTAGCACCTACCACTGTGGAGTTCTGAATCATGGTGATTCCTTCAAGTATTTTCCACAAATTATTACTGGTTTTTTAAAGAACATAAATTCATAATGACACACTTTCCAAATGTACAAGAAAAGTACTTCTTCACTGCTTTGTAACTTACCAATGAAAATGAAAGAAATGTTTCCAGTGAACTAAAAAGGAATAGGATTTTGCTTATAAGTAAAGGGAATTTTAATCCAACTGCTTCTTTGCCTAGAGTATGAAAGTCCTCTAGACTAGACTGCCCCTTCCCTTGCATCTGTGCATTTCCCAAATATTTTTTTGATGCATAACTTCCTTTGTAATTTACAGGGGATAATGTGGCGCACTGGTAGAAATTAAATTTCTCTACAGAAGTGTATATTTGGCATGGCCATGTTCACTTTCAGCTTTAAGAAGTAAGAGCATTTAAGCATGTGCATCTCTGAACTAAGAGCGAAGTTCCAGTTAGAAAATGCTTGTTTGTAGATATGTTATAAAATAGAATGGCCCCTTCTTTAAGGAATATAGCTGCAATACAGCAGCACAAGTACAGCCTGCAAATGTTACATTACATCCAGCCTGGGGCAGGCCAAATGAAAATAAAATAAAATATGAATCAGTGCTTTTCTGGTCTAGTTAAAACTTTGCTTTCTGTGCAGTTAACAGAGATTTCCTGTAAAACAAAGCTCAGGGTGTGGAAATGATTTTCTGACTTAAAGTATCATGCCATCTGTTTCTGTTTTCTGATGGTGGTATCATTGCTTTCTTGGGCAGTAAGTAAATCAGTGTAGAGGCTGTGTGTGTCCTGTCTCTGTTCCCCCCTGCCCTTTCTCCTCCCTACCCCCTGCCTATAAAAACGCTTTTAAAACAAAATGTCAGGAATTGGCAGGGGGAGGTACATACTGTTCTCATAATTTAAATGTTACCTTTCTGTAGGATAAAAGGAGCTAGAGCCTGCTTTCTCCTTCTGAATTGCAAGCAGAGTAGCCCCTCCAGAGATGCTTTACAGAGGTGAAGCACAACTGAGTATAAGAGCTGGATGCTGCCTGACATTTAACACTGCTGCAGCTCAGCTGCTCTTAGACTTATGAGTCCTTCCTCATGCTGTGCAAATACACCATGCTGTTCCGTATACTAAGGATTCTGAAGTTCTTAATACACAGTTGTTTTGTTAAAACTTGGGGGTTTGACATTGTGAGAAGCTGATATTAAAGGGATAAGGCTCTTCAAAACAAAAGGAGAATGAAGGAAACTAATAACACTAGTTATTTGTACCAATGTCATAAAAGTGTGTTTTATTTTGTTTTTCCTTTCTCATTCTGTAGCGTGTCCTGAGTCCATGGCAGCAGGTAGCCTGACAGGCTACCTCTAAAGCTATACTTCATCAATTGCTGATGCTAGTGCACAAAGATGGACTGTTTCAGCAGGACAAGGCTCCATTGAAGTTACTGCTAATAAGCGAGCCAGCTCTGTTCACTTCAGTCCCATTCAAAACACAGGAAAAGTCTAAGTCTTTGCCAAACTTGAAAAGCTGAAACTATTACAGAGGTTAAAAATTTTTTATTTCAAGTGGGTGTAAAACATATTTTCACAATAAACACTGAAAGCACACCTGACTTACTACATATATTAATCATATTCTGTGTGGGTATGAAGTACAGAAAATGTTGAGCTTGGTTTATAAATGCAAATTTCCAATGTTCCTTGGTTTTAGAAATGCAGGTTTGTTCTAACTAGCATTTAATATAAGCAATGCTTAAGTACTGTCAAATACAATTCACCTTCTCATTATGTAGTGCAACTCCATTGTAGCTTAGTTTACTCCTGGCAAAAAGATACAGCACTTTTAATACCTCCCTAATGCTTAAAGCTTTTTTTTTTTTAATTATGTGGTCATAGGTGGGATTAATTTGACTGTTTGGTTCTAAAGTGTACCTATATTTGTCTAAACAAAAGCTGATGCTAATCCTAGTGCAACAGCTTTTTGTGTTGCTGTAGCAAATTGTTCTCTTAGTTCGGTGTGCTTGTGTTGTGTAATGCTGTACTAATTGTCATCTGCTTTTTAAGTACAGCTCCTTGATGCACTAGGTGATTATTCTGAGACCATTCCAGTGGTCCATATGCTTGGTTTCAATTTTACATGCTGCTACAGGTGAATCAGTGTCCTACAGGTATAAAATGCTGGCATTCCCCAGCATGTAGTATGTGAGGTTTGTGGCATTTTTTTGTTCTGTTTTTTTTTAATGCCTTTGAGTACATACTCTTCCTGTACTTACCCTCATCCATGTAAAAGCCAGACTGAGCCTGGTGTGGTTTGCATGCAGCAGAGCTCTGCCCACCTTTTAGAGCTGGAAATGAAATGTGGGGAATTTCCCTCCTAAGAATGGGTGTATTGCTGGGGAGCTGCCTCTCCTCTGTACTTCAGACAGATTTGCCTCCATCCTGACCTGCCTGTGCCTGGAGCCAAGGCTGCTCAGGGCACCATGGCAGTGATAGCTTGCTGGGGTGTTCTCCACCATGCTCTGGTCTGAGACTTGCTGCCACCATCCACATCCTACATTTCTATCTCTAACATACACCTAATCGCTTTGCTCTCCTGAATTTTATCTGTGTTGCTGAGAGAACAGAGGTGGTGCAGTAGGAATTTTTTTGAAATCAATATAAACCTTGGGTTTGATACCATGTTGTTACGACTCTTCTAATCCTCTGGTTCCTGACTGAATTATCATTCAGTTCGAGTTCATGTGGCTCAGTTGCTGAAGCAACGTTTACAGGGTTGTGTTGATTTTTAGGGTTTTGCTCTCCTTTTTTAGCTTAAATACTGCATTTTGTGCCTTCTGGTAGTGCTATGCAGCAACAAGATCTGCATCCAAATCTGAGGTGGTTGTCTTACTTAGTGTATTGTTCAGCAGGTTTCTCTAATTGACCATGTTAAAGAATAAGCAGTGTGGAGAAATCAGACTTGCCAACCTTCAAACAGTAATTCCTGGAAGGAGATGCTGGTTGCACCCTTTTTCTTTTCATGGAGATACTCAAAAAGGAAGGACTTGAATTGGTGGTCAGCTGCACTTGTGCAGTCAAAACTCACTCAAGATGACTTGGGGCAGACACGAACATGCTCCAGCTGGGTCCTTGCAGACTCTCAAGATCCAGCAGGGTTTATTAACTTGGGCTCACTGCCAAGCAAATGCAACTCTGGTGCTCCCAGACCACGTAGGATCTGCTGTTTTGGCATGGAGTCCGAGCAGTTAAAGCCTGCCAAGCGTGAAGGGTGCAGATCTGGGTCCAGCGCAGTTCTTGGATCCAGGAGCTCTAGAAACACGTTGCGGATATCTGAACATAAGGATCGGCTTGCAACCATCAGGACTCATTAGATCAGCAACACTTTCTGCCCTGTTAACCTCAAGCTTGTTTGTTTGTCTGGTTTTAGTTTGTTTCATATTAAGGTTTTTTAATGTTGTTGTTGTCGGGGTGTGTGTTTATTAAAACTTTCAGCTCCTGAGTTCTGGGGAAATGTATTAGCTTGATCAGCCTGAAGCTCAGCTAAAACTTTCTGCATGTGCAGTACGACATGTAAGGAGCTTCTTGAAAGCAGACTGCAGGGGCATTGTGTGTACTGAGCAGGAGCCAGCTCAGGGTTCCTGAGAGCTGCTGATCCTAAATTGACTTTTAATTTCTCTGTGCTGTGATTCCCAGGTCGTTTTGCAGTGAAACAGTATGTAAATGTCTCCATTGTCTTCTTTCTCACAGCCTTTGTGAGCCATGGCTGTGGTGCACTGACCATTACACCCGGAGTATGGAGTACTGGGTGGACGTTGTTAGTTAGGGCTTGTGTTGGGTTTTGTGGTGAATGTAGCCATGGTACAACATGGAGAGAATATATTTAATAATGACAGTTGTCAGGGTAATTAGCTTTTCTGTTTGGATTTGAAAATGCTCTCTGGAAAAACTGCAATGTGCTTGGTGTAACTCTGCCAAGCACAAATTAAATAATTTAAAGACAATATGCTAAGTAGTCTCTGGATTTTTACAGTATTTGAAGTTAATTTTCCTCACAAAATTCACCAATGCTTGCTTAACTTTTCCAAGCAAAAGGTCATACAGCTCTTTCTTTTCTTTCATATGTAGGTGCAGCTGGGACAAGCGGATATAAAATGCCCCATCACAGAGTGCAGCGAACACCTGGATGAAACAACTGTCCTCTATAACCTGCCACACGACGACATCATCAAGTATAAATACTTCCTGGAACTCAGCCGCATTGACTCCAGCACCAAGCCATGCCCTCAGTGCAAGCACTTTACAACCTTCCGGAGGAGAGGCCACATTCCTACCCCTGCCAAATTGGAGAACAAATACAAAGTGAGCATGCTTGCCGGGGCTGTGGGTTAGATGGCACTGCAAAAATAGGACAGCATTTGGTGAGCATTAAATGAACTTTTTTGTTTCACTGGAGCTGTGTGCAAGCTGTGATTAGGAATATGAACCTGTAGTACATCATTGATTAGGTACTTAATTGACTTTTAACACTTTAAGCAGCTGAACTCTTCAGCCTGTGTTCTTTTTGGTAGGTGGCATAATTTTGTCTTGACATACATTTTAATTTAAAGTCTGTTTTCTTTCTGACATAGAAACAATATAGTCACAGTCAGAAGAGACTGGGAAAGGGGAGTTACCACTACAACCAGTAATTTTATACACACAGCTTTTAAGTTTTCCCTGAAACTCTGGGTGAGTGAGTTCGGGGCATTTATGATTTTAGGCTGTTGGCTTTGCTTCTTCCTTAGTAATAGAGCTGTTGTCTGTCCTGCTTGTTGATTCTGATTTCTTCACTCCCTTACCAGAGGTTATATAGTACTTTAGTCTCATCATTCACAATGCACAACTTTGAAAAATAGAGGGGGGAAAAAAAAAATTCTATAGCATTTCTTTTCATAGAAGAGTTGGTTATACTGTGATTTTAATCAGAGATAAAAGGCAGTAATTTAGAATAAGCTTTGAGCTGCTGAAAATCATCTAAGTTCCAGAAGATAGCAGTGGTCTGTAGCACCATGTTTTGTGATAGTTTTCCATCCGGTTATTAGACTTGTTGTGGTTAATTTAATGATTGAGCTGGCCTTTCCTGGACAAACCAGTTCTCCTCAGTAGGAGTTTAGATGACTTGTTTAGATAGCCCTAATTACACAATGTAAGATTCAGCCCAGTATGAAGATTAAAAGGTGGAAGGTTGTGTATTCATTGGAGTTGAAAAGTTGGTAAAGCTAATTCTAAGTTATGAGCTATTTGTGCATGTCTGTGTAGGGCATGAATTACATGCCACACTCTGTTGGACTCAGTATTTTCAAATTTTTGTCATCTTAAATTGAGGTGGAAAAAATTTTAAACTGCAAGTAAAATTCCTTCTGCCCAAAGCTATTCTCCTTCACCCATCTGCTTCATCATCACCACACATCAGATGTAATCCAGAGTAAATCAGAGCTTGTAATACTTTGGCAGCCACCTCTTAAGGTATCAGAGGCTGTTAGTGTCCCACAAGTGTGGGTCATTGGTGGTGCAGCTGTTGTGTCACAGGCCTGCCAGATCTGAGAACATTCCTCAGGACATAACCAGTGCTCTATTATGAGTTAAAATGGTACAGTTAAAATGTTCCCAGCTGCCCTACAAACCACAATGGGAAAGAATGGGAGATTGTGTGATGCATAGTGCAAGCCAGGAGCAGTTCACTGGTCATGGGGTGGTTCAGGGGTGGTTCTACAGAGCTTAAATCTCCTGGCAGCAGAGTCAGGCAAAATGTATCCTTTGAGCTGAGCCCAGGTGTTGTGTGCAAGAATGCCTAGTTGATGGTAGTCAGAAATATAACTAGGAAAATGCTGGCAAGCAGTATGGATGATCGTGGTCCACAGGGCTTCACCATATTTCTTGAACCTCAACTGTTTTCTAATGTAGGTACAGTTTTAGTTGTTTGTTTTAAGCTTAGCACAAGGAGAAGTTTTGTTGCAGGGAGAAGGTTTAAAAAGATGACTATATATGACGTGGCGTATATGTGAGTAATTTACATACACATGTAGCTGTGGACCAATATTGCCTGTTTGCTTAGGTTCTTGTGTGATTACATGTTCACATTGTCTTGAACTTTAGGCTGTTTGGAGGTGAAGACACATTTCCTTTTGTGTATAGCATAGGAGACACCTGACTGAGGCTTTTGAGGCTGCCCTATTCATATGCAAGTAATATAAACAGCAATTGCAGCAGATGAATTCTGCACCAGCACTGCAAGTGGTGGCTTCAAGGGAACTGAGTCATGTGTGGGGAACACATACGCACAAGCCTACTGGTGGGATCACAGCACAGCCAGTACATTCACTTTTTTATACACTGCAAGAGGAAAGCACTCTAAAATCTAAGACTTCGTTTGAACTGGTGCTTTAAAAATGTTAATGCCATTTCTAAAATTTGATACAGTATTTAAAATTATAAGTAACATGGCAATTTAAAGAGGCTGCAAAGTTACAGATTTTTTTTCTTAATATAGCTGATTTATGTCAGCTAGTCTGATCTAGGTCCAGCAGTTCAATTGGCTGAGATTCAAGTCTTGGTGTACTAAGCCTAGAAAGTTAACATGTATGTTGAGAACGAAGGAGGGGAAGAAAAGGAGAACTTGCTGTCCAAACCTTTCTTCTACCATTAGTGCCACTTAAGGCCACAAAGAACAGCAAGAGAACTATTTAATTTTCTATGTAAAACATTTTTATCACAAATGGATCCAGCATTAACTCTGAAAATTTCCTTGCCCCTCTCATATGTCCTGAACTGAGAGTATAATGTGGTTGCAGACAAAACCCTATCAAATCTTTGTTCAGAGCTGTTATGCAAAAGAGCAGTGGAAATGGGCAAAAATTGAAAAATTGCTCGTCAAATTCCTGTGCATGGAACAGATAAAGGTTTCACGAGAGTGAGTAAGAAGACTTGTTCTGTAAGGAATCTCTGCATTTGCCTGTTAAAGTTAGTTTTTTTCACCTGCCACTTGCCATGGGGAAGTAGTACTCTGCTCTGTGAGATTCATAATGAAGTTTTCTTGTTCACTTCTGTCAAGAGATACACGCGACATAAAAGGAGGACTTAAGTGCTTGGATTTGCAAATGTAAATGTTCTTTCAATGCAGTTGTTACACAAGCTATCTTTTTTTCAAACTTGTAAAGAGTTTCTGAAAGTTGTTCTAGAACTAGCAGGAATTTGTAACAGCAGAGATGCTGTGATCTGTTAGCTCCCCACTTTTAATCAGATTTTAACTTGAAGTGACAGATATCTTCTTGACTATACAAGGGCTTCAATCTACCTTGAGCCTCAGCTGCTGCTGATGTGGTGATTTTGCTGTGCTCTCCCTCCTTGCTCTCAGCTGTTCATGCCTGCCAGCCTGCTTTTGCTTATGTTGATATTTTGGTGTCACAGTGGGAGCTGCAAAGACCAGCCCTAATGGGGTACAAAATTTGTTTGTTTAGTTGTTGCTTACTTTCAGCTGTTTCAAGGGAGGGAACGGGCTGATGATGAGGAGAAGGAAGTTGTTTTGGCTGGAGCCCATGTTTATTTTCAAATAAAGTGACAGTATCTACAGCTAGAGACTGCAATTCATGTAATCGGTTAATTGCATAATTAATTTGGCCATCCTGTTACATAGCTACTATTCCACTATTCCATAAAGCAGCAGAAAATCCCAGTAAGCTTTTTTTTCCTTTAGGTTATAGGAATTTTTTCACGAGCAGTCAGTTTTGCTATTATTAGGTCATATTGAGTTGTGTTTTGTGTTGAAATTACCTATCAGTTTTGAAAAGTCTTTTCCTGTGAGGTGAGGAAACTGATAGATGAAGTAGCTTGCAGTGAAGAGGCTTGCTAAGAAAATGGAAAATGTTAGCTTCAAAGGTCAGTGTTTCAGAAAGCTGAGAACCAAGAGAGTTAGAACACAAAGTTGTGTAATCTTTTCTATTTCAAGGGAGGCTGATCTCCAGATGGCATGGAAATTTGTGAATATATCCATCCTCTCAATTCTAATCAGCAGAAATAGAAATCATAAAATAACTGGGAAAATATTTGTATGAGTAAAAACACATTTGAAAAAGCACAAGGTTAATGTTTTGTTTTGCAGGTATAGTTTGTCTGCTTTGCTGGGCTATAATACATTTTACTGGTTTGAACTCCTATGTAGATAGCCTTTCTGTGTCCTTGCTATGGAGATTTCATGCATAACTACTGAAGCATGAGTGAAATAATATTTGACTTTTCTTTCAGAAAAGCAGAGAAAAAGTGGAATAAGAATGTGAAAGACTGCTGTAATTGCCCTGTTCTGTTTCTTAAGCACAGGGGCATTACATTGCATCCAAATTTGAATGGTTTTAGAGATCTGGTTTGCAGCTACTAGTTCCAAGAAAAATAAGGTTTATAACTACTTAAAGGACATAGTTTTCTTTGCTTACTTCAATTATGCTCAGGAAGCGTAATTGAACCCAGAGAGAAGTGAAATGGCCCATTCAAAATACAAAAACTATTTACAAGTTCAGTTTTGAGGAAGGTGCTGTCAGGGTGACAGGTGGAAGAGGAAACTGGTAATGAGACATAGGGGTCTCACTGGTTCAGTTAGGGCCATTTGTGGTAAGAAATGTTATTTTGAGTTCCTGTGGTTATAGCCTCATCCTGTATTTCAGTACTTTCTGATTAATGTATTTGGAAATACCTGATGTCAGTGTGCATGTAAGTTTAAATATATATCCTGGTGGCTGCTGCATTGCTTTCACTTGTGTACATGCTATAATAGAAAGGTAGAGTTTGCAATTAATTTGTTAGATATTCATCAAAAAATAAACCAAGCAGAAAACAAACCCACAGAACTTGTGTTTTAAATTGTTGTCTTTTTTTTTTTAAGGGAGAAGCTTTAACTTGCAGCTTCCTGACCTGTTGATTTGTGTTTGTACTTTTTACCAACTGTGTTCTATCTCAAATGTCTGAATACTGCAACTGATAGAAGTTTTCAGGTTGTAGAACATTTACTTGTGGCTACAAGCTCCACCTTTGGCTGAGGCATAACAGATACTGAGCCCTACAATATGATGCTTGCTATAATCTGTCTTCCCAGCAGTAGGAGACTGTGATGTGTGTTGTTGAAAGACATTAATTCAGTGCTGGGAGGGAGTAGGGGAGAAAAAGGAAAAAAGAAAGATACGGAGATGGGGTTAGGATAGGTTAGATGACTATCTTGTGCATATTGTGTAAACATTGATCAGTGTTCTGTGTTAGCTTGCTTAGTAGTAATATATATATCATTTAGGTTTCTCAGAGCAGGAACATTCCTTTCTGTTAAACTGGTTTTATTAGGAGAGCTCATCTGGGAAGCAGAGATGCAAGTTAGTATATTGTCATTGATTTGGTATCTTTGCCACTGGCTCATTAAATTTGAGAAAGGGCACTATTTTGTATTGCTTTTGTTTTATATTTTATTATGGCCTTGGACAAGTTTTCAGGTAAAAACTAATAATTTTTGTAATGCACACGTTTTAGTCCTAACGTGTTGTTTCCCTTTAAACAAGATGTAGTAATTGCATGTGTAAATAATTTTGCCTAGTCCCAGCACAATTTGTAAGGGAGATCAGAGCATCTACTTTGGACTCTTAGTTGTAGTCAAGGAAGCACCAGGTGTTGTGACTCAGCAGGAGGGCACAGCACTTGGTGGAGTGAGAACTTGAGAAATATGTTTTGGGGACTTCAATGTGACTACAGTCTGCGATGTAATTTCCTGAGAAGCACCCCCACACCATGCATGGTCAGCACAGATGTTTCTGTGGTTTGGTGGTGAACCAAGTCTGGACACAGATAAAACCAAAAACCCTTGGTTTGGCTGGATGAATTCCTCAGTCCCATCCATCAGCTGGGTACAAAGCCAGAGCAACGCCAGACAGGGACTACAACTGGAGATGGTGGACAGGGCTCAGCAGTCGCTTGAGCAGCTGAGATGTGTGGCTGCCAAACACAGCAGAAGTGAACATGTTGTAGGAGCCTGCATGTGCCTGAGTCTAATGTGGCTTCTAGTTCTTGCTTTCCTTAGTCATGATCCAGGTTGGAGACCTGTCTTTCATCAGATAAGCAGCTGCAGTGTGCTTTTGTTTATTAGTCCTGCAAATACAGCAGCTGCCTTAGGTTTTCATAGAAAAAAATAAGCAGGCTATGGAAGAAGATGTGATGACACTGGTACCTGTTTGACACAATGATTCAAAACTGAAGGAGTGGGAAGACTAGATCTTTTCTCAGTTTGAATATGGCTTGTGGGTTTTGCCATTAGGTGTGGTCTGTAGCAAGTGGGCTGTTTGGCACAGGCTCAGCTTGCCGTGACGCAATCAAGAGCAAAAGGAGGTGCCTGACTTCCTGTTGGTGGTTGTGGCTCTTGGATGAGAGCCTTGCTCATGGTCCCTTTTCCCTGGACCATTTCTAATATAAGCTTCATAACCCATGCTGTTATGTCTAATATAAGCTTCATAACCCATGCCGAGTTCCATAGAGCCCTTTCAGAAGACCAAGTACTTTGTCTAATAGCCTTGGCAGTGCAGCTTATTCCCAGAAAAAGACAGATCCAATGCACTGAAAACTGTCAGCTAATTTTTAGGTGTTCTCACAAATGTATTGGAGGAAATTGAATAAGCTATCTGGATTCTGCCTTTTGTCAGTTGACCACACAATCACTTTGGGAAGTAGTGCCTCTGATTAAACCAAGCTACTTGTGCTTTATTTGATTGAGGCCTTTCCCAGCTTTAGCAATTACTTCTGTATCCACAATTTCATGTGTTTTTAAAACAGAGCCTCCAGAAGATGTTCGATCTTTGCTGGGCAGCTGCTCTCTTAATTGAAGAGCAGTAGTTTTAAAACAGGCTTTCTAGTTGTATCAGCACCCAGCTTGCAAACGTGTGGTGTTTTCTCATTTATACAGATCCAGTGTCCATCTTGCCAATTTGTCTGGTGTTTCAAGTGCCACTCTCCCTGGCATGAAGGCGTTAACTGCAAAGAATACAAGAAGGGAGACAAGCTGTTACGTCACTGGGCCAACGAAATCGAACACGGGCAGAGGAATGCCCAGAAGTGTCCAAAATGCAAGGTGAGCTGCTCTCCCTTGGCTTGCACGTAGTGGCTTCAAACTCTTCAAATATACATTTAAAATAAATATTTGTAGCTTCTGCTCAGCATTGGAAATGAAATTCACACTCGCTGTGCAGTTTCTTGTTAATGACCCATTGAGAAAAACAGGTCAGGTTTCTCTGCTGGTTTCTGCACTGATTCTGCAGAATGTCTGCATGTAAAAGAAACATTATGGAAATTATTAAGAGGGGGCTTTGGTGTATGCTTAGAATCATATAAATGTTTGAGTTACTAATTACAGAATAAATTAATCCTAAAATAAAGCTTTAAAGAAATGGAAAGTTTTAGGGAAATACAGTGCTCTTTGTCAGGTTTTCCAGGGAGTTTGAGTGTATTCAATGTCTGAGTAAGGCTGGAAAGACTCTGTCAACAAGTTAACTAAGGGAAACTAAAACTTGGCAAAACTGTAGTTTTGTAGGATTGAATGTTACTACTTCACAAGCTGTACCTCAAGGTGGGAATTCACAGGCCACACCTCAAGTGCTGTGTCCAGTTCTGGGTCCTTCATTTCAAGAAGGACATTCAAGGTGCTGGAGCGAGTCCAGAGAAGGGCAGCAGAGTTGGTGAAAGGTCTGGAGCACAAGTCCTGTGAGGAGTGGCTGAGGTGGCTGATATCCCCTCTGAGCCTCCTTTTTAGCCTGGATAAAAGAAAGCTCTGGGGGAAACTTTTCATTCTCTAGAAATGCCTGAAAGGAGGGGGCAGCCAGGGGGGAATTGGCCTCTCCTCCCAGGCACCCAGTGAGAGGACAAGAGGGCACAGCATCAAGCTGCACCAGGGGAAGTTCAGGCTGGACATCAGGAGAAATTTCCTTGCAGAAAGGGTTGTTAAACAGTGGAATGGGCTGCCAGGGAGGCGATGGAGTCACGAGCCCTGGAGGTGTTCAAGAAATGACTGGATGTGGCAGTGCCGTGGTCAGGTGACAAGGTGGTGATCAAAGGTTGGAGTTGATGAACTCAGAGGTCTTTTCCATCCTAGATGATTCTCTGAAGTCTTTCTCATTATTGATTTTCAACAGTGAAATGCAGTTCCACACCCTAAAAATGTCATCGTTCCCTTCGGAGATGAAAAGTATTTCTCACTACTCAAATGAGATGCAACAGCCCTGCACACCCCTGCCCCAGTTGTCCTTAATGAAGGCCACTCTTAAATTTGTTCACTATTTTTTTTTCACAGCTACGAACAGAGTAGTAAGTCAAAGCTGGACTGTTTCGTAGAAAATGAATATTGAATGGGAAGATTTACTTATAAACATACATATACTTACAAGTATATGCCACACTTTGAGCCTTAAACTGTGCAAATAAGAAAATATTCATCAGTTTACTAAGTGTCATATTTTGGTCTTTGAGAAAGAAATGCCTGTGATGCCATAGCTTGAAATGGAAAGATTTCAAAACACCGATCAGAATTGGAAAGCTCTGAAATCAGCAGCTGGTTGTTTACCCTTCCTCCTGCAAACGTGTGACCTTTTAACAGAGTTTTTGCAGCTTGCTTTTTGGTAGGAGTTGATAGGTTTGAGTCAGTTCTAAAAACGTTCACTTTCTGGGAAATCTTAAAGTGAAATACTTTGTTGCTTTTAGAGTGGGAAGAAGTATGTATTTTGATTTGAATTGTTTGACTTGTGTCCAGGTTCAGATTTTATGACAATGGGAATGATGTAACTTGAAATAAATAGTCCAAGAAATTAAGAAAGTGGACCAAGCAAAAAAATATGAACGTGGAAAAATAGGAGTGGTAAGATGGCTGATAGCTGGAAAGAGAAAGGAACTAAAACTGCTAAGTATAACATTGAGCATGAATAAGTTAAAATTTAAAATGCCGCGTTTAAATATTCAGCTCTTTTCACCATCTTCTAAAGCAAAGGCTGGACACCTGAAACTTACAGGACTTGTTACTAATTCTGAGGCATGAAGTTGCATGAGTTTGGCTGCTAATTTAAAAAATACTTGAGGTTTCTTTTCTTAATCAAAGTAAAATAAAACCTCCTACATGGTGGGAGGCAGTATGGAAACTTAAGAAACTAGCACAGAAAAAGAACCTCTGTTAAGTCCTTCTGGTAATGTGGCACTGTAAGTGAATATTGAAGAGGGAATTCAACCTTTTATTAAACTGTGTTGCTACCCAAACTGTTGATACTTTTTTCTTCAGAAAAAAAGTTCTTTCTGCCTACAATCTCCAAAATGTTTTTCTCAACATACCATTTATTTTCAAATCAAATCTATAACCTGCAAATAATCAAAAGTACCACTTAACCAGCAGTTAGTACAAAAAATACATCTTTGGGTAGTTAAAAAAAGATACATCTTAAGCAATATTCTTCATCAAATGTTCAGTAGGTGTTTGGGCATGTAGGGATAAGAATTCTGACAATTAACAATTTAATGTCAGGGAGATTAGATCTAATACTTGTCTCCCTCTCTCTCCCATCCATCCCTCCCTCCAAACCCTGTATATAAAATAACATTGAATCAGATGAGAATCCTATTTCCAAATAAAACAGAGTGACAGAGAAAATAATTTGTAAAACACTATTTGATTTATCCATGTTCTAGGCCCACAGAGGCAATGTTCAGGTGAAAACATACTTTATTTTTAACCTCTTTCATATTTTGGTGGAAAATTTGCAGCAGCCAAAATCGGCAAACAGATTGAGGGAAAGTCAATATTAAATTGTGTCTGAAGATACTAGTATTTCATCTCTACACTAAAACTGAAATGAATGGAAATTAAGGGTAGAAACTTAAGTAGAGGTACAGTTTCTTTACTGAAGTAATATGTAAAATTACTGGTAACTTCCAAAGTACTGTGATACTGATTACAGTGTAAACTGACGATATTTTACAGATAGCTTCTGGAGATAATTAGTTATACTCACAGATACATACATACACAGACTCTTTTTAGCTGTACCATGGAGAAATTGAATGCATTATCTTGTCTGGGCATGCAGGTGAGAAAATCAAAACATATTTATGGGGTATGTTATAGAGAGGCAGATCCTCAGGCAGATACGAGTATTGCAGTGGTTTGGGTAAGTGATTTGAAAGAACATAATCCTTTGTAATGTGAATATAGAAGGGACTGTTAGAGAAGCTTAAACCTGATTACTTTTTCCTGTAGTTGGATACAGCTTTAGCACATCTAATAGGAATCGTTTATATTTACCTGGTCTCTCCAAGATGTGTTTATACGATAATAAAAGTGTTACACACAGTCCAAATGCTTAATTGTAGATTCATGTTGTGACTGTGTGTCAGTATGGAAATATGGAAAAAAATGCTACTTGTTTAAACTGTATCTTAAATTTATTTTGACTTTTCTTTCTTAATACAGCCTTTTCCAAATTTACTATACACTATTTTGAGAGTCAGTACAGACCATTTTTGCCAACAAGATTTGTCCAAAAAGTGCTGGTCTCGTTCTAGAGTAAGTTGGCTAATAAGTGCAAATTTGCTCCATGTTATTGGATGTCATTTGCCATATTTTTCTTTCCCCAGTACTCTTTTAAGGGCTTATTTTTTACAATTTCTTGGTATGTTTGCAATGAAATGCTTTTGTTTCCACACGTGTTTTTACAGTACAGCAAACCAAGGAAATATTCCATGTTGGTGTTATCTTACCACAGATTTCAAAAGCAACACTATCTGAGGAAACACCACATAGCTCTAGCTTAGAAGGCTTTGAACAGCAGCAGAAATTAAAGAACAAGCATATCAATGCAAATAAAGGAGTGTGTACTTCTTATCTGTTCTGATTCATATAAGCATTATCAAATAATTGAGGGCATAGTTTTTGGAAGTACTCTGCAAATTAATTCTCATCGGCTGGAGGGAGGAGAGTCCTTATTTGTATACAAAGGGATAAAGCTGTGCAGGTTTTCTTCAGTGGTGGAGGAGACATGGCCACTCATCCTCAGAACTCTTGGCAATTATTTCCCTGGAAGATTTCTATGAGAGGGTATGTAACATGCAGGGGGGGTAAAGTGAGGGTCTGAAATTGCCACTGTGCTACTTTAATTGTCTACTTAAGACTCCTGGATCTATTTGCCCTTGCTGTGTAGTTTTCACCCGTGTTGTTCCGGAAGCTCTTCTTGGGTTTCTGACTGGCTAAACCTTCCCCGTAAGGTGAGTGTACATCTTAGGTTTTGAACAGGCCGTGGGTGTGGGACGAAGCCCGTGGCTTTGACTGAGTGCGTGGAGGCAGAACCAGGGCTTGCAGCAGCCGAGCTGCAGGAGAGCCTGCAGTCACACTGCACTGGGCCCCGCACAGCCGCAGCTTCCCACAGCCAGCGGCATTCCTGGGCTGCGCATTCCCCCCGCTACCTCTTGTGCGCCTGTGCTGTCACTGGGGCAGGAGCGCTCATGATATCTGAGCCATCGCCTTCTCAGCCTATAGATTTGTAATCCATCTCTGTCCGTGGATTATGTGGAGGGCACGGAGGCATGCCCATGTGAACCGGAGATGAAGTTGATCTGGTGAGATGTCATGTCTTATGCTTGAAAGCAGCCTGACCAAATGATACAAAGTTCACCTGGCATTGTCAGTCTGCAAAGCATGTGACAGGGAGACAAGCCCTGCATCTAAGGTTTGTGGGGCTTTTTACTTCATTTTTTTTAATCAAGTCTTTACTCACTGGAAAAAAAGAAAGTTTTTGCAATAAAAAGGTATAGGCGAGTACAGCCAGTTGGTCCAGATTCAAAGCATTTGAAGGCAGTTATATGTGCAGATGAGTATTGACTAAAATATTTTTATGGTTTGCTTTTTGAAGAAGCAAACATGAAGTGCATGTAGTTAGAATAGTTGTCTGTAAGAAAATAAATCCTTATCAACTTCCTTCATGTTTCAAGAGGACAGTATGTCTGGAGAATTTAGGGCAGGGACAAGTAGAATGACAAATGGTTCAGGAATAATGCATGACTAACTGGAGCTGGGGGGCTTATAGGAAAGCATGGGTAGAAGGATGGCAGGCAGTTTCTAAGGGGTGGATATTTCTGAAAGATATGAATGGTAGAACACAAAAGGCTATTGCTAGCATCTCCTGAAGTTCTTACTACCAATAAAAATTAACGTATTTTGCAATATGAAGTAATTTTGGTTTGCATCAAGGATTTTTATAGGTTCCAGGATTCTACAGAATTACATTGAGGATGAATGATAACTTAATTGGGTTGGTAAATTAGAGAAGAGAGAGAATTCAACAGTCTTGATTCAAAAAGAATGTAATGTCCCTTTTAGAAAAAAAACTGTATATCTTCTTAAGTTATGCTTAAATTGATATAATGTTGGGTAGACCTCTCTTTCCACTTTGCCTGCCATCAGTGCTTAGCTGTGAAAGTTTTGAAGTCAAGTTGCTTATAAAGCTCATCAGCAATGGTGTTTTTTCAGGTGCTTTTGGAAAACAGGACACCTGTAATACAGCAGAATTCCTTGGGGTAGAGGGGTATGTCTGCTTGGTCTGACAAATTTTAAGTCTACTAGAATACTTGCCCACTAGAAAGCATTTTTTTAATAGCCCGGTTCTCTCTTTTGTGAATATCCTTCCCCTCTTTTTTATAAAAGCAGCATTTGAAAGTATAGAAATGCAAATCCTGAGATCACTACTGTGGCACAGGGATGCTGGCAGGTGTATCTGGAACTAGTTACCCTTGTAACTCTTCTACCACGAGTGTTGCAGGTGGAAAGCATCACTTTGTTACATGGATAAAGTGCCAGTTTCAGTAGATGTTTGGATGAGTAAGGTGAGAGCCTAGATCACGATCCCTGATCAACATCAAAGAAGAAATGCATTTGACCCTCTCAAGAATGGATACCCCAAGAATCATGAGTTTCTCTGGAGCTTGCTGAGCTTTCAGTGTCTCTGGTGCTTGCAGGGCCACTGAGTGGTCATGCCATGTCTTTGCCTGTACCTCCCTGCAAAGTAAATACCTGTAGGTAAGTCTGGGAGTCTCAGGAGGCATCGATTTATCTGTTGCGAGTTTCAACAGGTGAAATTCAAAGTGGATGTAATGGAAAAAAGTATTCCCAGGGAGGATGGTGAAGCATGGTATAGATTGCTCAAAGAGGCTGTGACATACCCATGCCTGGAAATTCTTTAAATCTAATGGGATGAGACCTGGAGCAATGTGATCTGTCTGGAGTTATCCCAGCTTGGAGTTAGGGGTTAAAATAGATGACCCCTAAGCATCACTTTCAGCCTCAATTATTAGGCTATCTACCATTCCACTGTGGAACATGGTCTTGGAATGCAGGATGGAGAACTATTTATGCAGGCAATCAGTAGAAGGATGGCTGTAGAACTAGGGCAGCCCCTTTTCATGCTGTGCTGTGGGTATCATGAAAGCTTGGTGTAATTTTTTATTCCACATATAGTTTGTGTAATCTTTTTTTTTAAGAAGGAAAAAGCATCCATATTTCTCAAATCATGCACTGTAACAGCACTATCTTTCTGGTGTTTATTACAAAATGCCAAATCAATTTGTGATGAAAAAGGGAGTGGAGCCACAGGTGGCCTGAGAGGGAAACCCATCTGGGGAGGGGTCAAACAGAGTTCATAACTATATTCACTGTGTTGCTTTTATTTTTAATAAATTTTGGTGCTAACATATCTACTTCAGCAATAAAACCAAAATTTCAGTAAGGGCAAGAATTCTTATCTGATACAAAGAGCATTTAAACAAAAAAGGAGGATTATGTAGGAAATGGGAATCTGGAAACAATAAAACTCACATTTAATGCTCTGAAACATGCCTCAGAAAACCATTGTTGTCTTAAGCTAGCTGCAGTATTAATTAATACAAGTACTAACTTAGCAGGGGGTTGCTTGCAGCTTCTTTTCATTGGGCACATGAACTGCCCTGGATAGTGCCCACTTTCCTTTTGCTTAGGAAGGGGGGGAAAATAATATTTCTTCTTTCCTACTGCTCATACAGATCCACATCCAGAGAACCGAAGGGTGTGACCACATGACCTGTTCACAGTGCAACACTAATTTCTGTTACCGTTGTGGGGAGAGATACCGCCAGCTCCGCTTCTTTGGAGACCACACATCAAACCTCAGTATCTTTGGATGCAAATACCGCTACCTCCCCGAGAGACCACATCTAAGGAGATTAGTGCGAGGCTCTGTCTGTGGTGAGTGGGTTAATGCTCCTCGTGGAGAGCTGCACAATTAAGTGACTGGGGGGATAGGGCAATTATAGTTAAATTAAACCTAGTGGTTTAAAGGATTGGATGGACAACTTGTTTTTCAGTTATTCAAGAGGTGGTTTATTAAGTATATTTAAATGTATAGCACTTGCCCTCCCTTTTTAGATGGACTGTGTATGATTAAGGATTATGTCCTCTTCTGATAGTTTGTTTCCTAATTTTTTTAATAATACATAAGTAAACTGGAAAAGTGCTGTCAATATGCATGTCACTGGCTGTGTTCATTATTCTGAAAGTTTATTGGAGAAATGGGTCAGAGGAGAAACCATATTAAATTAACCTTGGTGTAAGTCTGTTTGAATAGAGTGCTCTTTGGATTTGAACCTGATCTGAGTTGAAAAATTCAAGGTTTTCCCATATAAATAGGAGGACACTGTTTTAACTCTTAGCTTTAGTTCAGATAAAATCAGCTTGAAACAAAATACAGCTTACATACATTAATTTTGCTCACAAAAACATGATGCTGAAAATTTCTTTTTATTAAACAAAAGGGCACTCATAATTCGCTTTTGAGCCAGATAGATATCTGTCTCAACCTATAGGAGCACAAGATAATAAAGCAGACTCTTATATTATGTGGTGTCTTTCATATATGTGAAGTTCAGTCACTGGTGAGATTACAGCATGTAAGGTGACCTATAATGTTACAGGAAATGGATATATTAACTGTCAAAAACTGGGAGCCTGTCAAGGAAAATACTACTTTCCATACTTTGAATTAAAGCATAAAAATTGGAGATGAGTTGTAGTTCACCTAGGATGAGAAAATGCTTTGAGCTTGGTTGTAGAGGTAAAGGCAGGAGGGCAGAACATGTGGGAAAAGCAGACGTGAGGTGAAAACGTTACTCCTGAGCCAGACATGTTCCAGTAAGAAAACTGTGCGGTTTCCAGAGTAACGTAAGAATTGACACACAAACTCATAGACCTGGTAATGAAAATGCCAGTCTTGCTGCTCTGCAGTGTGGGAGATTTGCAAATCTGGAATGCTTGTTTTAAACAAGTGACAATGTGTCATCCAAGCCCATTATTTTGACCTCAGGAATGTGTAAGACTTTGGTGACAAACTTCTGAGGGAAGTGATTTAAAGATAGAGAAATAACTAGAAAGGAGATGAAAATTGAAAATGATTGGAGGTGCCTACTCTGAAACATTTTGTGGAGATAAATTGCAACACACAAGAAGATCTAGTGTAGATGAAAGACAGTGCTGGCATCAGGGCACATGAATATAAACATTCATTAAACATTTAGCCTTAAACTTCAAGAATTGTTTCAAAGCACTTAGTAAGATTTCAGAAGAGCTTTTAGTAGTAGCCACAAGGGCAAACAATGTAAGCTTTTTAAAATAGATCTTGTTATATTTGGTGTAATTAGTTTCTGTTGTAGTAACAGTTTGTACTTGGAGACATTACCAACTCAGTGCTGCTCACATGCAGAATCACGGATAACCTTATTAGAATCACAGAATAGTTCGGGCTGAGAGGGACCTCTAAAGGCCACCTGCAGTGAGCAGGGGCATCTTCAGCTAAATCAAGTTGCTCAGAGCCCTGTTCAGCCTGGCCTTGGATATTAAAGCTCCACATAATGGACTGCACGCATGGCATGCATATGCTCATATTTACAAAGTCATACATAGAGAAAGGTATGAGATCTTTTTATTTTCATCTCCTATTTACAAGTGTACTTGTGGTTTGCATTAATTAATAAACCAAGATGCCTCTTGGCAAATGCCTCAGATTATATTTCTCAAAGGGTTTTCTGTTAAAAATTTCTCTCCAAAACTCCCTCTGTCATATGATGTGATTTCTCAAAAAAAGGTCATCATCAGAATAGAGACAGAGGTACCTGAATCTGTCAGCACATGTAGTAATTGCCCATTTTTACAATAGCTTGTTAACACTCAAGTTGACAAGAATTTAGAGAATTCATCAGTGCTTATGACCCTAAATCTCTTCATCTCTAGATTTGAATATTGATCCTGATACACTTTATGGATAACTACCAAAATACTCCAGAGATGTAACAGAACTCACACATGAAAATAAAAAACTAAAATCTTCAGAAGTTTGCATCAGATTTGAATTTCGGAATTGAGCTCACAGCTCTTCTTCCATTGCAGTAGATTTTGGCTATGACTTGCCTGTGTGAACCGGTCTAGGTTTTTGTACTTTTTTCCACACAAGTGCATGTGCGGATTTTCACATCTGTTTTTAAAAATGCATTGTATTGCATTTTTAAGATTTTTGCAATTGTAAGATTGTACCTCCTGACCTTTTTCCTGACCTTTTGAAGAAGGTATAATCCCAAATTGTGATACAGTTTGTTTGTGGATTCTGCCATTTTCAATGCTGGAAATTTGCTAGGATCATGTGTCTTTGTAAAACAGAATTCAACAGAATTGATCTGTGGCTGTTAACTGGGCTTGTATAAAGGTCTGCCTAGTGAGTCTGTCCCCAGCAATGGTCAGTTAGAAATAAGATCTCACTCCTTGTTTGTTTCCAGTAATCATTGCTTTAGATACTTTCTCAGTTAAGGTTAGTATCTGAACCTTTGCTTTATAACCCTCAGTGGGTAGATCGTTTTAACAGTTCTTAAATTTTGACTTCCACATCATTTCTGGTAGAGGCTCTAGGATTTCACTATGTGTCATGTGGATATACTCCTGTTGTTTTTTAATTGATTCCCAATAATTTCATTGGTTCCCTTTGTAATCATGAAATTGAGTAAATAATAATAGCTTGCTGGCCTTTTCATATCGTTCTTTTATGGACTGTTCATCAAATCCTGCTTTGTCATGATATTTGGTGGGGTTGTTTTGTTTTGTGTGTGTCTTATGTGTTGAGCCAAAGCTTACTAGTCTTAATCACTTAAGATCAAATTTAAAACCCAAAAATGTTGAATTCCAGTTAGGGATCACACCCAGACTCAGGGAGGTCCCAGTAGCTAGAACTGTAAATATAAATACGTAAATATTTTATCAGGCGGGAGAGGAGTGTTATCATCAGCACGTGTTACTGCACAAGCCTGGGTTTTGGTTCTGTTCTGAAAGTCAGCAGAAGAAGAGATGGTAGCAGAGATGCCAATAAAAGCATAGCCTCTACATTTTAGTAACATGTAGTAAGAAACTAAGGCTGGATTTCCTGTAGAAAAATGCCTTTGCTAGATAGCTAAGTAGTGGAAATTAAAGGAATGTTATCTTGGCTATCTGTGGGAGACTGGTGAGGTGTTGCTAGATATGTGGGGGTTTTGTATGACTTTTTACTTTATTGCTATGGAGAAGAAATACTTTATTAGATGTGATTTTGTAGCTATGTGTAGTGAAGGTTTTTTGGGTTGTTTATAAAATCTGGCTAGGTGGAGTGTGTAGAAAGCATGCCAGCCTACCATGCGGTGATCTGTCATGATTTCTGTTGAGAAGCAAAGGCATATAGTCACAAACTGCTCTGCAGTAAAAATGAGAGGAAAGTATTTATGGCAGCATAAATTTAAACATACTTTTCTTCATAAACCAGCTATTAAGTAAAGGTGACAATAATCATGGGGACGAGAAAACCCGAGAGCAAAAGTGATGCCTGACATTTCTCTCCCTTCTTTAGCCAGCATGGTTTTTAGAGAAACTGTCCTGGGACAGTAGAGTCCAGTGAAATTGTTTTTATTCTTCCATCCCAGCAGACTTAGAGATTTCATTCTCATTATAATTGTTTGGCTGAATTGTTGAAGGCAGAATGTTTATAACTGGAGTCGGTGATGAATTATACAGGAAGCAAAAGCATGTTCAGCTGTCTTAAGTGTACTCAAGATGCCACTGGAATACCACCTGGATTCAGTTGATTAATTGTATTCAAAATCAGTTGTGAGGTACTTCATGGATCTGCAACAAGACACAACATGTAATGAAGCTATTAAAGCAAATTTTTTTTTTTTTTTTGCGTGGTAACCAGCATTTCAGATAGGATTCTGAAAGCAGGATGTTTTCAGATCTGACTGACGTTTACTCCTGTCCCAAGCAGATCCCAAGGTTTGCTTTGTGTAAGCATGGCTTTGAGCCTCACAGAATGCAGCATGCAATTCTGTGATCCAACCTGCTTTAGCAACTTCATATTTTAGTTGGTCTGACTTCTAAGTTGTCTCTATACACTTGATAAAACTCTTTAAAAACAAATGCAGGCTTTCATTAGAACTTACATCTACACAGAATATTGCTAGTTTGATTTGTAAGTAGACACCTTCATTGTCTCTGATTAAACATTAATGATATTTAGACTTAAAAGATAAAATTTAGTATTTGTCATCTATTAGTGATTAAATCTGTTTTATAAAACTAGTTCATTAATTTTTTATGTGACAAAGAATTCTGTAATGTTATGTGGGGGTTTGAATATATAACCCTAAAACCTGTAACTAAACCCAAAGTTAGGCAAGGGGAAAGTATTCCCTCATGTTTTCCTGAAATACTTCATAATTTTGCAGAAGAATGTGGTTCTCTATATCACAAATAAGGCAACCCCTCTGAGACACCTGCATATAATATAACAGTTGTTATATTACCACCATTGTCTACATCTTCATGCTGGGCCACCCAGTAGAGAAATTGTTTACTATTAATTTGAGTGCAGTTGTAAAAAGGTTCTGTTTCAATTGCTTTTTGCAAAGTTACCCTTAAAAACTAGCTTTGGACAACAGCCAACTGGCTGTCATAGCCTACTGCTGAGATGACCACATGTGCTAATGACCCAAGACTTTATTCAGCTCTGAGCCAGGTGTTACATTTGCTGTCTGTGCTCTCAGTCTCAGAGCCAACAGACGTGGGACAGTTTAGTGCCTGCAGCAAACATCCTTAGTCTCAGTGACATTTCTTGGTGTGTCATGATTCCCTCTATGATTAAGAGCCTCATAATCTTTTGCACTGTGACAAATGATGTTTATCAAACTGGAATTGGATATAAAGTAGTTTTCAATTCTAACATGTAAAACTGACCATTTTGTAATTGTTTCATACAATGCAGATAAAAATTATTGGAGCAGATAGTACATACCTGCTACCTTGCCAATGATTGCTGCTGTTTGTACTGTTCCTGATGGCAACATTTGCAAGCCTTGTTCATCTCGTGTTGTATGTTAATTTTAGTTTACAAAGGTAAAGAAATATTAAGGATTTGAATGTGACAGATATATAAGTAGAAAAAGTATTTGTTTTGAAATTTGATCTTTAGAAATAATGCATTGATAATCAAAACAAGATGCAGTCTCATGATGATGAAAAGTCACTTTATCCTATAAGATCTTGGAACTACACAATACGTGTAACTTCATATTCACAGGCAGAAGGAAAGACACTACTCATGCTTTATTTCAGCTCTGAGTTTGCCAAATGTAAGTGAACAAGTTCTTGAATTAGCTCAGGAACTGTTCTTTGTGTCTGAAAAAGAAGTTATTCCAATTGAAGGCTAGGTTAGCACATCCCATAGACACTGTTTCTGCATACTTAGTCACCAGCTCAGTGATTTAAGTTTTAATAATTTTGGTACCAAACATCATAATTTTCTACTATTCTAATTACATGGCTATTAATGAAGGAAGGAGTTCATACCTTAAGCCTCTAATCTTTTACAAGCTTTACTTGAAATTGTTGAAGGCTCTGGTAATGTTTTAAAATGGTTTTAATTTCTTTTTTTTGGAGCTTTCTTGAGGTTTTCCATCACTTTACATTCATTCTTCTGTCTACACTTGAATAATGTATTTGACAAATTCTGTGTATAGAACACAGCTCAGTGGAGTCCCAGGAAGGTATGCCATTAGGATGCCTAGCAACTGGGGTAATACGAATATCTGCCAATTTTTTTTCTTCTAGGAATTAATGTTTCCCACCCACTACTCTCCCATGAAATTTAAAAGCTATCAAAACAGAGCAAGAAAAGGACCAGTTCATTTAACTGCTGTAAATATTTCCAAAATACCTCATTTTTCCTTCAGACTGCTCAAATTAGTGTCTCAGGTTGTGGAAAGGTTTACATCGTTATTGAATGATGTAATCCAGTTACTGAAATTTGATATGAGTGACTTGAGGGACAGAAGAGAGAGGTAACAAACTGAATTTTTCTCCCATTCTAGAGGTGATCTTTCAAACACATACCTAACTTAGAGAATTGCAGAATTTGAAGTCCCTGCTCCGACTGCTGGTGTAAAAACACCTGCCCTCCTGTGTTTTCAAACATCTCAGTTAAGGGATGTCTTTGACCCAGCTGCTCGGCCAACAGAGCCAGAGAGATTCTTCTGTTGAAAGCATGCAATGCAAGGAAGATAGCTTAGGTTCTGGTTCAGTTTCAAATTCACTTTTTCAGCAAGACCCCTGCTTTCACTCTTTGAACTTCTACAAATCTTGAACTCATCAGAAATAAAGAATATGAACATGCTTTATTTGTTCTGGGTCTTATGCTCTAGCAAGTATGCTGCTCAACATCAGTGCCCTACTCATGTAAGAGCCACAACATATCCTTATAAATGTATATCCAAAATAGACTTGGCTGTGGTTGGACTTAGACCTAAATCACAGCTGTACATGAGCACTTTACTGTAGCCTTTTAAAGCAAGCAGAAATGTATTTAGAGGTGATGGTCTCATCACCTTGAGCTAACTTAAACTTTCCAAGATGCTAGTTTGCTTGGCATCTCTCCAGGCTGGTTGCTGTGCAGTAGGATTCTGGAGAAGCCAAATTATCGTAGCTTTATAGCTATCACGTTCCCGTTGGTGCTTGAGGGATTTCAGAATGGAAACAGAAATAAATGCAAGCTGTTAATATATGAAATAAGCTGTGCTCAGAGTTGTGGTGGGTGAAGAGGGCAGAGAGAAATGTGTGTAGGGAGCTGACTGCATGGTGATAGTTCCTGGCTGAATTTATAGGATGAAATTACAAATAGGAATTGTATTTGTAGAGGTAAAAAATACTATTTTTAAAATAATAGATGAAAATATTTTCTGATATTGAAATATTTATGAATTGTTGGAAAGGAAAAAATACAACCTTCTTTGAACTATTTAATGAATTTTGCATTTCAGCTGGAAAACTACTCATTACACCGCTAATATTGGTTCTGGGACTGGCACTGGGAGCTGTAGCTGTTGTAATAGGTAAGAGTTACATGTGTGAATGAAACTAATCCTGATTATGCAATGACTTTCTCTATATGACATCTCAAAGACATGGAGACAAAGTACAGATTTCACAGGTACTGTTTTAGTATTAAACACATTACTTTCTCTAAAAAAAAGATTTTTTTTTTTAATTTATGCTGACTAGCTTTGTTTTTGTTCCCATTTATTTGGTTTTCCAAATAAACGTCTTTAACTGCTGCAGATAAACTAGCAAAAAATGCAGAGTAACTTAAATGTAATCCTGGGGGCTGACTGACTTGGACCCAGCCTTATAATCACCCCATTGAATCACAATTTTATAATCTTGGCCATGTGTATGACAAGATTTTTAGGGAACTAAGGCCTAGTCCCAAGAGCTCACCGGCTTGAAGATGCAACAGAAGCAAAGCAGCAAATGGGATGAGTCAGTCTCAAAATATGATCCAGTGTGAAGGCTGCCAAATTGTATTCCATCACAAAAACTGGTACTGTGAACACATTTGATTACAGTATCAGAGCTCTGTTAATGTGGTTGTGTTAACATGGACAGATATTTTAGCAGATATTTTAGTAAAGCTGCTCTTTGCCTGGCTTAGCTGAGTTTTCCCGCAGAAAGGAGATTAGCTGTGACAACAAGGTATAATTTTGCTCATGTGAGTGCATATCGACTCTTTATATTGGCAGCAATGTCATTCAGGGATCATGCTGCTTCACAGCTTTTCATTAAATTACTTATTCCACTGAGAATTTGCAGTGAGTGCCCAGCCCTGAGGTATAGTGGGATGTGGCTCCTTTATGTTGATATAATAAAGCCAAAATACACCAGGATGCCTATATTCGTAAGGTTGGAAGTAACCAATCAACCTATAACCAAAATACTATTACAGCTTTTCTTGACTACATCTGGCCAAATAAGGAATATTGCTGTAATTTCTGTATTTAGACCAACCATCTTGAGTGAAGAGAGTGAGCAATGCCTATCTTAAATATTTATCCTATTCAATAGCATTTTAATGCCAGAATTTTAAGCAATAAAGGCTTCCTAATGCCAGTATATCATATTTTGGTCTGCAATCTGATATAATCTATGGTGGGTGAAAAAACCCCACTTTTTTATTATAAACTAAAAATTAAGAGAGTTTTGCAGTAATATTTGCAATAATAATCAGAATGCCATTGAAGTCTCATCCTAGGCTTGGCTGGATAAGAAATTATCAAGGCTAGCAGTATGAGCAGTTCCAAAAACTTTGATTATTTATAGAAAAGTTTCGGTTTTGAGGTAATTAGGGCAATATTTGCTGCCAACCACTCAATTGCATAGCTGAAAACCATACTGCACCATTTACAAGGCTATTGAGCAAAGCAAGAACACTGTGATTGTAGTAGTCTTTTGTTCTATGTTGTTACTGTAATGGTGTTTGAAAAGAAAATCTTTGGCCATTTCAGTCAGCTGGTGGCAAGAGAAAGAGGAAGATGCTTCTTGTTTGAGTTTGAAAGAGTACAGACTATTTGGCAAATTATTTTTCACCTGAATGATTGTGATGTATTTATTTATTTTTGTTTTTACAGCTTTCATTCTATCAGAAGACTTAAGAATAAATAGTTCCTTGTCCAGGCAAGGATAAACACTTGATATTATTGAAGATAAACATTTGGTATTACTTCACAGTAGATGAGGATGTTTGTAAAAATAAAAAAAAAAGTAAAACTGTAACATGCTGTCTCTATTGCATGTGAATCTAATTGAAAATTAGTTTAGTTACATCAGCTTTGAATTTAGATCTAAGAATTCCCAGAATGCTTTTAAAAGTTTTATGTTTGTACCTTATGCCAAACAGCATGATTCAGAAATTAATTTGTCAGAGGTGAATGTAGGGTTAGCAGAATTTATTGTAATGGAAAGAGTAAGTGTAGCTTAACTCATTATCAAAGACACTGTTGCAGGCTACTATTTTTTTCTGCTTGTCCAAATGCCTGGTCTAAATTCTCCTGAGACTTGAAAAGCTCCATCTGAATGCGTGTATCTAAAGAACATAGCACATGCACAAAGGATTGCATTTAATTATGTGTTTTTTTCATGTTTCCTTCTTTTGGCAGGTTTATTTGTGTTTCCTATCTATTGCCTTTGTAAAAAGCAGAGGAAAAGGTCACGGACAGGTATGCCCTGGTGAGGACGGACATGACTCGCCTGAACTGAGCTGGTCCTGCAAGGGCTATCCGTGTTTTGTGCGACAGAGCAATACAGTGCTGGTTACAGCATCAAAGCCACCGCCCTGGAAGAAGGATGGGGGCTCTCCTGCCATCTTCCCTCAGCCGAAAACACTACTGCAGACCAGAAAGCCTCTTTGCTCTGGTGCACTCTCAACAAGATGGGCCCCCTGACTGCTGCTTTTTAAATGTTTTTGGTTTTGGTTTTTTTTTTAGTTGTTACTTTGGAGGGGTTTTTTTGAGTCTAAGTTTCTGAACCAGACAATCCAAGTCTGTATTGTAGCCACAACTCTACTACCGATTTGGCCTGTGAAGAAAGCATTTAACTGCTAACATGTGCTCGTTTAACTTCAGTGTCGGCCTTTAAGGTGGAAATGCTTAGACGTGTTTGGACTCTTACTGTATACTGAGCATACTACTTTTGGTATTAAAAACTACTTCTGTAAATAACTTCCATCACACAGCATTCTGTTCAGCATACCAAAACTCCATCACATGCCAGAGCACGACAGCTGGTTATCTTCTGAGTCCTCCTGCTAGTGGAGCGCACATTGCCGCCGCCAAACTGCAGTGCCTCGGAGCGAAATACCCTAGTACTGAAGCGCCGTGATACTTAAGAGTATGGTGATTGGTTTCACTTCAGTAATTTATTTATGACAGTCTATTAATATTAATGGCAGGGGGTGTGACAACATTTCTTACAACAGGACTTCATTTTTAAATTCTCACAATACAGAAAAAATTCGAAGGGTTTAGATAACAAGACATGTCAGTGGCTTAATCTGTCCTAAGACATCCCTGATGTGTGTTTTCAGGGAAGCTGGAAACCTGCTCTTTTTACTCTGACTTGGAATATGATACACATGCTACACACTACCTGTGTGAGGATTGAATTGATGAAATTTTATAACCTAAATAGCACATTTTGTTTGTTCCCTTGAGTAGGCTACCACTAAAAAGTCTTGGAGTATCCACTGATGTCTCATGAGGAAAATCTGTGAATCCAGGGTAAGGGAAGTGATCCTTAATTCTTAGGAGACCACTTCATTCTTACTTTCTGCTTCCAGTATTTCTCTTCCTGGTGCATGACAGTTCTGAAGAGAATAGCTATCTTTGCTCTTTTTTCCTTAAGTTCTACTGTTTGCTACAAAATGTCTTTCTCAGTGCATCATGACAAAAGCAATGTAATTCAGCATAAGGAGTCAATTACTGAGAATTCTTACATTTTTAATTTTACTCCAAATTTATCATACAAAAACTTAAAAAACTAGAATAAATTTGTTCAGACAGAACACTGACACAATAAAGAAAGGAACTGAATAAGAAAAATACTTCATACTGTAAAAATACAAGCTAATCTTAAAGAAAAGAAGATTGGATTTGTACTGTGAAGGTACTTTTCAGTGCATGTGTTTGAAGATACACATAGATTTATATATATGTTTGTGTATATATGGGGAAAGGGGAAGCAGGAAGATGGGAAATGTCCTTAAGAGTCTGCTGACTTCAAAATTCAGGCTCGCAATTTAAGAGGATGTACTTTGTACCACTTTCTTTAAAAATTGTTGTTAAATATGAATCCAGTTGTAATTTTTAAGCAAATAGTGTTCTGCCCCACCAACATAATACTGTTACAAGATACTTTGAAGCCTCAGTGGAAGAAGCTGATGACTTTTGTTTACTTGGAAACACAAATATCAGTTTACCATAGTTGGCTAGTATGCTTATTTTCCGTCAGCTTCTGCTTTTGTTTTCTTGTGTTTTTTCCTTAAAGCACACCACAGTAGTCAATAACTACTTAATAATTTCCATTTGAATTTAAGGGCATATTGACCCTGTTATCCTAACAGTAGAAATAGTACTTTTCAAAGATTTGCAAATTAAGAAGGGAAGTAATGACATTTAGAAATAAAATTCAAAGCCAGTTGTCAATGCAAATTCACCTGTTATTTAGACTTACTTTCTTCTGAGACACATCAGTTTTCTATTTGTGTTCTGCCTGAAGTTGGAAGCTGCCTTAAAATTGGTCTTGGTTTTGAGTGTGTTTTCTGAGGCTGTACATATCAGTTGTCTTTGGCTTACTCAGGGATTTTTATTCCTCTTTAAATGTCAAATAATGAAGATATTTTTGTATTATTTAGAAAAACCTTCAGACCTCAGTGAGCGAGATATATATAGATAGATTTGGGTTTGCAATGCAGTCTATAACTTGGTGTCAAACTACTCCACTTGAGAATATTTTAGTACTTGAGATTATCTGTACTGAACTACACAGTGGATTAATTTCCTTTCTTTTCCTGGTTCTGTATAAATGTGTGAGATATTCTTATGTAGCTGTTTTCACTCTGCCATGTTTGCCATTTTCAGTTTTTAACTAGAGTTCAGTCAGATCTGAAACTAAGATAATAGAATAAAGAACATAAAAGGGAAGATAATAGATCTACACTTACTTCTATTCAGAAAGTATGTCCTTGTGGATGGAGAAAAAGAACATACAACTCAGCTCCTACATTTCATCTAGGCCATTTTGATTTTATCAGAACAGATTAAATCAAAGGCAAATGGTTCTTCATTTTCTGTACAAAGCAGAAGAGACATCTTTGACCTTGTAAAGATGAGTGAGTCTGATTGTGCTTTTTCTGTAGGAAAAAAAAAAAAAAGAAATTAAAATAATTTTTGCTTTTCTATAGAACAGGATAAATGTTCAAGAACCAGGCAGAATAGGGATATGGAAGTATTTTTTCCATCTGTATAAAAATATTCCCACTTGAAAAGTACATAAATACAATTTTTATCAATATTATATAATATAACCTACTAAAGCATGAGAAGTAGCTCAGTACAAAGGTGCATTTGGTTAAACATTAGCTTTTAAGCAACTCATCACAGCAAACCTTATATGCATCAAAGCCACGTCACTTGTTTTAAAAGCATTAATTTATTCGTTTGAAAGAAACTGAATTAAGTTTATAAGGAAATTATGTAAGTATATTGTGTTTTTTGTAACTACTCTAAAGAAACCATCAGGCTGTTCTACTCCATCTTTATTAGCAGAAAACTTCATCAGGCAGCTATATTAACCTGCTAAGGCAGATTTCACACTACTGTATGCTGATCATCATGGTTGTTATGTTTGCTTTCACGACACTTAATACTTAACATTATCTATCTTTGTGCAAGGTTGTTGCTCATCAGCACCTGTGTTCAGACTAGGAAATGCTTAAATCCATTCTACACTAGCCTTCTGTTGCAAGCTTGCCTGGGGCTGGATTTGCCGGCGTGCTCAGTCCTGTGTGCAGTCAGAGCCGGGGCCCTCCCCAAGGTGTGGTGGCTCTGTGTTCCCCATCCTGCTCCTGCTGGGAAGGCTGGCTGGACACACCACCTGCACACCACTGTGCAGAATTTAGTTGTATTTCATTAATGGGGTCAAGTCCCAGGGCTACTCAGCCATATCAGAAGCAGGATCATTTTCTGTTTTGTGGCATCTCAGAGCATGGTTAGGTATATGTACAGAGTTTATCCAGGAGCTTGTGACTAGAAAATAACTGTGCTTTCCTTATGTAAGTCTATTAGCCAGTGAGAGTAAAAGGCTGTGTAGGAATAGAAGAAAGAGGCAGAAGAGCAGTTCCAAGTAGCTTTGTGCTGAGCTGACCCATCAGGCTTTGTTCTGTACAGAAAAGTCAGTGAGTCTTCAGTTCTCACCACCTCTGTAATAAACAGCATATTCCTACCTGTTCAGTGTCATTCAAGTGTGGTGCACTTTGAGTGATCTATTATCTTCCTTTGAGGCACTGCAAATGTGTAAGGGAAGATTTTGTTTGGTTTTGATGCTCCTAATGCTGACTTCGTAACTCTTCCTGATGTGCTATGGGTTTTTGTAATTTACACCTATTTATTCATTATAATCATTTTACTTTATCAAAAAATTTAATTTGCAGGGACTACTGCCAATTTTAACTAGAAAGCATTTTGGATCACCATGAGGTATTCTTTTCAGCCAAGAGACTTTTTGCTCTTCCAAAGACTGTCACAGTTTGTGTGATGTTAAATGATGTGTAGGTGGGGCAGTAATTCTCCCAGAGGATACAAATTCACCAGTGATGGAATAGTTTTTTGCACCAGTTAGATTTGAGAAACTGTTTAATATTCAGTGGCCAAATAGTTTGCCATGCCAATTCTTGGTTGGTTTGTTAGAATGTTTTTTTTAATTCAGTTGTTTTATTTTGTTTCTTGAGCAAACCTTACATCATAATTTTTGATATGTTAATTGTGCAGGTTCAAGTTGTGGATAAGAACTGCAGATTGCTGTTACTGTTATAATCTATATTAGATCTCTACTGATGGAAAGAATCCTACATGAGGAAACTATAGATGATTTCTTACTTTCTTTTCATTTTTAAGCCTTATAGTTGCAGTGAGTCTGCTTCATTCCTGATGTCAGTCACAGCCCCATTAAACCAGAGAAAACTATTTTTATGCTAGTGTGGAATTTGGTCACAAATACTTTTATAAAAACATCTGGAAGCATGTTGATAGTCATGGAAAACCTAGTACACTTCTTAAGAAGTGTAAACCACTATGGAGCCACTCTTCTCATTAGCAGAATGATGCCAATGTCTTTAGTAAGCACAGAAGAGGGAAGGAGTTGGAAAGAATTTCCAAACAACATTCTCATTAGAGCAGATTGTCAGGGGAGGAGATACTAGCTTTTAATATAATAAAGAAACCTTAATGTTTTGAGTCACTACTAAAATTAGAAACAACACCCAAAGACAGTGTTAAATAACATTTCTTCAAATTCTGCTTTCTTCAATATAACAAATAGCAGCACACTGTAAGAAATGGAATTGCAGTTGTTCAGTATTGTTAGGACTTAACACACAAACTTGAGGACACACAGTATCTAAAAAGTTATGTTGCTGATCTGTTTGGTGGTTTATCTTGCTACTGTTACATGAGAAATCAGCTGAGCCTTGATTCAATTAAAAGACAGTGTTTTCACTGTTGTTACAGCTTGAGTACTTAACACCCCAAAACATTTTTCTAATAAAACTAACAAATGCAGTTGCTTGCAGACTGAAGCTTCCTCGCTGATTCTTCCTTACCTTTTTGTGCATAACAGTTCAGGAACCACATGTTCTCTCTGCAGTAAGGAGCAGACTGCACATATTAGGCAATTAATCACTGATGCTTCTCTTCTCTTGGCCTAATAGTGAAATGCCATAAGGTAGGGAAATGAAAACCGATCTTAGAGTGCATGCTCTGATTTCTAAGTTAAAAATGTGTAATAAGTTTTAATTACTCCATAGCAAAAAATAAATACATACATTTTGAAACATAATTCCAGCTGTTTATTTATAAATCTGTCTGTATAACACAATAGTTATAATAGTGATGCATTTATTAAAATGTGCATATTGTACAAAAGAAAACCTTTTTTGGTGCTTATTTGGCTTATCAAAACATGAAAAATTTGAAGTGTTTTGGATGGATCAAAGTCAGAAGAGAAGCTTATAATGTGTAAAAACATTTGTTTAGCATAAATGGGAATTTTGCACATATCTTAAGCATAGTTGCATGCCAACCCCATTCAGTTGAAAATTTGTCAAATTGAAAACAGTATTTTTGAAATTTTTAACTTACTGTCACAGAGCATGACGTTACTAACACAATGCCACATTTACCTCATTTTTAGAAGGAAATATATTTACAGAATCCAGAGAAGCTGTTCAGATGTTTTAAATCTGTCCTGCAAAACTCTCTTGCAGTCAGAAAACATCTTCATGCCTTATGCAAGCTCTGGATGAGCAGATGGATTCAGTCTTTAGTCATGGACTATGTTTTTGTATAAAAAATGCACTCTTAAGAGTTTTTCATATCAATTTGCATCCTGCTCCTTTGTGTCCAGAAATTGCAAGGACAGGGATAGATTTACATTTCACTGTTTACCATCTCATAATAAAATGTTTACCATGTTTCCATTATTACACACTTTGTTTGTATGCTCTCCTTCTAAATTTCATCATTTGAAACTGACTTGTGAAAATGGATGATGCTCAGATTGGACCTGTAAAATGTGATCTCGTAAGAGGTTGCTTAATTAATGCTTTGCTGAGCTGTAAGCAAAAGATTAATTTTGTTGTATTTACATTACTTAAAAGCAAGATGCTGAAATCTATTTTTCTTCAGGGCTTTTAATTTTGCATTTTTAAAAATTTACTTTAACAGCCCAGTCATCTCTGTTACATAACTAACCATCTCAGTACAAAATAACATTTTTGGGAATTTGTTAATTCTTGTCACTATAGTAGAGATGAGAATAGTGTCGAAAAAAAGAAAAAATTATCCCTGAGGTATATGTACAAGCTGAATTTACTTCCATGACAATTCAATGAGAAGTCTTCCCTTGCCCCCATCTCTTGTTTTGTGTATTTTAGGGTGAAGGATTCCCTTTAAAATAGGTTTAATTTGGATGGCAAGGGATAAGGGTAGTGAGATAATAGATCACATCCTTTTTAGTGTACAGGCTTCTAGCACAACTAGGGTGCTGGCCAAACACTGTGGGTTCATTAAGAAAGCAATTTCTAGTTCTGCATTTGGGCAACATGCAAGCTAGATGCATCAGTGATTGGAACTTCTTGTAGCATATTTGTGGGATGACTAAGAACTTACAAAACCTGAGTTAGGCAATGCCCATGAAATCAACACTTGAATTCCAGTATTTAATGTTTTGTATCATGAGGGATTTTAAATGTGTAAGTGCCTTATTGGGTGAAACAAAGGAAAGGTGTTCATACCCCTCAACAGAGCAATATTCCTGTTCTGTGGACTCCTACAGTTACATTAAGCCAAAGTAATGAGTATTGGTTTGCTCAGAAAGTTGACAAATGTAATATTACGGAAGAAGTTAGCCTATCATAAAAGTAATCTGGCATACTTATTTTAATTCTGATGATCTCATTTCTGTGGTTTTTTTGACTCGCTATTTGCCCCCATCCCTCCCCCTGACTCCCATCTTCCTTCAGACTTCTGCAGAAATGCATCTCAGGTTGTTGTTAGAGTAAGTTTGGTTCCTCCAACATGAGAAGCCGTGAGTTTTCAACTACTGAAAGAAATGCAGCCTTTTGGAGAAGAGAATTCAGCCAAAGTTCAGTGAGAGCACAGCCTGTTGTGGCTGCTCCTGCCAGCTCGGGGGCTCGCTCGTGCCTTGTTTGCACTCACTGTTAGAGGTGGGAGCACCAAGGAATATGGCACATGGAGGTGCACTGCAGCTAGGCTGGGACTTAGAACAGGTTGAGAGCATTTCAGTGTTACCCAACTGGAACTAACATACCCTGTTAATACAAGTTGGTAACTCCTCTGGGGTGGGTATCTGGGCGGACCAAACCATCAGTCAAGATGGTGGCGCAGCTCTGGGATCTCTGCCCAGCCCTTCACTGCAAGGTGGGAAGTGTGATCTGGGAAAGTATTACTCATTTTGCCATCTTCTGGTAGCATCAAAATGGGTGTTGTGGGGTTTATTTCTTCTTACTTCATTTTCCATAAGACAGTGGAATTTTACCCTTTATGTTTTAGACTTACTAAAGGACCTGTTTGTTCTCACTAATATTGATGCCACTGTTGTCCATCTATTATTAACCTACTTTTCTAAAACTACCTTGAATTTCATAAGCTTATGGTAGCAATAAGCTACATGACCAAAAAAATGAAGTATAAAAGATAATTATCAGAAGGAAATAGAGTTAATGGGGGTAAGAAGAAAAATTATTCTTAGAAGGTCTATTTTTTATAGATTCATGATCATAAGATGGTTTTAATATTTCCTCAATTCCTCCACTGGTTCAATTTCCTCCACTGAGAATTTGTAAAGGAAAGAAGGAGAAATTAAGATGAGTATCCCTTTGAACCTTCTATTTTCCTGAAACTCCTGAGTTTTCCAGAACTGTGGGAGGGGCTTTTTTTCCACCCTGGAGTTATTAATTGGTAATATACCTGTCACATACTGTGAACACTACTGTGACTGTTTAGTCAGGATTCAGCTTGCATATCTGAAGGTTTTGGTGATAGAGAATTTGATTTAGAACCATACTGCAATAAAATTGTGAGTTATTATATCTCTTAATGACTTCTATTTCAGCATTATCTCAAAATTTTAAGCATTAAAAATTTGATCCTTCTATAATCCATTAAATAGAAAATGCCATGTGTCAAAATACTCCTTCAATCTTATGAGTTAATGTTTATTTTTCTAATTATTTCCTTAAATGATATTTTCTCTCCTAGAACCAGCAGACACGCAACCAAAATGCTGTTAAGATTTCCCCATTATCTTTGTCCTGCATTTAGCTGATACTGTCTTTTCTGTTGCGTAGTATTGCAACAATGGTCTTCATGCTGTAATAACTTGATGAAAATATTCAGTAGTCTTGAGCAATATTTTACAAATCATTCATCTTCAAGTTGGTATTTTAAATGTATACCAGTAATCACTGTTGAGTGTGCTACCTATGTGGCTGCTTTAGTTCATGTCAATGTTTTGTAAGGTTTATTTCTTGCTACCCTCTTCAGAGTGCCTTTTCATTTAGGAGGTCTAGAAGATGGTTCGTTGAAGTCTTCTGTTGAATCTGCCATAGTAATGTCTGATCTTTAAACTTGTCCTGATGAATGTATAACTAAAATCTAGTTCTTTAAAAAGCTATAGTAAACACAGGTTGTATGTGCACATGTACATGCATGGATACAAGGGAAGGTGTTCTGCCAATGTTTGTCCTGCTGGACAGGACCTTTCGAAAGTAAGTGAATTTTTTAACAGTTTTATTTTCAAAATGTTACCTCACTAGTATTCAGTAGTAGATATGTCTCTGTACTGCTTCACTTTGCTAAATACAATCACGGTAGGCAGTTTAATTTTTAAGACTCTGCGATGAATCTGGTGTTTGTATGAGACTGAATTTCGTAAGACAAAACTTACGGTACTTTGTTTCCTTTAAAGGCATTCCTTTCACTTACACTGACATCCCAAGCCCCTGTTAGCAACAGACTGAAGAAGTGCTTCCCCATGATGAAATGGAAGAATGTAAAGTAGCATTTGAATGCATTCCACCCATCTTAGAATCAATATTCAGAAATGGGGGTGGGGGGCAGTGGATTTGATTAATTGTGGGGAGACATTGTAGAGTTCGTTCACTTGCACACAAGGGGTTTTACAATGTCATCTAGTAATGTCTACCTAATAAAGTTTTGAAAAAGAAAAACTAAATTGCCTGAATGTTTAACTCTTTTTTTAAGCAATTCTATGAGTGAAGGATAGTTGACAATCTCCAAGGAGTCTTGCTTAAATTTGTAATACTTTTCATGATATTTATATAATCTTAAAAAAAAAAAAAAAAAAAAACCACACCAAATAATTTAAACTTCAGGATCTTTGTTGTTCTCAAACCCTGTATTAGTCACTTCACTCTTTAGCTGCTTTAAAACTGAAAATGAAAGCAGAGGTTAAAAGCCAGTTTACTGTGGTAAATATTTTAATATAAAATACTCCCTGTCATATGGTGTCATCTCTGGCTACTGCTTTCACTTTTAAAAGCATCTTAATGTGCAGCACAGAATTTTACCTTCTCAAGGAATGTTAACATGTTAGTTTAAAATAACTGAACACAAAATGAGGAGAAAATTGCTAGAATCCAATTTTCACATTCCCTTTTTATGACTACTTCATAAAGCTTTATCACTTCCAAAGGGTTTCAGAGAAGGCAGTCTGTAGCTGTAAACTTGAAATAGCTAACCCAATAATTGAAGCAGGTGTCTCTTTGGAAAGGAACTGTGTTCAGTTTCCTTACTAGGTGAGCTGTCAATACTGATGGAATGTGTTTTCTGATGTGTTGGGGATTTTTAAACACTACACCTAATTATGAAGTTGCACTTGCACATTCATGAACAGGCACACAAGGTATCACCATTACCTACCCTTTGTTTCTGTAGGAAATAGAGCTGAAAAACGATTCCCTGCCGAGAAATTCGCGGCAAAAATCTTGAGGCCTACGCTTGGTCCCTGTGGTGGAGAAAAAGCTTTCAGCCTTCTCCCCAGCCCCCTCCAAAACAGTCAAGATTTGCAATGAGATGTCAAGGACATCATACCAGAGGTTCCTTATCTGCAGGAATTCTAGCGTGCAGCGATGAGAGGAGAGTCCGCAGGCCAAAGAAATGGATAGCCCTAGAGCTGAAACTGAAGCTAAAGCTAATATTGCTTCTCACTTGCCATCTCAAACTGTTGGACAAAAGACAGGCAGCAGGCTTTGATTATAGGCACAGTATTTCCCCAATTAAATAGGAGTAATATGCTCCACAGAGATTACAGCTACAGAATTGTAACCTCTAGATGCTCCCCTTCAGCTGATTGACATGTGCTTTTGAGGGTTTTCATGATGTGCTCAGTAGTTTGGCTTGAGCAGAGAAGTGAATCACTGTGGGGTATGTGAAATACTGAATTAGAATTAGCAACCATGTAAACCTGTTATGCTTCTTAAAGGTCAATACAGCTTTTATGAAGGAGTCTTGTCTTATCAACCACGAAGTTTATTGGCAAGTTCTGTAATTCCTTGTAATATTCTCAAATAAACCTAAATATGGGCTAAGAAGGAAGATCTTGCATGGACAAGGTGGGCATAGTATGGTCATAATATACAAATTGATTGTAGTAAATAGCTTTTGCCATGCAGTAAGTATGCTACTTGAATTCTGCAGAGATCTGTGTTTGGCTTTGCTCTTGAATATATTTTCAAATTATGTAAATAAAAAGGTAAGCAATGGGGCAATAAACAATCTCGAGTTACCCAAGAGTGTAGAGATGAGAGTTAAAGTAATCAAATAAATGGGTTTTGGACAACAACAAAATAGAGGTAGGTAGGTTCTTTGCATGCAATAATATGACTGATGGATATTGGTTATCATGCTTGTACCAAAGGTCTCTGAGTGATATGGGAAAGACAAAATAGTGACCAGATGAGCTCTGTAACAAAAAACAAGGGTGAATCTTGATGAAAAAATGAAAGACTAGTGAAGTCTCCTGCCAAAGGATATTGTAAATGCTGAGAGCTGACATGAAAACTGGAGCAATTACAGGACAGAAAGTGGTGGCAAGTCACTTAATGTATAGAACACCCAGTTCGGCTCAAAAAGTCTTTTGAGTCAGAAATATTTGGAAGCCTGAACAGTAGTAGATGGTAGTATTTGTTTGCAGTATTTTGCATTCTCCAGCTACCTGGTTTTATTTACTGTCAGAGAGACTGTTGTGCTCCCCGAAGCATTGCTCTGTCCCAGTATTTTTAGGTAATTTTCTTTTAATTGAAATTCCCTAGGTAGGGATAATTTAGTAGTGGATCCCAGCAGTGATCCAGTAAGAATGGGAGGGATATGGCCTCTTCCATCCTACCTGACCATAAAAAACTCTACCATGGATGAGATGCTGATAAGGTAAGATAGGGGTTTGCAAAGTGGTGCAAATGTGTCCCCTTTGTGTACTGTTCTTACCATCAGCCAATTTTTTTCCACCTATTCTGAGCAATGTTCTTGCCTCAACCTATTTTTCCACCCAGCTTTTTCTCTTACTTTCTCTAGGATGTTTTCACGATCATCTCATTCTTTCCCAGGCTGTTTTCCTCTTCCCTAATACTTCCCTTACTGGAATACTGAAATAATCTGAAGCTAAGATTTGTTTTTATGATCCTCTAAGAGTGTTGTATGCATCCAAATCCATGTTCTATTCTGGCCCAGATACTGCCTCCTTGACCAATTTGGACATAAATAAATAGCACTACTTCTCTAGAAATATTTCTTTCTAAATTACATGCCATTTTAGGTGTCCCTTACCCACTTTTGTCTACCTTCTATTTCATCAATCCCATTTTATTTTGTAAATTATGTTTTCTCTTTTGTTCTCTTTTATGCTAAAGAACTGTTGGACAGTCTCTCAAAACTCCAAGTAGGTAAGAGAAAAAATGCAGCAAATCAAAATAAAAATGACACCAGAAAAGCAGCAGTGTGATTAAATGGGACTCTGTAGAGATTCCCCTGCCTGGTAGTTGTACACTTGTACACTCCTAATTTTCATTTTTGTGGGGTATTTTTTGTTTAGCATGTGCATGATGCATCTAAAAGGTTACCTGTGAGCCTGTTTGGGGTGTTTGGTTTTGGTTTGGGTTTTGGTGGGTGGTTTACTGGGAGGGTTTTTTTGTGGGGTGTTTTTTTGGGTTGGATGGTTTTTTGGGGGGTTTTTTGTTGTTGTTGTTTGTTTTTGGGTTTGGGTTTTTTTTTTTTCCCCTGGGGCTTTTTGGGGAGATTAGGGGGCCATGGGGCTGGGGTGTTTTTTTGTTTGGTTTTCGTGAAGGAATCTGTATGCACCTACCGGCTGATGAGGGTTGGCCCTGCCCTGAGGCTGAAGCCTGAGGCTGAAGCCTGCTGAGAGAGGGTTTTGATGATCTCTGTGACACAAGGCTTCCCAAGTCACGGTCTCAACAGCAGAGTCTGATGGCTAAAGCATCATTCCAGTACCGCAGCCTGGACCCAGGGCATTGCTGCCTTCATCAGCTGGGGCAGGAGCATGGCCAGTTCCTGCCCCTGGCCACCCAGCCTCTACAACTGCCTTCTAGATTCTCTTCTTTTAACTCATACCCTGTTGAATAACAGTATTGGCAGGCTCCAGTCATTGGTCCGTCACCCCAGAACACTTCACGGAGCAGAAAATGGTGTCTGAAATGGTGGAGTGGTGGGAAGGACACGTGTCCACAGGGGCAGTATGCTGTGGCACCTGTCTCCCTCTGCTCCAGTCTGCTCCAGGCATTCTTCACAGCTCTCCCTGCTTCTTGATTCTAACTTTTTTATTTTCAAACCATGTCCATTTTAACCTTGTTTGATCACATGTTTATTATTTATTAAATACTTTCAAATACATGTCTTCATTTTAATTTTATTTGACTTTTATGAAGTGATGGACTAGTCAGAGCTAATAATAGATGGCTTGGTGACAAACCTTTGCCCATCAAACAAACTTTAATTCAACAGAGCTTTCCAATAATGCCTTCAGTGTTTCAGACTTTATGTGTCTGCTTTCTGTTGCCTTTTTCTCAAATTCCTTTACAACAAGCACTCGATGTCACCACTCCCCTTTTGATGTTATTTTTAGCAAACAGATTGCTTAGATTTCAGGCAACATTGAGCCTTCATTTAGCTATCATTTATTTATGTATTGTAATCTTGGGTTAGCTCTTTTATGGCTTTGAACCTTAGAGATAATTGTAGGATGTTATCTGTCCTGTAGCTGTAAAAGGAGATAAAACATACAAAGGCTGACTTCTCTTCTCCCACAAAGGAGCATTCAAGGACTAAATATGGTTGTCAGAATTGTACTTCATAAAAATCAACCTTTGTGGGGACCCCTTGTCAGCCTGATGGTGGATAAGTGGAGCAGCTGTCTGCTGGATCTGTTCATTCACCTGACAGCCTGTCAGATGAGGAGTTCTCAGAAAAAAGAGGCTGAATGTGAGCTTTGGTGGCAGCCTGTCCTGAGCTGCCGTTTTCTCCAGCTGTTTGAGGGGTAAGTGTGGGGTGTGTGCATGGGAACTTCAGCAGGGCCCAGGGCCCTGGATTTGGTGTGTGGGGTGCTGGCTCCCCCTGAGCTACAGGGCCACCCAAGTCATGACAGAGCCCTGCACATCCCAGCCTTGCTGCTGGAAGACATTACAGGACCCAGTCCTGTCAATGTGCATAAAGGTAACATGTTACTAAGTATAATTTGTTTAACTATTATCTTTTCATAGACCTATCAAGATATGAAAAACTGCATCCTTCAGCATTAGAGTTTCTCAGCCTACTATAAATTCAGGCAACAAATATTTCCTAAGTTAAGACACAGAATTTAGAAAAATACATTTACATGATTCAGTTTATTATGTGTATGTGTGATCATATTACTATGGTATGAAAGCTTTTGTTCTCTTACTTTTTTTTAAGTGTGCATGTAATATGTAATGATTTATGTTATAATGTAATAATATATAAAATTATATGTATATGTATTTAACCATCTGAATGGTTTTTAACCATCAACAATGGCAAATGCAGGGAGGAATAACCCCAGACACCTGTACAGGCTGGGGGCTCACCTCATGGGAAAACAGCTCTGTGAGGATGGACCTGGATGTCCTGGTGGACAACAAGCTGTCCATGAGCCAGCACTGTTCCCATGTGGCCAGTGGTATCCTGGGGTGCATTCAGCAGAGCATTCCCAGCAGGTTGAGGGAGATAATCCTCCCCCTCTATTCAGCCCTGATGAGGCCACATCTGGAGTGCTGTGTGCAGTTCTGGCCTCCTCAGCACAAGAGAGACATGGAGCTCCTGCAGCAGGTCCAGTGGAGGGCTACAAAGGTGATTGAGGGGCTGGAGCATCTCTCTTACAAGGAAAGGCCAAGGGAGCTGGGCCTGTTCAGCCTCGAGAGGAGAGCTGAGAGGGGACCTCATCAATGTCTGTCAGTATCTGAAGGGAGTGTGCCAAGAGAATGGAACCAGGCTCTTGGTGGTGCCAAGCAATGGGCCTAGAGGTAATAGGCAAAAACAGATTCATAGGAACTTCCACTTGAATATGAGGAAGAATTTCTTCACTGTGCAGGTGGCCATGCACTGGAACAGGTTGGCCAGAGAGGTTGTAGGATCTCCCCCACTGAGATATTAAAGAACCATCAGGACAAAATCCTGTGCCACGTGCTCTAGGATGACCCTGCTTTAGCAGAGAGATTAGACCAGATGATCCATTGTGGTCCCTTCCAATCTGGCCCATTCTGTTATTCTGTGATATCTTCTCACCTATAGGTAGATAATAACAGAACACCAACATCATTATTCATTCCTTGCTGGTTTGTCATGCTGCATAACAAAAGAACTGCAGTGAAATAATTTACCTGCCTCTTTTATTGTGCATGTACACCTCTAGGGCTTTTTTATTATTACTCTTTTGCTAATTTGCTTATCTCGATGGCATTCTTTGGCACTGAATTATCTGCATTCCAATGTGCAAATGTATTTCTTTGCTTTAGTAATTGCCTTTTTATATAATGATTGTCTACCTCCTTTAAGATAAGAACAAGGTCCTGGAAGATGGTTTTGGTTTGAATTTGTGTATATTAAAAAGTGAAACAAGAATTTTAAAAAGATTTTTCAATTATAAAGATGATAGCAAAATAAGATTACCAGATAAAGGAAAACTGCTGAACATGAAGGCACATCTGATGAGAAATGTACATTGTTTAGGTTAGAGACTGACCACATTATACTGATGTACCCAAAAACTTTTATACAACTCAGTGATTAAAAGCAGAGTCCTGTCATTGTTTCTGATGGCTAATGAGCTTGTTAGGCATACCATATTTAAAATTAGCTGTTCCATGAATGGAAAAAACCAAAAGTCTGCTTCCTTGTGAATTTATTTTCTGTGCCACTCCATTATAACCTGTCTTCACCTGATACACACTGTATGAACTTACCTCTCCCTGTTAAATGTCTCTGGTTCTGCCTGGTGTTTCATTTTTTGAACATTAGTATTAAAGCACAGCAATGGTAATCAGATCATGGAAAGTGAGCGAGCTCTATGTTGGACAATGCTACTTCCAGCATATGAAAAAGTATAAAGGTGAGAAGAGGTACATGGACAAACCCAGAACAAATTCTGGAGCTAGGAATAGAAATTAAAAGGTATTGATACAGATACTTATACTGATATTTTTACCAGATATTTCCTGGCTATGGAGACTATTTATTTCTTCAAGTTTTGAGTCTGAATATTCAATGAATCTCCAGCAAAAGTTTCCTATAACTGGAATTTTCTGGTGCTGTGTGTGTCACGAGCCAAACAATTGCTAGAGAAGGATACCAAAAACTACTAATAAAAATAAATAATATTGGTTTTCATTCTTTATTCAATGAAATAAATTTTCTTTATTTTTACGTTTTTTAAAATGTGGCATTTATATAACAAGTGAAAAATTATTTAGCAAATTTAACCTTAAATCATCACAGTTGTGCAGAATAACAAAGCCATGGATCTACTCTTTTGTTGTAAACAACTGCTGATTAGATTTATTCTGTAAAAGGTCTAGCCTAAAATATTTCAGAGTTATGATGTTTTGAGTATTAAAAAATAGTAAAAAAGCTGCTTTAAAAGGATGTCAAATTCTAAGAACTTGTTAAAATAGTTTCAAGTTACAGCACGTCTGCTAAGCTTAACTGTGTGTTTTTATCATTCAGTTTATCATTTTGTTTAGGCCATGCAGTTCACCACAGTCTGTCTCCTTACCTGGATAGATGCTAAAACCAGTAGGGTAAGAGTTCCTTTTCAAAGCCTTTTTTCTGTCTATATAGGTACATTATTCTATATATTTCATATAAATATATTATTATTATTATTATATATTCCACATATAGTTTGATATAAACTAAATGTGGGAAAAGCTTTCTTATTCAGTCTGGTTATATAGGCAAATATATGAAGCCTTAGGAGACAAAGCACTTCATTTTGCTAAATCCCTCACATTCATACCTGCTTATTTTATTGACAGCCCACCATGCCAGAAAAGGAACTTGATCAACTGGGTTAAGAGACGTGGCATTACATTTATTGTGTGTTAGTGGTTTACATCACGTTTAAGTAATATTGTAGGACATGCTCTTCTGTGACCAGGCATTTAAGGAATTTGGGCAGGAGTTAACAAAAGTTAAAAATTACCTTGGAGAAGAACAGCACATCAAGCATATTCATTATTATAAATCACATTAAGGCATTTTTATGAGACGTGCTTCATGTAATGAAAAGGAAAAAGTGCAACGATTTCACTGAAGAATACTGTGCTCTTTTCTCATGAACAGAAAACTAAATTGGACTACACATAGTGACTAGAGTGCTGTTCAGAGAGGCATTGAAATGGGGTAGGGTCACTGTATGACTGATCTCAGTGGATTTGATGGATGCAAGGTATTTTTGAAAAGATGTCATGTACTTGGGAGCCTAGCATCAGCCTTATGTGTTTGAAGAATGCTGCCCAAACTTCTGTATTAAAGGGCAAGGAACTGCTTGAAAGTGGGTGGTAGAAGCACATATCTTTGAGAGATTTTTGGAAAATAATGGGCTATAATTACATTTTCAAAATAGAGTTTAGCCTGAGGCATAAAGTTTAGCCTCTCCATTTTATTGTTCACGATTTCAAAGGTAGCTGAAGTTAGCATTACCTCCCATGGAATGTAAATGAGTCCCAATCCTATTCACCCTGAAAATTCAGGATCTTTCTAGAGGGACTGCTAGGAGCCAGGAAAGGTTTCTAGACAGGAGTTGTGTAGCACCAACTAGGAACAAACAAGCATAAGAGTCAAGGCCAGCTAAAAATGGCCCAGGATTTTTAAAAGGTGAGAAAGCAAATTACATAGCATTCCAGTCTCTATTCTAAAAAATTGTCTTGGCAGATAGTTTTTTTTAGACTGATATGTTCAGATCTTATGTCTAAAATTATATTTTTAGGTAAATGATACTCCTCACAAACAGCAATCTTTGTGTGTCGTGCTTTATCAGTCTAACTAGTTAGAACTAATTTAGTTGAAACATTACTGTAGGTATTATAGAGGCTGAGACCAATGTTACATACTCACAGTTTGAAGTTTTAGCATGTCTGGACATACTGCTTTCAGCAAGAAGGTGACAGCATTTTGATGTTGACTTTGTGGAATGCTATCAGATACTGAGCATGCAAATTCCTATCTGAATGCATTTTTAATCACTTTCATATAATTTTTTAAGATTATTGCTAGATTGACCTGAGAGACAATAAGGTAGATGGCTGACTTCTTGCATGGAAACATTCAGTTAATGAGGTGAATGAAACTTTCACCATAAAACACTAAATATTTTCTTCTAGGCACTATGATCTCAAGCTGACAACTTCCATTTGGAACTAAAGCAAAAGAAGTGTGGTTTTCAGCAGAAAAGTATTCAGCAGAAAAAAAAAAAGGAGAGTGTGTTAATAGCCAGACTGAGAATGTAGATGATACTTTTTTCAGTCTCACAAATGCATTTTTTCATTATCTCTCCCTCCCACACTCACAATTTGACAGACCACTTACATTTTAGTAAACTCATCTCTCCATTGATCATAAATATCCTCTGTTTTGCTACCAGAGGGCAACATATTTGCTTCCAATTCTTGATCTCTCACATGTCATTTTCCTACAGATTTTTAGTCCCTTTCTACCTTTCAGTTGGAAGTGTCAAATAATACACACCAGACTGTGAATGTTAGGATAGCACAGAGAGAACAGTGTGGGAACAGCCACTCTGAGGCAGATTTCTGGTCCCCCAGACACTGTAGTGTTCTCCTAATAGCTCACAGCAGTGTTCTTGAATCAATACCTGGTCCTTGGGAGCTTGTGACAGCAGCTGTGCTGGATCAGACAAAGTCTGGTAACACACAACTTGAGTAATGTCAGACTCTTGGAGACTCTGCAGGATCTGCTGGGGTATTTTTGTGTTTTGTTGGCCTTACAGCCATTTTTAAATGAAATTTCCCAATAACTTTTGAACAAATGCAAATTTTCATTAATCACAATATTCCACACAGCAAGGGAGGTGCAAAGTTAGCACACATTAGCGGAATCAGTATTTTTTAAAATTTGGAATTACCCCTAGAATCCAATAGGCACTGTATAGGAAGGGACAGGGAACTGTCAGCCCCTGCCCACTGCCTCCATGTTGTGAGACTCGTGTGCCCCTGCTCTACATAACATTATGTAAAATTCTCCCTGTTCTCCCTCACCCAACATTTCTTTTCCAAGCTAAAGAGCCTTAGCCTGAGAGCTGCTCACACAGCAGAAATGCTTCCAATACTTTGACTGTTCTTATTGCTGTTCTCTGGTCCTTTTCCCGTTCTACTTTTTTTTGAGATAGGTGGTACAGTACAGGACATAGATGAGACACACACAAGGTCCTGAATATCTGGGAAAATATGGACTTTTATAGTGGCTTTCTCATTTTTCATGTATGATTGGCTTTTTTGACTGCTAGTGAGTAAGAAAGTGAAAGGTCTTTGAAAGTCCCACTCAAACACCAAGGTCTCATTCCTGAGTCTTAGTTAATCTGTACTGAATTGAGATCTGGGTAGGTTGCCAGATAGGGTGAGGAGACTCTAGAATCTAGGAGATTGTTTAAATTTCTTCCTGATTAACTTTTTACTTCCTTCTGGAAAATAAATTTAGTTTTGACACAATTTTTTTTTTAGGTTATTATTACTCCATGTTTCCTCAAATACAGACTTTTCTTTCATTTTATAAGCCTATATATAGACATGTTCTGTCTCTTCAAAACAATAATCTGAGGAATAGCTCTAATTATAGCAGTTACTCTTTCTATTTTAATCTACCATCTCCAGCAGTGAAGAGCCCTCTTGATTATTGCTTCCAAAAGAGTTGCAAGAAACTATGCACCAGGAAGAAGCTAAATATTCTGGTCAGAGAAAAGAATCTTCCCTCTAAATACCAATAAGTAAACTGCTGATACATGCCCACCTGGGAAAGGGCTTGGGTCCTTCCCAGGCCTTTTTCACAGTTCTGGTATTCTTCTCTATTCAAGCAGTTTTCAAGCCCCACTTGTTAAATGACTCAAAATGTTCCACTTTCACCCATCCACTGACTTTTTATGCACCTTGAGAGCTAAAGGGCGGATTTTTTTCCACAAGGAAAATTCCTTGCTCGTCATTTTCTCCACCCACACTAGTAAGTTAACTCATCAGAAAAAAATTTAGCCTGCTTATTGACATTGTGGGCATATATGTATAGCCAAACTTTTAGATTGAGGATTTGTTTCACTTGGATGGTTATGTAAAACAGTAAAATAATCAAATAGCATATTTCTTATATGCAGATTACTTTTCCATCTTTGTATGTATATATATATACATACACAAACACATATTCATTATTATTAAAAATTGCAGTATTCATTATTATATTTAAGTATATGTTGCTATGTAAATTTTATATACATTTGTGTATAATTTGAATCCTGTTAAGTATTACCAATTTTTAGTCATGCTCATCTGATTGCAGTAGGCTCATACATTAATTCTCACACACATTTAAGCAGCAGCACTGGCAACAATGCTGTATGGAGCTGTATGTGCAACTGTGGTGAGGCAATGTATGCTAATAAATCCTTCCTACCATAAGTGACTAAGATTAGGACACATCTGTTTATTAGCTGGGAATTCAAGTTTACATGTCAGGGCATGTCAGAAGTTCTAGGCTGGAACCAGGAGCCGATCCCAGCTAAACTGGTGGGTGCTAAAAGTGAGAATTGGATAGGAGAGCAGTAACAATTGAGCTCTTGCCACAGAACAGACAGAAACGTTCTTTCCATAGAATAGTGTGAATTGAACTTTTAATTACTGTGTGGTCTTTTCAGCACAACAGATGAAAAACTGGAACCGAGCAGCTGGAAGCATGAACTGTTTTCCAGGAAAAACCTGCCTTGAAAAGTGCTTTGTGAGCATGTTGGGGTTGGGGAGGCAGCTGTGTGATTTCACAATTTGATTCTAATTGTGTTCTAACAAGCTTGTGTATTCAAGTTCTTGGGTTGGAGCCCTGGCTGAGGACAGGTGCTGTTAAATATGACTCAATTAGACTTTTGTGAATCAATTTAAAACTACAAAAGTAGCAGATAGATGCCATATATAATAGTAAAGAGAATATTATGCAAACACCTTTTGCAAATACCCTAAAAACTGTATAAGTTATTGGCATTTTTGAACATAGCTTCTGACACCAAGATCTCACTCTGATCAGATGCTAACCAGGAGATTAAGCAGGAGGGAAGATGGTTGCAGAGATATGGCTGAGACACTTCTACCATAGCACAGATGTCAGAAAGTGTAGCTAAATCCCTTGGCCCCACTGCAGGAAGTCTCACAGCATCTTTCACAGGACTGGTAGTTAATTGCCCAAGTGCACGGAATGGTGCCCACTCAGCACCGTGGCTTGCACCTGGGTGTAACTCTTGCAGCTAAATGGCTTCCTAAGATCTTCAAGGTGTCCTTGAGACAGATGTCTTCTGCAGTTTCTCTCCTTACACTTTTTCATTCTGCATTTGTTGTAACTTCCAGTCTCCCTTTGCAAATCTGCCTTGATGCACAGTTTTCTCCCTTTTTCATACTCTCAGAAGGTACCCACAGGCCTTGTTAAGTATATAGCCTCCATAAGCATAGACCCTATCCCTGTGGGCTGTAAAGGAGACCTGCACAGAGTGCTTGCTGCAACTTCATCATTAACTTCATTTCCCTTAGGGAAATTAGTATTCAAGAGGAGTTTGTAAACCTACAGCATGTTGTTCATGTCCATCCTGGATCAGAGCAAGGCAGTGGAGATCCTTCCTCTGCCCTAAAAAATGCGATGTGCCAAAGGTTAGGAGTAGCAGCACATGAGCAGTCTCCTTCCTGTAACTTCTCCAAAGTCAGCCACACTACACCAAAAGGTCAGTTTGCCTGTAAATTCTGCCTGCAGCCTCCTTAGCACAAGTACGTACAAAGTGCCTTCTCTCACCCCACTGTCTTTCACTACACCCAAGTCCTAAGGAATAACTGCAGATCTCCACCCATATCCTTTCTAATTCTTGTTCCTCTTCTGATGCTGAATTGCTCCGAAGCACTGTCGTAGCTCACTGTCCTAAATATCAAATTAATCCTACCTAAATTCTCTGTGCTAACCAAAGCTAAGAGCCCCCTGAACAACCTTGTGCTTGCTCTTGCCAAATTCTGCTCGTGGTGATGCTATGCCAAGGGCTATGAGTCAGTCACATTTCACTGCTGAGTCAACCTGCTCAGCTAATTTTATCCTGGACTACATATATATATCAATATAAATATAAAAATATATATATATACACCCTGGACTATATATAAATATAAATAAGAGTGTTGCAAATGGCGAGGACATGATGCTGATTTGGGAAAGAAGGTGACTCTGGAGTAGACTCGCTGTCAGGGATATGTATGGGAAAAAGGAGCACACTGGAGATCTGTACATGCCTAGTTGTCCTCACCTAGACGATGTAAACACCAAGTAGCTCAATAGCAGAGAGACAGAGGCCGGAGGAATCTCTGGCAGATTGTGCTGATATTTAAGATACACACACACACACATATAAGGTATACACAAGATATACACATTTAAAAACGATTTTCAGTGCTGAAGTTACAGTAAGTGAATGATAATGCCTAATTTTCAAATAGCCCTGATATCAAATGATAAATGTATGTTTCCCATGAACAGTAAATACAATTCAAGCTTCAACTTAAACTCTTTTTGAAAAGATGACTTGGTTTTAAAATGTTTTTAGCTTTGATTGTGTAAAACATTTGGCACCATCAAGTGGTAAAATGGTGGACTGCTCCTACATAGCAGTCTCAGTAATAAAAGAGGGAACAATTATATAATTGTTTATTAGAAAGGAGCCTAAAGAAACTTTTGAATATATTTTATCAAGGTTATTTGAAAAAGTTTCTGAGGTTTTCTCAGGAAAGGCACTGGATTAAATGTTTTTGTTTCCAGCAAATTAAGTTGGATCAGTCATTGTTTCTTTCAGCTTGGATATATCATGGCAATCAGTTTCAGTATTTTTCAGTCTAAATTCCTGAAGTTGAGTCTATTTCATGTGATCAACATAGAAATAATGTTCACTTTAGCATAGAGGCTGATATGAATTTTTTTATTATTCTCCTTGGTGATGTCTTAAAACAATAGTTCTATAACATGGAAGCAGAAGTAGTAACCTGCATTGTTATGAGGCTTGCTTAACTTTTCCTTGCTGGCCATTGAATTGGCTTGAATGGGGCCAGCCAGTGGTAATGGCAGTCTGCAAAAGAGGCAAGTGTAGGCAGGTAAAATGAGTAGAAATGAAATACAGAATTTAAAAGAGCACAATTAATTTGGTTCTAAAATAATAACAGCAACAAAGTCTTTTGCTAGGCCAAACCCAATTCTGAAATCTAAAGAGATTTTAAATTATGCAGTAATCATTCATCATTTCAATTAGTACCAGCTTTGGTACAGATAACACTTAATATATTCATAACTTGATTAAAGAAATAATAGACCTACCTGTGGGGTAAAAATGATCTATAATTATACTGGTTGATTGTTACATAAATGTTTTTAATTTTGCCAGTGTGTGCTTATCAAATAAGGATTAAAAAAAGACCTTCTTCTTAGAAAAAAACCCAAATCAAACCAAACCAAACCAAACCAAACAACCAATCAAAGAACCCACTAATGAACCAAAAGCCCAAATCTGCTTCTATCAAAATAACCTTTGTCATTACTTAAAGATTTATTTTAATGAGAAGCAAACTCTAGTGAATGAGCACACACAACTGAAGAGATAAAAGAGACAGGCAGATGAGCTGACCCCTGAGAAGGAAAATCAGGTAATTTGTGCCAGGCAGCAAACCAACCCAAATAACAGTGAACAGAAAATTCTTGTGTTACAGTTGAAGGTATTTTTCCTGGTATCACTGAATAACACAAAGCATTTATATGGATTGAATCCTCATGTTTATTGAAGGAGAAATATCTGATGCAGAAAATATTTCTCCATTTTGCTATGGATACAGAAGATGCAATTCACCTTATCAGAAAAGGAAATTATTAATATTAGTTTAAATTCATTTCTTTTAATCTACTCTTGAGACACATAAGCTCAATATTTTAGTAACAGGTGAAGACTTCATTCTCTACTGTTAGTTTGAAATCAGTGTTAACTGAGCCTGGGATTCTCATAATAGGAAGGGGAGAGCATTTTCAGACTGCAGCAGGCTCCTTGAAAACCAGGATGCCCAGCATCTTCCTGCACCCATAGCTTGTAACATTATGCTTTTTATATATGTCTTGGACTTCCAAAAAAGGGGCAGGGAAATTTGAAGGGCCTTTTGTGACATCTTGACGATGTCACATTTTCTGCATGTTACATGCAGAAAAAAGTTTTTCAAATTGTCATAAGTACTGGATGCACTTGACTGTAGTAGCTTGTCCAGCTTCAGGAAATAATGTGCTCACAGAGAAACAGGACAGTGATTCCAGCAGTATGCAAAAGTGCACAAAACCCTGTCACTGTTTGTCCCAGTGTTAGATCCTAGAATCCCGAGTACAAATGCAGAGAAATGTGTGGTAGTTAATAAAACGTTACTCCTTAATGATTAACCAGGACCAAAATACACAAGTGCTGTGTTAAAGTATCATAGATTTAAAAAAAAAATGCATTTATGAGGGAGAGAGACAAGGGAGATGCATTGAGTTTCATGAAGCCTTTAACAATTTTTTTTGTGTAATTCCCTTGTAGAGGCCTTGCCACTACTCATAAGAGTGTGATTGATAGCAGCACTCTGCTGTCATCCTCCCAAACCCCACGTTTGGCAGGGAAGAGGAGAGGTTGCTGCAGGCTTTGTTGTCAGCAGGGAAGCTGATCTGGGAATGGCAGCACTGCTCTGCCAGCAGTGGTGTCTCAGCTCCACCCAAACACCAGACGACTCCCAGGCAGGAGCCATGCATTCCCACGCTGGCACAGCCCTGAATCCAAGCTAATGTACCTTGCCTCCAGCTCAGCTTTTTGGCTGGGACTCAGTGCAGGACTGGCTCGAGTCCCTCTGAGCTGGAGCACAGACAGGCTGCACTGAACACTGCTTTTTGTGTGAGCCTCGGGAAGCTTTTGTAGGCATAGTCTGAGTAATAGGGTGTTTCATTTCACACCTTTGGGAGGAATCTGTTTCATAGATCACACATCCTTCAGCTTGATCCTCGTGTCATCTTGACTCTCCCTGAATTTAGAATTTGCCAAACCAAAAGAGCATGCAGGGATGCCACTTTATTAGCACATGGATAAAGCCATGGCTCAACAAGTGCTTTTAAAAAAACCCTGCAAAGTACAAAGACAAGTCAAAAAAGAATATGCAGTCTGTGATTTAATTGTTTCAATAAATTAGGTAAAAAATGTGGAGCCATTCAGTATGTGCTCTGTTTCCCGCTACTCATTACTAAGCAAAAGATGAAGTTAGAATGGGTTGCTGATTTCCAAAAAGCAAGCTACCTCTTATCCCAGAATACTGGCATCCCAAATTAGTGGTATGGCTTACAGGTAAGCTGTCAGTTAACCAAAATTTGAATCTTCATGTTGATGTTGTTCTGCTTTCTTACATGTATATGTTTACCAAGCTAAAGCAAAGTACAGAACAACAAACAGCTGTAAAGCTGCCACTTTCTAAAAAGAGGAGAGAGATTATGAAATTGCAATGGCTGTACCTGATATGGAGGAGGAAATTTTTTTCCAATAGTGATGGCACAAGAGTAGATAATGTGAAATATCAAGTGATTTGTCTTATGGTAGTTGGGATTTTAAAAGCACAGGGCTCGATTTTAAATGCATTCTATTTTTGGGAATCAGTTGTCTTCTCACAGAAGTTAAAGTCACTCTAACTGGGCATCCAGTTCTCCGAATGCACTCTGCTCATTGTGATAGATTGTTAGCAGTTCTTCCTTATTCACTTTTCTTTTTTAAGAGAAAATGAAACTTTATTCTCGTGTTTGCTGATTCTATGATTGATCCTTAAGAGGCATCCTTTTTACTCCTTTTCAAAAAGTCTTAGGGGTTTTTTTCCCATTTTTAGAAAGATCCATCTCAAGAGTTTTGCATAAATTGTAATTTTTTTAAAAAATCTAACCTTTCAGTGAAGTGTGACTTGTATCTTTGTATCATTATGCTAAATGGACACCTATGTAAGGACATTACAACAGAGTATTTATCTGTTTCTTTCTCCTATTTTTTAAAGAGTTGTTACATTTTTCTCTCCTTTATATCTATATCTTGGTGATATAGTTAGTCGCCAGGAATGTGGCCAGGTTGGTTCAGTCACTCCCAGTCACATGGCAGAATGCACCTCCACTTTAGTTTAGGGATGTAGGATTTAAGCCTCAGAAATGGGCCTTGCATCCAGCAATGCAGCAATAATTCCATGTGCCAAGCATTCCATCAGTATCAATAGCACTTCAAAGAAGAATCTCCTTTAAGGAGTTGAATTAAATGCTTTTCCCCAGTAGTTTTTGTGACAGATTCCCAATGCACATATACGGAAATTAATGCTTTCTGAACCAATAAAGAAATCTACTTGTGAGCTACATGTGAAAAATAAATTCTATCCTTGCTTTTAGAATGGCTTCTTACCTTTTGGGTATAAAGGAAACATTCTAAGAAGACAGAAGAAACCACATCAGTTCTGCTAACTTAAAACTAAATTGCATCCATCGTGATTATTTTACCTGTATCAAAGACTGATTTTGACCCATTAAAAATTTGTCACAATATAGATTCACCAAGTCAACTTTCTTAATATAGCATCATTTTGCAGCATTTGCCAAACCTGGAGGTTTATTGTACAGTTTATTGACCTGGAGGTTTATTGTAGAGTTTATTGTACAGCAGGATTGGCACATCACTAGATCAGTGGACAGAGAAGTGGACTGAAAACTGACTGAAAGACAGGATTCAAAGAGAGTAGCTCCAGACCAAGCTGGAGGCCAGTTGTTTGGGGTGCACTGGTCTGCAAGAGGTAGAGTGGTGCCAGCAAGGCAAGGAGGTTGATCCTTCCCTCTGCTTAGCACAGGTGAGGTCATGCATGGAGTGCTGAGACCAGTTCTGGGCAAACATGGACATATTGGAGCAAGTCCAGCAATGGATGATGAATATGATTGAGAGATCATTTGAGGAAAGGCTGAGAAGGCCGTGACTGTTCAGCTTGAAGGCTCAGGAGCAATCTCATCACTGGGCACCAACACTTGATGCTTGCAGTATCACTGGGGCAGCCCCTGGGCTTTGCATTGTGCTGGGGAACACAGGCAATGCTGTCTGCAAAAATGGAAAACCTGAATAAAATTTCACCAAAGGACATGTGCATGGGTAAAGAGGAGCTCCAAAAGGATTCCGAAACCAGACTACATGAACCAGAAGAATCAGGTGATGGGCCTCTGAATAAGAAATTACACCCTAAGTTGCACAAAGGGTGACTGGGGGAAGGACCTTCCTCTCCCACAGCCATGGGGGAACTTACAGCAGCCTGTGAGTCTATTACAGGGTGCAGGCTGGGGCAATGTGTGTTCTCTTTTCCTCAGGTTAATGGCTTTGTACAAAGTTTTCATGAAGTTTTCTGCATAAGTTACACTGATTGCCCGGTGTTTAGTTTCTGAAGTGTAGTAGCAATGTCCATGCCCTGCTTCTGAAGGAGAGCTATTGACTGTGCTCCTGGGGAGGTGGAAAGCTTTAGGAAACACTGTATAAAACACTGTTTTACACTCCATGCACCACCATTGAAGCTGTTAAAGGTTAATGGCTGATCTGAACAAAAGCCTAGTGGCAACCTGACTTACAAACCAGGATACTTAGAGCTTACATAAAGTGACAGGGATGTTTTTTTGGAAGGAACGAGGTGACTTTGGTGGGGGTGGATGCACATTATCAGGCAGACTTGCTGAACATGCAACAATTCTGCAAACACAACATGACATTAAGTATATTTTAACAGGGACTCAACCTACAGACATTTAGCCCACACCTAGCTGTACAAAGCAGGATTCAGTTTCATGACAAGCACTTCAGTTATCGCAAGGACTCTCACCTGGTCTGGAGCTGCTGCTGCTCCAGAGCTGTGTAGGGTTCACATTGGGGTTGGGCTGCACGTCTCTGCTCTGTCAAAGCATTCCAGACTCCCCAGGAACTACCAAGTGGCATTGGATCTTTGTCTGTAGGTAACTGAGTGCCTTCTGTACTGAGGATTTAAAGTTAAATATCTACTAGTATTTTAGAAGTCCTAGGGTATCCTGCCTGTCCCAGTATGACATTTCACAGAACTCCCACAGATCTTGTGAGATACATGCCAGCTCATGTGGGTATCTCGGGTCTTTTGGGACATCTAAAATGGTTCTATGTATGTATGTTTAGACATTTAACTGCCTTCCTTCATTCAGGCAGCTAAGTTTAGTCATGTGCCATCTGGTGTTGAAAGATGCCATGAGGGAATCAGCTCTGAGCTCTCGCGGTTGCAGTTCATCTGAATCACTCTAAAGCTGTCTGTCAAGGTGGCATGAACCCACACCTAGAAATGATGGGTTTCTTTTGTATTTTAACATGAGAGATGAGCCTTTACATCGACAAATAGAGTATATAATCTCACAAGTTATATGAATGAATGCTGAATTTTTTATGGCAGTATATACATATTTTAGAAAGTTCTGAGAGCTTAAAGACACCACATGCTCACACTGTGGTATCCACAAGCCCCAGGATACGTGTCAGCAGTTTGCAATCACTTCATGTATAAATTCTAGTTTGAAACAACCTCCATTTTCAGTCTCTTTCTCTCTCTCTCTCTCTCTCTCTCTCTCTCTCCCTCTCTCTCCCTCTGTTTTATTGGATTGTGGTGAAGAGTTTGATGTGCCTTCCCACTTGCTCATCCTCCATTTTTCACCTCACAGTACCCTTTTCATCCCGGGCAAACTGGAAAAACATTTGAAAGAGAAGGGAAAAGATACTCAATTGATAGGACAGCCAGAAATCAGTTGAGTAATGGGGGAAAAAAGTATTTCACTTCTCAAAAATATTCTAAATGACCCCTGTCAATTGTATATACACAGAGCAATACTGTCACAGGCAGTCCTGTTACATATTTATCAAAGACAACTGCAGTGAGTGATTAGAAGTTTATTATTATAATAGAAATGGTGGCATCAGTGGCATCAGAAAAGGATCTTGATTAAGATTCTGTGGCATTAGGAGCATAGTGATCAATGTTGGATAGCTGATTCGAAGTTCAGTTCCACTGTTCCCAGTTATGAGAAGTCAGGATGTTTGAAGGAAGACAGAGCTGTCTAAGAATCAGGCAGATATTTTTAATTCATATCAATAATAACAAAATAATTTTCTGCTCATGATTCTATCACAGAGCGCATTTCATACAAAGTTAAGCACACTCAAAAATACCACACAAGGTTTGTATCTTCATTCTTATATTCTGTTAGCTACAGCTGGAGAAAAAAAAACATTTCATGATAGGAAAAGAAAAAAGAAACTACTTTATCATCAGACCATTAAGATAATTTGGAAAGTAGTTTCAGAACCATTAGGACAATCATGAAAATCTGCTGATAAAAATGTAACTTTAAGATTTCAAATTCAGATTAAATAATTAAAAAGCAATCTTGTTCAGCCTTTTTTTTTTTTTTTTAAATTCAGAATTGTCTTCTGCTGCAGGCCTGGCATGACGTCCAGTTATGGGTAGTACGACATACATGATGGTAAAATAAATACATGCTTAAATTGTAATCCAAATAATTCTGCATGTTCCTAGTATATGCATCCTTACAGCATGTAAGAAAACCTAAGAATGTCTCCTAAACCAATATCAAAATTCTGTTTTCCCAAACTGTCATGTCTTCATATAATCTTATGGATCAGATACACATGTAAAGGAAAATATCATCCTATATGGATACATATATGTGATAAAATTATTGTAATACTTCTTATTTCCATTATCTCTTCAGACCCAGCCCTGTCCTCTGTTACACATTATTTTTTTACCAAGGTTTACCAAAGAAGGTAAAGGAGAGAGATTTTGGAAGAGGTTCCAGGAGCGGTTTTGTCTTGATATAAGAAAGACGTTTTTTACAATGAGAGTAATTAATCACTGGAACAATCTCCCAAGGAATGTGGTTGAGTCCCATCAGAGTTCCCCTTCATGAGTTTATGGGATGCTTTAGGCACATTTCCTCTCACTCTAGCACCAGTGGAAAATGGAGTTAAAAGTTTTACGTATTGTTAAGAGGTAAGGTCTAGTGTGTGTAACATTGTTCTCTAATAATATATTTGTAAAATTTAGCTCAGTGTTATTTTTATAGTGTTTCTACTATCTTTCTAGTATTGTCCTAGTACCTTTTGAGCCATGGAGCCAGAGGCCCAGTGTATGAAACTGCAGGCTAAACTGCAATCCCTGTCTGTAAAATACACAATGCAAGTAACATCTCACTGTTGTACACTGTAGTAACACTTCATTTCACACTTCATGTTCTAAATTGCAACATTGCCCTAGACATTATGTATACAAAGAATAAGAGATGAAAATCAAAAGAACTTACTAAAGGTTAAAGAAAAACACTGAAAAAAGATTGAGCATATTCTGTTTTAATTTTCAGTATTTCTTTCAAATATCAGAACCCACAATATTCTGAGAACTGAACATTTAGCACAGCACATTTGGCAAAGAACTCAAAGACACCTGAATGGAAGGAAATAAATTGTCATGTCTTGTGTGAACACATGGTTTTTGAACCCTGTACCAAAAGTCACAGAGCGTATCCTTGGATTTTCCATCCATGGCATATTCCTACAAAGATTTAACCTGCTGCTGGAGATCTAACTTTGTATCACAACTGGAATGCTGTGCTTCACTGCAGCCTGCCATCTTTTTCCAAAGTGTATGTACGCACATGCCATATCACATCCTGCTAAACAATCATTCAGCCTTAAGGACCAACAAATTCCACTTGTATTTCACAGTCTAGATGGTTTGCACTTCCATGAATTATTCCGTAGTTTTTCCCCCATTATTTTCCATGGAAAATCAGTAAGAGTTTAGGATATTATTATCATGCAGAATCCTGCCTCAATCCCCATGTGCAAAATGCATGCAGTTACTCTCTCCAAGAAGAGAGACATCCACTGAAGGCTGGCACGAGATTGGATGTTGTCACTTTTGTGTTAGAGGACAAGAACCAGTCAGGGCAATGACATAAACATGATACATTTATTTGAAGCCTATTGCTGATTTATTGTGAAAATGGTGTCATCTGAAGTGTGTGATAATACATCATTGTTTCCAAAATAAAATAATCTAGCTTTTGTTTTATTCTGTCTGACCTCTTAAAAACCAAACAAAACCCAACTGTTTTTAATTTCAGCATGATGGGAGAGACAATGACCTTTCTCAAGCAACAACTAAGCTCCTACAGCTTGATTGAGCCCTTCCAAGAGAGAAAACAAAGTCTGAACTATGCCAGTCTCTTCAGATATAGAAGTGAAACAAAATCTCTTGCAAGGCAAATTTGATGAGGAATCTCACCAAAACAGTGATATATGTGAGACAATATGAAAATGCATCCTGTTGTACTGTAGGTAGAAAATTAGTCAGCTATTTTACAATTGAATTGCCTAATTTCAATGGGATACTAGTTTTCTAATAAAATCCACCTTTAAAATGCTGATTTCCTAGCTGCATGGTGCAGGAGGATATTGTAAATGACTGGTTTCTTTTTCCTGTCAAATATGCTATTAGCTGGACATATTACTGTGGAACTGAGATTTACAGGTTTGTTTTCCTGTTCATAGCTCTCTTAAATATAGAACTAGTTTTGTTGTTCACCATAACTTGTTAGGTAGAACACTGGTTGTATTTTCTTTACAGTAGAGGGCATTCCTGGTGTGGAAAAAGAAGAAATGTATCTAAATGTAAAGGATAAATCAAACTCAGCATATGAGCATCTGGTAAAATTTCCTGTTGTTCAGTAATTTGAGTTGCATATGCTGCTGTAAGGTTTGTAATTAGGTTGGTACATAAACAGTATTTTTAATATTGTTGTAGCCCTGTAAGTAGATTGGGTGCTGAGTTTTCATCATGCTTCTTAGGAACTGCTTAGTCTGCTTTAGAAAGCCCTGCCTATATTTGCAGAAAAAAACATTTTCTAATTATGCCAATAGTTTCACATGTTGAGAGAAATTTCTCAGCCATTTCTTGCATTCGTGGCTGGACTTGGCTTTGTGGTTTTTTTTCATGTAAAAGTTGCAAGCATTTCTGAGCTCAAATCTTGTCACGATAAGATGTCTCTGCATTTGAAATGACAGGAGTGCTGGAATTCATTCTTCTGACAACCTCTGTTCTGCTTTTGTCAGTGGTAAATTCCACTCAAGGAGATGTCAAATCACAATGAAGAGAGGTTTGCCTAGGAAAAAATAATGATAATTCACGCCTTACGGAGATTAAAATTCAAAACCACAAAGGAAAACTTCATTAGATATGTACAAATTAAAGCTGCTTTGGCCTTAGTTTTCTATTTTTTTCATAAAAAGAAAGTTGAGGAACAAGTAATTTTGATGCTTTGCTACAGAATTTTAAGGAAAGAAACTCTTATTTTCTAGCTATAAATGGTCTTTTTTCTTTGAGCAAACCACATAATCATTTTCTTTCTGAGCATTTCTTCAAAGTATTACCCATTTGTATAATTTCACAAATGCCCAATACTTCTTTCATCTGCCTTAACTGTCTTGCTTTTTTATTTTTAATAGTACAGGCCTTGAGAAGCTATGTGTCCTCAGTGTGTCCTGGAGGCATTCAGCAGCATCATACACTCAAATTAGATACAGTGTCTGACTGAAAAATACATGGATAATCAGCCATGGGGAAGGCAGCCTTGCTAAAACAATCGACCCATCCAGGAGAGAAGTTAATGTGGACTGCTAACAAAGTGTGGAAGTTATGTTGGCACGAGCAAACCTAGAGTAAATCAGTGCTGCAGTGTGAACCGTGTATGGTCACACCACACAGAAATAGCAGGATGCAGACCTATGTGCTGGGAAAAATTATAGTTTTTACTTAAGCTCCTAAGTATACATGATAGCGTAGGCTCTGTTATTTTGCCCGTGTTCTCATGCAGTAGACCTTGACACCCACAGGTACTCAGATAAGCCATGAACTCGTTCATGTCAGGCACCTGCCCGCTCCACCGCGCCGCTGACACACCGGGTACGCCTTTGCCCAGGTGACGAGGAGCCCCGGCCGCCGGTGCCTTGCGGCTCCTGCCTTGCCCTGGGAGGAAGTCCCGAGTGGCTCCCGTCAGCGGGGACAGCCGGGGGAGTTGTGCGGTGCAGACGGCGAAGAGCGGCTGAGGCGCTGCGGGGCTGGCCCGGGCCGGGGCCTGTGCGGGCCGAGGGGCGCGGGCACGCGCCCGGGCCGTGAGCGGCGCCGCCCGGGGCTGGNACGCACGGCTCAGCCCGCGCTGCCATGGAGCCCCAGGCACGCGGTGAGTCTCGGCGGGACACAGCCCTCAGCGGCGGCGCGGGGTCCCGTCCCTGCCGCCCGGAGCGGCGCTCACCCCTGGGGGGCCGAGCCGGAGCGGGGACAGCGCGAGCTGGGGCGGGGGTGCTCGAGGCGGGGAGAGCCCGGGGGGAGCCGCGGCCCGGGGCGCGGGCAGGCGGGAGCAGCGCGGGGAGCGGGGACCGGGAGCGGCTCCCCGTGAGCCTGGGGCGGCCCCAGGCTCGGCCGAGGAGCGCGGCATGACCCGGCCCGGCCCGGCCCGCGGGGCGCCCCGTCCTCCATCCCGAGCCGGCATCCCCTTGGCTTTCCTTACGCTTGGGATGTTGGCGGCCGCTTTCTCCTCCTGCTGGCTTTAGACGTGTTGCGGTCAGTAGCTGGCTGACAACTGTGTTAAGTTAGTGCCATCGAGGTTTGTTGGTTGGTTGAGGAATTTTTCTCTGCTGGCTGTCCGTCTGTCCCGGTCGGGCTGCAGCCGCTGTCCCCCGGAGACAAGCGGGACGGTGCGAGCCGGAGCCGGCATCGCCACCCCGGTCCTGGAGGCAGCCGTAGGGCGGGAGCTGCCTCCAGCAGCAGGGACCCTGGGACTCGGCGTCCAGCAGAGCCCTGCATCCACCGGGAGCCGCTTAAAATTGGATCCGCTAAAATATTTTTGCAGCTTTGCAAACGGCATTCATTCACCTAAAGTGAGCATTTTCTATTGCAACAGTGACGGCTTGCTTAGCTGCTCATATCTCTCTTTGGATAAAGTCAATTGGCGTCCAAAGAAGAGAAGAAACTTTTCGTGCGAGTTACAAATGATGTTTGGGTCAGTCTAAGAGATTTAGCAGAGACAGGTCTTGCTCATCTTTATAATCTTCCTTCTGTTGTCTAAAGAACCTCACGGCTTTGTCACACAGGACTAAACAGGTGGCACAAATATTTCGGTAAAATCAGAATGTTTAGGAAACATTTTATTTCATCTGTAGAACAGGGAGATGAAATAAGCAAGAGTCATATGCTCGTTGAAACTAACTGAAAAAACAGGCTTCCTAATATGATAGTTAAAATCTGACTTAAACAAATACACTTAAAAGAGGCAATGTAGCTACAAATACGTTTGTATGTGTAGGAATACAGTGGGAAATTTGAGTTCATGATGCTTGTGAATGAGAGCCTTTCTGGCAAGTGTTGTGTATGTGCTGTCCCAATGGATGCATGGCTGAAGCTGCCTGCTGAAATAAATAGATCTGTGGTTCAGTTGTCAGGAATTTTAGAAGTCAGTATTAACACTACAGCATCAGACAGTTATTTAAACTAATTTTCTGAATATGTCTGTATAGCTACTATGATGGGATCTCCTGTTCATTAAACAGGAACTCCATATGATACAGATTTTGGATAATTTCTTGTTTCGTAGAGCTGATGGAAAACAGTATCAGATTCTGGTTAACTAGATAGTGATATACATATATGTGAATCTTTTGCCTTCTCTGACTAGTAAGATGAGTAAGCACACATGTTCTCAGTGCATGTTAAAAATTTAGGTCAATAAATGTGTTTTGCTAATGTGTATTTGGGTCAGCAACTCTGTTACTTTATCAGGTCTTGAATGAATTCTTCTTCTGGATGACTATCTATTGGCTAGTGAGAATGTAAAATTTTACCTGTCCTCAATTCTTGACTCATTTTTTCTTCAGTTTCTCACCTGTGTGTTTTATTTCTACAGTCTCTCAGAACAGTCTCTCATTACTTTAAAAAGAAAAAAAAGTATTGTTTTGATTAACTAGCAGTACAATCCAATATTTTTGTGGTAGGTATTTGCATCCCAGCAAACCTTTGTTTTTACCCTCCCTTTCCTTCTAGACTTAATTTAGTGCATGCAACTGCACTTATGGAGCCTTGCTGGCAAAAAACATCCAACCTGTATGTGTCTAATGCTGTCAAATTCAGTTAAGTACATCTAAGCACTGGCCAGAAGTCTGAAGTTTTTCAATCCCAGTTACACGTTTTGCAGAGCACAGGTAAGGCAGTTTACTAACAAAACAGGAGCAATTTCCTTGAAAGACTGCTCTACTTCCAATATCTCCTTAAAGAGCAGGAGAAATGTGTATACATACATATGTGTCTACAATAATGAGTTTATTAATTGCTTCTAAAGAACTTTCAGATGCCCACAGAGAAATGGATCCTGAATGGTTTGTTCCAGTGTGCTCTGCTGGGGTATTGTATTCCAACTGAAAAGATAAAGAAAAAGCTCTGCAGTTAAAAGCATTTAAAAGCATAATTGTGTTGTTTGTGCCATTTTTTATTGTCCTTAAGGCAGGCCATGCCTGAGCAGAGCAATTTTATGATCAAGAAATGCATGCAAGTAAAAACTGATTTCTTCAGAGTGGGAAAATAATTTTTGTCAGCATTTTTACATAGCAGAAGGAGTCAACTTTATGAATCTTAATGCAGCTGTGGACAAAAGAAAAATATTAGGTGTAAATATATCAAGGTACTGGGTAGAGGTTACAGCTAAACTCCAGGAATTTCTGGGTGGTTCAAGTCACAACATAGTATCTGTCCTTGCCCCGAAGACTGTGAAAATTGGTTGCTCTGATACTTACTTTAAAGTACAAGAGAGAGTTCATGGATGTAAACAGAATTACTGTTATACTTAAACATATTGAATGTGTCTGGCAGCATTCATGTGGATGAGCTAGATGAGACAGTCCATCAGACAGAAGGTAATAGTAATTAATGTTAAAATTATTTTCTAAAGAAATAACCACATGTTCCATGTAAACAAATTCATATGTGTAATAAAAAAAAAATTAACTTTATATAAATTTTATCTTTAAGCCTCTGGGTGCTTTTCTCTTTGATTACTTCTTGTTCTTAATGAAAGAGATGATCTGGAAACACACCAGCTAGGCTTGTACTAGGTGCTGAAAATTTCATAAGAGCATATTTGTTTTCCTTCCTGTGGCTGCCAGTTTTTTCTCAAGTGAAAAGTTTGAAAATCTGAAGACCAGTGTTTCTCTTTGAAAGGGAGGAAGATCCAAGCTGTGTATTTGCCCCTCATCATACTCATCCTACTCCAGATCCAGATTAACTATCACATGTAGTCCTGCTTTCCAGTTTAAAACTGTGAATGTCCTGTAATAATGACAGTGCCATGGATGTCTTACTCTGTCTCTCATCTGAGAATCCCCTGTGACTTTTTAACACAGGAGTTTTGCTCATAGCACATTTCTCTCCTTTTGCAATAATTCTCCATTTCTTCATGCATCCAGATATAGTGGTACCTTCTTTCCCTGTCACATCCTCACTTGATTCTTACTCTGATAAAAAACTTTGATGTGCAGCTTTCTGCTCCCTTTTTACCTACACAGGTAGCTCAACCAGCTGCTTGTACTCCTGGCCTCTGAAGGGTTTTTTTGAGGCATGACTGTCCTAGCAATTCTCCTTAGATCTGCTCCTGACAGATGTTCTGCATCCTCAGCCAGTTATTCGTTGTAGCCATAATAGCTTGTGGTGACTACACTCACCCTTGTCAGGTATTGTGGTGAGAGCTGTGGTTAGTTCCGATCTTGGGTGACTCCTTCTTGAGGCATTATCTGGTAGGCTTGCAGCACCTCGCTTCTTCCCTCTGCTGTGTGCAGCTGGCACTCTCCTTCTGGGATCCTCAAGCCAGCTGCATCTGCCCTGTGATGTTACAGAGCAGAGAGGCAGCTCGGCATGTGCATTTGAGTAGAGCTTGTGATCAGAGGAATATCCTCAGAAGTCACAGCATTAGCCCAGTGCCCTCTCCCTGCCACAGTGGCACTTGCTGTCTCTAAGTCAGGAGGTCTGAGGTCTCCATGAAGGGAGGCAGTGGTGAGGAGGACTTGTGTTACCCTAATGCAGTGTACAAGACTGGCCAAAAGTAGCAAGCGTTGGCAGCTTGGTCAGCATTCTCTCTCCTTGCTAGCTACTCATGTGGTCACTAATCCAGATAGGAATCTGGATAGAGTCAGTCTTGCAGTGGGAAGGTGGGGAAAGGGAACACACGGTGATGTTACCTCACTGCAGCAGCATTGCTGTAGCCATCACACCAAAGCAGCGTCATGCTAGAGAGGGCAGCATCTTCCCTGTCCTCATGTTTGAGTCTGGTGCTTTACCAAGGAGCACTGGCTGTTTTGATCTATGTTCACCTTTTCCCTGAGGACAGAATTCAACTTCTGGTTTGGAGCTGATTTAGTGCAACTGTTTTATGAGAAGTGCCTGTCCATGTATGCTTTTTGAGGCATGAGGATTCACTCTAGTTATCCAGGGATTTGTGCTCTCTCTGTACTGCCTTCTGGAGCTCAGCATTGCCCTACTAATGGAATGCAGGAGAGAGGACTTTGCAAAGGGGCAGGAGGATACTGGAGTAATTGAACCAGACAGTGATAACCTGCTTATTTCACTGCATGATGGAAGTTTCAGCTGCTGTGTTAATAAGACCACATGTGGAGGAGGTCAAGTGAAAAAGGCAGGGTTGTAATTTATGATAGGATTCTTAAATATTTAACAAGAGGGCACAAAGCTCGAAATAATAGCTCTTCCATGCTTTTTATTCGACAAGGAGATAAAATGCATGTGTGGAATGAGTAATTTGATATATCAGATTTTAAGCAAGTAAATGTCTGAAATCAAATGCAGTGCTTCTCTTTTACATTTTTGAACCTGTACTGTTTTCAGCTTCATGACTCTTGTCACAGGTTGAAATTCAGTTTGCTGAGGCTGAGAAAGTTTGAGTGGCTTCATGCTACACCTGAGAACTGAAAATAGCATACTGTGAGATTCAGAAATGAGATATAGAAAAGAGACCTCATCTAAAATCTAGGGCCAGTCTTGCAAGTCTTTTTAACTTTGACAGTTTTGCAGCCATGAGGACATAAAATGTAGAACCTGCTAAAACAAAGACATCTAACCCAAAATCATGTCTTAAAATTCTTACTCTATTTCTTTCTCCTGTGTCTTATTTTCACAGTTCTGGTGGTATGAGCCCTACAAAGCAGCACAAGTATAATCTGAGTCTGCTCTCTCTTCTAAAGTTCACTAGTGGAAAAATGAGTATGCTGATGCTGTCCTGATGTGCCTCACTGACTAGTACACTAGAGAAATGCATGGAACTTTTGAGGTGGTTTGCTTAAGTCATGTGCTGCTTGAAGAATGAGGCACAACCTTGGCTGAAGATTGAAGAGGGTCTGAAGGAATGTTGCCATATTTAAAAATTTCTGTATTAATTGGTAGCTTGTTTTAGTGCAATCCTGGAATTTGGATTTAGAAAGAATGTACTCAACCCTTGATTCAGAAAGTGTTTTCAGGGTAAAATGAATTCTTGCTTTCTAATTAGAAAATACCTCTTGAGGTAATAAATAAAAATCAGATCTGGGCAGGCCAGTTTTATCTGATTTTATTTGTATCTCATAGAAGTGCACAGTTGTAATGCCAAATTTTAAATATGTAGTATGCTGTAGTCATATCACTGCTGTCTAAACTGGGCATTTTGGCTGCTGCATGCTCTAAACCCATTTTGTGTGAGAAATGGTGAGAAGAGGGTGACAAATATGAATTTTAGTATCATGTCGCACTGACCTTCTTCAAAACCATTCAAAACTATATAAGTGGATTTGTTTGATCCTTTAGGACAGAGGTAATATTATTTAGCCATCTTTGAGGTCCATGGATCAAAATCATATCTAACTAGGCTATCATGATTACACTTCTACATCCATGATGTGGTTAAGTGTTGCAGGTGGGTAATTGCAAAACACATATTTAGCAAGTGCTCGTATTGTACTTCAGCAGTGAATTTCCCTTTTCTTTCTCTGGTGCTGCCTCTCAGTCCCTCTTTCACTTCATACAAAGTAGAACAACAACAGTAAGGATCTTGTTGCAAATGTTCTTATCGAAAAGTGTAAAACAAGTGCAAGAATGCAACAACTGCGAAGTGATACTTCCTGAAGTGCCACCTACCATGATGATAAAGCTCTTACAGTGTCTTCAATTTTACATCTCCCGCTTGGGTACATTTTACCTTTTCTGCACTTTTAGAATTTAAAATTGCTGGATGATAAAAAGGGCTTCTAAAAGGCTGCTCTTGTAAATTAATTACTTGTGTGTAAGATTTCTTTGACTTTTTGATAATTTGTTACTTATTCCAGCAAAATGTTATTATGCTTATATTAATGGCATGTGATTAATGGTATGATGAAGTGAAGGATCCACTACTGGATCCCCAAGCAGACAAGAAAGATCCCACTGCAAATAGTTGCATAAAATACTAGGAATTTCTGAATTCTCTTCACATTACCTGTCATGTTTTCTTATGTAAGCTGGTTGTTGAAAAATATCTCACATTTGTAGCTAAACCGAAAGTCTTTTACAGCAACCAAATAATAATACAGCAGTAAAATTTTTAAAGACAGGTTTATAAAGAAAAGGAAAAGTCATGGCTATGTGTGTGTATCCCATGGTCAGATAAAATAGCTTCTCTCATTTAGTCTGCTCTCGAACTAGCGCGCTTTCAGATGCTTAGGAGCTATGTAGTCAGGGATCCAGTTCTTGGATATTTTTTTTTTTTATCTTTGCATTTCTAGTCACTGAAGGACAATCCAGGGAGCTCAGAGAAGTGGGCTGGGGGTATAAAAACAGAAGGTGGTCTAATGACTTGAGTCATTTCCAGAAATGGAAGGCAATGATATGTCTTGAGCAGACAGTTCCTTCTGAAGCAAGAAGGGCTGTCAGGAAGAATGCATACTCCTGGGGCTTTTTGTTGGTCTTCTAGGGCTTGGTTTCTGTAAAGTTGTCCTGCTTTCACCACTAATGTACTTTAGCCAGCAATTATCCTTGGCTGTCCACCAAGAACATAATGAAAGTACACAGGAACTAGAACACTAGTGGTGCCTTAGGCAGAGAGAGATCTAAAGCTACATTGAGGAAATATTTTTGATATTCATACAAGTGTGAAGTGCCTATAGATATGGTGTTGATTTTTCCAGTGAAAATTGTTTGCACAAAATGTTTACGTAGCAGGCAGCACAGCTTATTTTCATGTGCTTTCTTGCTGAAAGGGCTACTTTTGTTTGTTGATCAATGAAGTTGTTAGGACCAGATCCTCTCCAGTCTGTTTCTTCCTCTATTGCAAACCATTCTTTCTGGTGCATTTATACAGTCTGATTTTTCTCTAGCTTTTTCATTAATTTTTGAAACACCCTTCCTTCTTAGCCATCCAAATACATAAGTTGTCTCTCTTTAGTACCTGTGCCATGCTTTCAGATTGTATTTAATAACTGCCTAATAATTAAATTTACTATCATATAAATTGTAAATAAAGCATAATTTAAAACTTCATATGGTATGATTTATATTCTGTATGATGATGTATGATTTATATTCTGTAAATGTTTATAAATGGTAGCTGCAGGGAGGTAATGCTTTCTATTTTGCTTCTTCAGTAAAGAATTCAGTTTTTCCCTGTTCACCTGTTTGTTCAACTGTCTTTTCACCAGTTTCCTCACCAGGAAATTGCCTTGCCACCTGGGTGGGAGTCAGGTGATGCAGGTTTGTGGTTACAAACAAGTGTCTCATAACCCTCTAAAAGTTTTTAAATACTTCTGCATAGTTGCCTCAGAATAACTGTTTTCATTGTGCTTTAGGTGGATTTAGTAGTAACTTGTCAAGCTGATATTGGCTAAGGCATTTTAGGTGCTTATCTAATTCCTCTTTCTATGTTTCTTACTCAAATTAAAATGTTGTTAAATGCACATAGTAGACTTCAGGTCACACTAAGATTTTTAGAGGATGATATGGAGCAAATGTGTCTAGTTAGAAGATCTTCTGAAGGCCTTAGATACTTTATATTCTTTCTCTGGTGCATGCTGGGCTGTTGCAGGCTAAATTTTCATTAAAAGTGATCCGAGATAGTTGTATTTAAACACATCCAGATTTTTCTTAGAGACGACTAAAATATATGTACATTACAGAGTTAGAGGGGCAATTATGCCAGGAACAGAAGATTATCTTGTGCTCAAAGTATTTTAGGTAGATGGCAGCTATTAACTTATTGTTGTAGGAGGAAGGAATCAAAGTCATAATCGGAGAGAATGATGTTTGCTGTGTCATTACCTAACCAGTGCTGCGCACTATTGTGTGCATATGAAGAACCACTTAAGCCATGTGCTCTTGCAAGAGAAAATCCTTTAGTCATGTAGTGAGATAGGTGGTTCAGAACTCTTGATAGCAAAGAAAAGATGACGGTGAAGAAGGAGCAATTACTTGAATAGCCTGACTGATTAAAAAAACAAAAGGCTGCTGAATAATGTCATTCAGACATTCATATAAACCAAATCACAATGCAGACTTGAAGATTTAAATAAGATCTTTGCAGAGCTAAATAACAGATTTTATCAGGAAACTGGAAGTGAAATACTACAGGTGGAGGAAAAATGTGTTCTCTTGGTTTTAAATTGCTTCAGAAAACAGAGAAGCATAGATAATCAGCAATGTAGATGAAGCCTGCAATAAGCACAAGGGATAAAGAGGAGTATGTAATGATAACAGTTTTTACCTATTTAGGAGAGGCTCAAAGATAGGAACCAGATTTAAACCTAGATCCAGAATCAGAAGGTTTCTCAGTTGTGTCCAGTTCTGCACAGAAACATGGAGCATGGACATGTCCTGAAAAGGGAGCGGCAGTATTTTGGTCATGGTTATGTGCTGTGTGTGGGAGTCAAGGATGGGGAAAGTAAGAAGAGAGAAAAGATTTATTTAACAATTAAGTTGAGTAGGGATGTAGATGTGAATGAAAGTTATTAGCAGAGATGCAAGTATTGGAGTTCTGGTTTATTTCAGAAAAGTATGTTGTGTTATGTCCATCTTGCAACAACTTCCTCAGGAAAATATTTTTAAAGAGAAGACAAGGACTGTCTTGTGCCAATTTTCCAGACTTTCTTAAAGTACTGAGGTTTAAATAGGCATTATTTCACACTGTGTGATCTGTAAAGATTCTAGATTGGAGGTTTGAATGATATTCTTGCCACTTGAGTGTGGTCTAATGCAACCTTAGCAGCATGGCAGCTCATGCCATGTACTTAGCTAAACCCCATCCTTCTCTTGCCCATTGGCTTGCCATTGCTTGTGCTCACAGCAGCTGTCATAGAAGCTCGCCCTCTTTGGCTCAGGGCTTATCTTCCCAGCTGATCTTCAAGGAGAAAAAAGCCCACACTCTGTCTGTGTCAGCTGCCATTTTCTGCAGGTGTTTGAGAGTGAATTGGGACCTCCGAGATTGAGATTGGTGTGGCTGGAAGTGCCAGTCTCTGTCTCCTGGTCCAATGAATACCCCCTCTTCCTGAAGCATGGTCTTTGTGTCACTAGGATGGCTACATGAGGCATGCCACCTGCTTCTACACAGATAGCCAGGGCCCTAAACCCCAGGGGCCTCCACTCAGAGCCCCACTGAACAAACACATTTCTTTGTAATTGCATTTTATGTAACACTGAGTGGGCAAAGCCACAAAGTTAATGATGCCAAAAACTCTGAAGGCCTTAACATGGAGCTTAACACTAGGAGCAGAATAGTAAGTGCTTCATTTCACACCTCAAGATGCTGGCAAAAACATTTGTGGGAAAAACAAATGAAATTTGGAGCTGGACAGGCCCCTATGGATGGTGTTATTCTGAGTGAGAAGTGTTTTGTGTGGCCTGTGTGCAGAGAATTACTGTTGCACTAATTCCAAACTCCAGGTTTATCAGAGCAACCCACTGCAGCAAGACATCCTGCTGAAAAGCAGAGCATCTGCAGGAAGTGGTGTGGCACTCAAGTAAGCTGTTTGTCAATATATTTGGAGTATTTCCTTTAAAAAGTAAAAAATTGTTTCATCTTGAATACAGGGCCTGTGCAACAGAACATGGCTGTTGTCTCTATTAAAATGTGTTGTTTTCAAATAATATTCATATAAGTGAGCTTCATTGTTATTGGTTTTAAATAAATTGTGTTTCAGGTAGATGCATCCAAGAGTAGGTCAGGTTTATTTTGGGAAGACTAACGGAAGTTTCCACTGTCATATGACACACACACACTCCCCCCCCCCCCCCCCCCACCCCTTTAGGAAGGCAAAAGTGCACTGGTGCAAAGTAGCTAGTCTTAATTATGAAGGGATTAAGGGGTGAAGCAGGTGGTGCTTAAAAAATGGGGGGCTGGGAGGGAGGAGGACACAACACATAAGACATGTCTGCTCTGAGAAGTGTTTGATTCACTGCCTTATTTTGGTGGCCATGAGCTTTTATGTAACGTAACATAAAAAATGAAGAAAAACTCTGGGAAAAGGAACTGTACCTTTCTCCCAGCTTAGGGAGTGATGGCAGCTCTGGGGCCTCCAACTTCAGAAAGGCATGGAGGGCATAGAGGTAATGAGAGAGCTGGAGCATGCATCCTAAAAAACAGGTTGAGAGAGTTAGTGTTGTTCAGCTTGGAGAAGAAAAGGCTTTGAGGAGACCTTACCGCATCTTCCAGTACCTGAAGAGGTCTACAAGAGAACTGGAGGGACTTGTTTCAAGGGCATGTAGTGGCAGGGCAAGGGGAAGTAGCTTTAAACTGACAGAGAAGGTTAAGAGTTAATGCTAGAAAGAAATTATTTACAGTGAAGGTGGTGAGACAAAGGAACAGGTTGCCCAGAGAAGTTGTGGATGCCTCATCCTTGGAAGTGCTCAAGGTCTGGCTGGATGGGGCTTTGAGCGACCTGGTCTAATGGAAGGTGTCCTTGCCCATGGCAGGGTGGTTGGAACTAGGTGATCTTTTAGGTCCCTTCCAACTCAAACTATTCTATGATTTATTGTTGCTAATTTGTAATTATGCTGCCTACAAAGCTTAGTCACAGATCATGGATATTTTGTTCCAAATGGTATGCAATAAGGCAGACCTGGTCCTTTGAAACTGTGATCTTTACTCTCCCAGTATGAGAGATTGATCACAGAGGGGAAAGATAATTTGTCCCTTTTCTCCCAGCATTCCTAAATGTGAACTTTAGTATATGTAACAATGTAGAGTATTAAACAATATTAAAACAATGGGAGTAATGAATTTGAGCCTGAGGAGGATAAAGAATCTATCATGTACCCAAGTATAATTATTTCCTGTGTATTTTCCCTGGTACATTTACAGGACCAAAAGCGATACATCTGTCTTACATGTTGAAATAGCTCAAAGAGGGTTGTGAGGAAAGCAAGCAACCTGCTGGCTGCAGCATGATTTTGCTCATTTTTAAATTACACTTTTAAAGATCTTGTTAGTTATGTGTTTTGTGATCTAAAGGACACAAAATGTGACTACATGAAGAATTTATTTTGTAATTTAAAAGATATAATTTTATTACTTCTTGCAGTACAGATACATTGTTGGAAGTTAATTGAGGAGGCTTTTGAGTTTAATTATACTGCAGTTAGATTGCTGTCTAATTATATTCTTTTGCACCTGGCTTTAGAAAAGTACAATAAACTGATTCATTCTTAGGAGAGAAAGGTTATTAAATCCTGCCATTAAGTTTCAGTGATTTTGATTCAGTGAAGCAGATGCGTGATCTTAATTATACAATTGATGGGATTGCCATCACTTCTACCAGCTGGGAATGGGACCCCAGGTGCCTCTGTATTCAGAGATGAGAAAAATGTACTGTCATGTATTTTTAGTATGAAAGGGTGGGTTTAAGAAATGTGACTGACAGCTTCCACCTCTGACTGCCAGCATTTCCATGTCATAGCTCTTATCTTCCCCTACACTGCTTTTTCTCTAGTTTGATTATATATGCATTATTCCTTCATTTGTTTTATGCTGTGTGTTACAGTTTCTAGAGTACCTTATTTGTAGAGAACAAGTCCCTTTTGTGATGCAGTGTTATCCATTTTCTCATTCCCTATTATTCCATTGTGACTTCATCTTTTTCCCTGTTCTTCCTAAAGAAAAAGAGATGACAACTCTTCCACTTGAGCATTTTTTTCTTACCATTGACATCACTGAAAGTTGTGCAGCATGATCAACAGAAAGAGCTGAGAGTGGTACAGTGCTGTCATTACATTCAGTTTGACATAATAGAAGGATCCTTCTACTGTCTTTAAACAGTTACATTTCACAACAGTTGCTTTGTTTTTCCATAGCTACAGCTTGAAAATGTTACCCTTGTCTTGTCCAGGCATTCAGGATTATTATTCTATACAAAGAGGTCTTGCTATAGGGTAAAATGTGTAAAATCATCCTTGCATTCCTGGACATTTCAGATAATTATTTTGCTTGGTAGATCAGTTCCCAGTTGAAATCTTAGGTTGAAGTAAGTGATATGTATTTTTTTAACCATTATTGCTATTCTCCCTTTTATCCATAGTGTTTCTGTATTTGCCATGATTATCAAACTCCTTATCAATGTGTATGGTTTCTTGGTGCAGCAGGAAAGCTGTTGAGTCTCTTTTCTGCCAGTTTTTTGTGTGTAGATTGTCTCTTTTCACTGGCATAGATTGGCAGCTGTGTCAGCAGTTTCTGGGGGAAAAAGAAGGTAGAGACATCCTCAAGGTATGGTTAATTTTTTTTTTTAATACTAAAACAGAGAAAAGAATCAGCACAGTACAACTAGGTGTTTGTCCAGGAACTTGAAATAAAAATGTTCCTTTGTTTGGAAATCTGCCAATCTATCTCATAGCTCTGGACAGATTTTCTTACTGCTTGGATTTGCAGGGGTTAAGAGATGGAAGGGAAAGCTTTAACTTTAAAGTCAGTAATAAGCTGCTCTGGGATGACCAGGGACACCTACTCTGAGATGTTGGACTACATCCTAGAACTCTTGAACACCCAAAAGCTGTACTCTCTCCCTCTCCTTGACACTACTGCCAACCTAAAGCTCAGTTGAAAGAGGGAATGAAGATGCTTGCCCATCCATCTCTCTCTTCCAAGGAGCATACTCAGAGCAAAAAGAAGACTGAACCCCCATGATTGCAGAAAGTAGAACCTACATTCTTCTGTGATTTTTAATCTACATCACCTGTGCATCTTGAATATTTCCCTCTCTTAGCCCAGGTGAATCCAGCCTCTGAGTTTTTGGTTTTTTTTCAATCATAACTTCAAAATCAACCTTACATTCTCAGTTCTAAGTCCTTTAGGAGAATGGCAGGCCGTATGTAATTGTTAGAGTCAAGCCTAAGCAAGTTCAAGACAAGTTCAAACTTGTCCACAGTTAGAACCAGATACAGAAGGGAAGATCTTCCTTCAGTAGTTTATTTTCTAGGTGAATTAAATGGTAACATATTTTCCTATTTTGATCTTCCAATAATAACTTTGTAGTGGAAAAAATGGTATGGAAGTCCTTGCAACTTCTGATAGCTTTTTCTGATCAATTTAGTTTTTTAGTACATGCTTCTAGTCCCCCTTCTCCCCCTCCTTAATCTCTATATCTGGCATTAAGACTACATTATAAAGAAGATCAAAGACACTAATGCAGTGTCTGGACAGTTCCTTTGTTCTACATACCATTTAATCCCTTTGAAGACTTAATTGCAATTTAAATTTGTGAACAAGTGTTTTCCAAATTTAAATAAGGAACTCTAATGACATGGCAAAAGAAGCTGTAGCAAATAGTTTTGCTTACTAGAAGGGTTATGTAATTTGTTTTCTCACTATTTGATGTGAATGCTAGATAACAAGGTAGATATGGTATTTTTAATAAGTTGGAAAACAAAAAAGCAGAGCAGTAAGAGCAATTCAATTTTTAAATGCTTTGTTAACACAAAGGATCGTCTATCTATTTCCCTGAATGAATGTTAGAAAATGTACACAAACAGAAATTTGATGTTTTTTACCTTAATTTTGCTGTCATTATGGTCAATTCAACAGACATTAGTGCTTATAGTGTAAGCTTTTCCTTTTGTTGTTTTTTTTTTGTGAGGGGTTGAGGTTGTTTTTCTTTTTTAAACAGTCAACATACAAGAAACAGTCTGATACTACTCTAGAACATGGGTCTGAAATGAATACAGAGAAAATACATGAAAAGCACTAACTAAAACATCTTCATGTAGTTAATCTTTAGATACCTTAATAAGTAAAAAAATCTGTCATGGATTTTATCATTGCATTATTTGGTTATTTTAAATTTGCAGAATAGTTACAGATCTTCTAGATTCTAACTGGCTTATTAAACTTGTCATCCCTACAATTCTACTGGCAAACATCTGCACAGGTATTGATCAATGCTGAAACAGTTTCTTGCATTAAATCAGATTTAGCAGCAGAATGTAGAATTATGGTCACTAGTCTTAGCCACAACTACCATGAACTTTGGGAGAAAAATCAAAAATGCCCACTTCAGCACACTGGAACTACTTGCATGGTTGTTGTATTTTTCTGTTGTATGAATCTTTCAGAAGAACACAATAAATGTGTTCTCCCAGCTATCCACCTCCTACTTCTTTCTAGATAAATCTCCTAATACAAAGGCTTTTCTGCTTATTTGTTTCAACTTGGGTCCTTCTGTATGACTTTCAGATCCAAATTACTGATAATCCCATACTTTTAATGTTTCATTCATATTTTATCTAATTATATGTGACAGTAAGTGCTAAAACTTCCTTTAAACTAGAAGCCAAACAGTATTTGGCATTGATTCGAAGCTACTATATGATTTCCCACACTTTATGGGCATGAGATTTTTTGTTATTTTGAAGTAACCTATGTCCAGAAAATCACTAATTTGCCTGTTTGTGGAGGATAAATGAGTTACACATGAGTATGTTATTACTGTAATTTGCTGTAGCAACAGGAGGTTGTATGAGACCATAGGCCCTGCAGTCTTGTCACCAGCAATCCTACACCACAAGAAGAGGCTGTCTGGAAGAGATCATGAGGGAGGTGGGGTGGGTCTTGCATCTGTCTCTGGGCAGAGTCTTGTGACAGCATATGCCAGAGCTAATTGTGGATTGATTGATTAAGCTCTGGATTGAGCTTCATTGCAAATGGAGAAGTGGAGAGATGGGGATAGGTAATGAGAACTCCTTAGCTGACCACAGAGAATGAGGGAGGGGAAGTTCAAGGAACAGGTTCTAAGACAGCTTCTGCTCCATTGATGCCTCTTGTGTTATTTTTTTTTTTTTTTAGTGTACTAGAACCGCTGGGCAGGCGCAGCAACTGAAATGAAATTCAGGAGCAACAGAATTAACCTGATCTGTATAAGACATAGTAGAAGAAGAAAACAGATGTTAGTTAGTGGTGGTGTCTAGGCTCTGTCCTCATGCCTTACCTGCTATTGGCCTGCTTGAATGAAACTTGGAAAACTTGTGCTTTAGATCAGTATGTGGAGGTCAATGCCTAAAATACTGTGCTGTTAGTAAAGGACATGAGAGACACAGGACATCACCAATGCCACAGGTTCTTGTAAATGGCTGGTAATCGACCAGATGAGCTCCTAATTCATTCAGGGAAGCTTGTAACACCTATACTACAACGTAAAGCAAAAGCTATTCAACCACCCAACAACTGAATTGCTCTTCTAAAAGGGTGGGAAGTTCATTTCCAATTCCAGACCTGGATATTAGTGCAATCCTGAAATAATAGCAGTTCTGCATCTGAACAATTAATAACAATTTAATCGCAATTTCAGATTTTCCAGATCTGACCACAGCTGGAAACAAGGCATGCTCTTCAGTATTTCTGGGAGGAGTGGGTAAGAGGAGAGGGAATGCAACTCAAAGGCAATTTTTTTTCCTGCTACCAATGACCTTATGTTAATCTTGAAAACAACTTAGCTACTTGTACAACTCCCTTCCCAGAGTGATCAAGCCTTCGTGGCTCATACCTAATACCTATGCACCTTTAGGCAAAAATACTGTCTTTCCCCAGAGCAATTCCTGTGTGTTGTCAGGTTATGTGGCTGGGTAGAAGAGGAAAATGCCTGTCTTCTTCAATACTGAGAGGAGACCTCATAGCAGTCTATAACTTTCTCATGAGGGGAAGTGTAGAGGCTGACACTGATCTCTTCTCTCGTGACCAGTGGACAGGACCTGAGGGAACAGCCTGAAGCTGTTTCAGGGGAGGTTTAGCTTGAGTATTAAGATAAGGTTCTTTACCAAGAGTGTGGTTGGACACTGAAGAGGTTTCCCAGGGAAGTGTTCACAGCTGTAAGCCTGTCAGAGTTCATTAAGTGCTCAAGCAGTCCTCTGAAACATATGGTATAATTCTTGGGATTGGCCTGTGCAGGGCCAGAAGCTGGGCTTTGATGATCCTTGTGGGTCTCTTCTAACTCAGAATATTCTATGATTCTATGCTTCTATTCCATGCCCACCCAGGGGTTTGAGACTGTACGAAAGCAGAACTTGTAGGTGGGCTTACATGACCTCCCTTCAATTGTACTGGAGGGTGCTAGGCTGCTCTGTCTCCTGCATGGTCAGGGAATCTCAGAACCTCCTTCAGTATGAAGACTAAAGTGTGAGAGGTGATGGCAGTATCTAGAGAGAGAAACCAGTGGCTGGAAGAAATGTTCTGCTGGCCTTGCAGAGACACCCACAAATCCCAAGCAATAAGGTACGCCTGTGATCCAAAGCATCAGTCCTAACTCAAGGCTCCAAAGCACTGTGTTAGGTTATCAGCACACCTGGGCTGATGAGCTCTCTAACTTCAGTGGTGAGCTAGTAGAGTATGAGTCTGAGCTGGTGGATGCTGACCTCCTTTGTGTTCCATTACAAATATAATGTTCTAATTGTAACCACTCTGCTATTGTTGCTGCTAGAATCTAAGTATTCTCACATGAGGAAGTTTCAGCACTCAGACTGGCCTAAAAAAGGCTGTGACACACAGTATGCTGGAGAGATGTTCAGACTGGAACTGTGAGATGACCAAAGTGAAACCTGTGCAGAGTGACAGTGATCATTTCAGAGGACTCTCATGGCTTGAACAAGAAAGCAGAGACTGAAGGATGAGACTAGATTTTAGAGGACTTAAACAAGAAGCAGAGGATAAAAATTGGGAGAGAAACTGGATGAGTTTGCAAAGAATCATAGGGAAGATTGACATTTATTTGCATTTGGAATGGATTGTAATTTCAGTCCAGCCTTGAAGTTTAAACTTGACTATTGGGCCTAGTGTTAAGTGTTATTGAGTTATTTCTGGTGATTTTGTCAATGTTGGCTTTCATCTCTTACCTAGCTATTCCAAAACTAATGTTGTCCCTCGAGCATGGATCTGCCTTCTTTTTGGCTTAAGGATCAGTTGCTCCTAGATCACCTCATATCAACATCTATCCCAAGGCTTCCCTTAAGGGTTTTCAACCCTGTTGTCCCTTAGAGCCTTCCCAGCATTTCCAACAGCTGCCCTGTACCACTGCTCCTCCATCCATGAAAAAATAGACTGCTTTCAAGACTGTGCAGACTAAGTTTAGCTTGAGTCCCATAGCGACACTATTAATCCTCAAACAAATACCAAATAGCAATTGTGTTTAGAGATGCAGGGGTGTTAATAAAGGTGATTTGGGAGTGTTCCTACTGAATAAATATGCTTTTCTTTTGTCCTGACTTCAGCAATCTAGGTTTTTCTGGAAAGCTGCTTTTTGGGTAATAGCTAAGATTTCAACTACTTCTATATGCTTTCATGTTTTTAAAATGTTTTGTGCTTAAGGGTGGTGATCTATTTCTGCATATGGTGCCGGGCAGGGGTTCAGCACCTGTGTTGCTCCTGTCTTCCCAATCAGGGAAGGTTGTAATTAACAATGTTGACTTCACTCCATTGTGTTCTGCAGGAAATTGATGGTATGAATTGAATCAGTTCTGTTCTGTTAAATAGAAGGAAATCCAGGTACACTGGGGGACTCTAGGTGAAGGAAATGGCAGAAGGCTGGAGGGAATTTAGTTTTCTGCATGAAAATGTAAAGTACTTAATTTCAACACACTTGTTCCTTGTAACCTCTGTTCTTTAATGCCCAAACTTAACTAAGCAGTATTTTAATCTCTGTGTAATGGAGTATACAGGTCTCTGTGGAGCTAGGAAAGAAATTGTTCTCTTCCATATTAAGCAGTATACAGGTGTCAGGAGTCAGCAGAGATGGCTGATTACCCTGCTAGCGAACTGAAATACAGGGAAAAGTGCTGTCCGAGGTGTAACCTGGAGGAGATTTTTGTTCCACAACAGAGGAAGATCTAGTATTTTAAAACGAGTTCCAAAGTAATCAGAATGTTTTCTGTTATCTCATAGTTTGCATTGTTTTCTCTGCAGAACATAAAGAATGAGAAGCTCTTAGTGGCTGGAGCCCCAACAATCTTCTCTTCACTGAATGATTGGGAGATAGGAAATATTTTGTTTCATCAGTACCTATTATGCCAGGCAGTCCCAAGTCTTGCAAGCATTTATGTATGCACTTATCTTGCTTATCATAGATACTGACCCTGATGTTGGGCATGGAGAAGAAGTAACAGGTACCCCTTTCACAGGTTTAGATTGTGCAATCAAGGAATGCTTCTCACTTACATTCAGAAAATTCAAACAATAGGTGTGGCATTTGCTTCTGCAAACTGTGTGCATCTGCAAGGTTTTAAATTGCTGCAATCAGAGGTACTTTTAGAGAAAACGTGGCTCTATAATATACTTCCTTTATTGTTCAGTGTACTATTGCTACTCTTTGCATCATGATCCACATTAGCCAGCTTTCTTATTTTTAAGAAAAAGCTTTCTTTTTTTTTCCTCTGTATTGTTAGAAGCAAGAAAATGCATTATCAGGGATTAGTAGGGTCCAAGGTGAGTAATTTCTAGGAACGAGTGGTGCTTACACATATTATATTGCTCCTGTGCAGACATTACCCTCTGATACTTCCAATAGCTTTTCAGAAGCGAAGAGAAGCAGAATGCAAATGATTGTAGCAGGAAAAGGTTGGGTTTTCCTTGGGTTTTTTTGTTTGGTTTTTTTTTCCCTAGTGGGTAAATATTATATCATTGTTAGATTTTAGGGGAGGTCAATACAATAATTGAAATAATTAATAATGGTTGTCTTCACCTTTTAACTTTTTAAGGCCTGTTGGAAACTCAGCCATTCCATGAAGCAGATGAAGATGTGGTCACTGATGTTGATTTCACCAATATGATTTCTGAAGAAGAAAAAGAAGAGTTAAAGATTGAGCTAGCCAAGGTAATGAATTTGAATTTCTGTGAGTGTTACTGTTTCTGCTTCCTTAAACTGGAAGCTATTAATTGTAGGGTAAAGTATACATCATAAAGGCATGCCTTTCCTTTCTGGTAAAATTATTCTAGGCAACAATAATGTAGTCTATAATTTTCTTATATACCTATTTTTTGAAGGGTAAATATCTTCTGCTTCATGATTGTACTGCGAAAGTCAAATACAGGTTCCCATCTTAGTCAAGATGTGTCTTTATTTATAAACATTCCTTGGAAAAGAATGAAAGGTGTTCTCATTAGATCTGTGGTTGTGTTGTTACAGTGGGTGTGCCACCTGATGGAAAAATTTCTTTTTGTGGTGCTCAGAGGAAAAAGTAATGATGATGGTTACAGAAGAGGCTGATGACAACAAGCACAGTAATTTTATCACATTTTTGTTTCCTGTGGCACTGATGTGTTTTGAGAAGGTAGTATCTTTTTTCAGGAGTTTGGAACTCAGGACACTGTGAAGAGGCTTAAAAATAACGAGATGGGAGGAAAAGTGTGAAACACATGATCACTTTATTACAAAGATTAAAGAGATTGTCTAGATTTGGTCTACCATGGAAGGATGGATTCAGTTTTAATTATTGCTGCTGAATACTGCAGAAAAGTGAAATTCTGGAATGGAAAATGAGAGAATGGGGAAAACTGTGGGTTTAATGATTTGAAATATGAGTCAAATAACAGAAATCACAGCCATATGAATGTGAGGAGTGGGTTTTGCCTGGAATACTTAAATTGATATTAAGTTGTAGAACTTAGAGTACTTACAAAGTACTTATGAACTACTCTAAGAAGTATCATTTGTAATGACTTTCAAGTAATTTACCTGCAGCACTGTTTCAGGATTTTCAAGTGAAACAGAAGTTTCAAGTTTCAAGTTTTCAAGTGAAACTGGTTTTGTACTTTAATATTTTATCAATCTTTGTGTTTCTGAGTTACTAGTTAACTTTTACTTCTTTGCTGATCCTGTACATATTCACATCTGTAAATAATCAGAAGGAAACTGAAAGCTTACATGTTCAGTTTATCAAATAAGTTAGGAGTTGGCATATTCATTACTGGCTTTTTATGAGGACCAGAGGCACTGGGCACACACTGAAACACAGGAGGTTCCCCCTGAATATCAGGAAGCACGTTTTTAATGTGTGTGTGACTGAGCAGAAACACAAGGCATTTTGGAGTTTCCATCCTTGAAGATATTTAAAAGCTGTCTGGGTATGGTCCTGGGAAACATGCTCTAGGTAGGGCTTGAACCAGATGTCCTACAGTGGTCCCTTCCAGCCTCAGCCATTCTATGATTCTCTTCTCTGGTGAAGGAGGACTTCACAGGCAGATAGAAACAAGGAAGGAAAAAAAGCCAGAATTTCCTGCAATAATCTGAAAATTATATGCTTCTCTCAACAGAATTAATCTCAAATGTTTCTGGGTGCCCCTTCTGCTTACCGAATGCCATAGGAGAGAGAATTCTCTCATTAGGTCATGCTGGAAATGCTTTAATGAATGTACTAACATGCAAGTGAGAGATTGCCTGTCAAATATTTTGATCTTGACTGACCTATTTTCTGAATTCCTCACAGCAGTGTACTGGCATGCAGCTGATGCGTAAAAGCAAAGTAAAACTGATAATTATGCTAGGAAAGGTTTGGAACTTGAATGTAGAGTGAGCAAAGTCTAAAGTTAAATGAGGCTTACGACTCTTAAAAAAGACTGCCAAAAAAGTGTGACCCTGCCTCCTTCAGAAAGAAAAACTTGCTAATGTGCAAATAGGGTAATGTTTCCTTTTGAAAAGCTGTTAGTCTTTACTTAAAAGCCCTTTCTGCTCCACCGATGATTGTTTTGTTTTCTTCCATGTCCTTATGTGCTACATAATACCTGTTTGAGCCTGTAGGAACAAGCACCTCTCTTACTGTTGTGAGAGGTAAAAATCATCTTTAATTCTCTATCAATAGTTGATAAAATGGGGATCTGTTTGTGAGCCCCTGTTGCGCATTTATTTAAGCAGAAAATATGTGTTCCATCTCTGTGTTGTGTATCTAATGTATATATTCTTTGTTTTCTTCCTCCTTCCCACTCTGACATTAGAAGAGGAACAGGCACTACTGTTTTTCTGGCAGGATTTTTTTGTATCCTCTATTCCTATTCTCCTGCTAATAATCTCTTTACTGGAAGCATCTCAGAGCATGGACTTACTCTGTTCTTGTATTTGTAGCCTAGCTAACACAGCAGGGCTCTGACTCTAATCAAGCCTTAGGATTTTTACAATGCAACTAAAATGAGTAACTCTTACAGAAACTTCTAACAGTCATTTGAATTTACAGAGGTCAGTCTGACTTTTAACATAAATAACAGCAGAAAATTGTAGCCCAAAAGCTTTCCATAAGGCCAGAAGATTGTTAGCAGAACGGATTCCCCCTGCCCCCCTCACTGTGAGGAGCATTGTACAATGACTCTTGAGTCATGCAGGGGGCTGAGATTTAGAGCTACCTTGCTCACGGCTGTCAGTTGTCCTTCCATTACACTCATCAAAGTAGTCATTTACTCTTTGGTGTCTTCCTCCTCCCACACCTTCCCAGAAGGAGCTATCTGGTTTGATCTAGCTGATGCACAGGTTCAGCAGTGTGTGTTACTGCATGTTTGTTCCCAGTTTGAGGAAAGATGATAATAATACCTTTTTCTATAAACTTATGGGAGAAGGAAGCTTTGCCTCTGTATGATGCATCTATATTCTTCTGACTCTGTTGCACTTTGAGAGAAGGGAAACATGAGAACTTGAAGCTTGTATTTCTGTTGACTTAAGCCCTAGCTTTATAGCACAGATACAAACATTTACAAAAGTAGACTTTAAAAAAATTCCTAAACAGGTGATGTCTGACTTCCATGAGAGTTAGGTGTGTTACGTGCTTAAATGCTTTTCAAGATCCTACTGTAAGCCCCTAATCCTTTCTACCTACTTCAGAGTCGTCACTAATTTTTGAGCACTTGAGGGCGGCTTTGTATCTGTCATTGTTTCAAAATGATGGAAGTTGAGGAGGATTTTGTCAATTCAAAACTGATTGCTGTGTTATAAATAATAAATTACTTTTCTTTAATCAAAAATGTTGCTCATACTTCTGCCATTGAGCGCTGGCTATATGATTAATGCTTGCCTAGGCTATCACAGCTTTAAGATGTCTATTCAATGGAACAGATGGAAAATAATTTTAATGGAAGCCCTGAAATGTTTCTGTATCCAAGTACCTGATGCTGGCCTGTGAGTGTCCAAGCATCAGTTTAAGTTAAGTTCTTTAGCTGTGTTGCACAGGCAGTCGTGCAGTAAGGGTGAGAAACAACCAAAAGGAGCTCTGAACAGCTGCCTGAGGAATGCTGACATTTGTGCTTTCTTTCTATAAGCATCTAACCAGTTACCCTCTCAGAAGAGAGACTCTTGACACCTGCTTCTTGACAGTATTCCATTTGCAGGCTAGGAATGTAATGGAGTGTAAAGGACATGGAGAGGAATAAAGCAGTTTGGATTGCTATGTATCTAAGAACAGTACTGCTGAAGTGTTGGCATCACAGGCATTGGTGAATCTGCTTCACTCAGGTCATGATTTTGCTTTGTGTTCATAGTCTTGCTGCTTAATTCCTGAGCTGCTTGAATATTGAGATGGCAGGTAATGACAAAAGAAACTGATAGCTGAGGGGTTCAAGGATGAGACTTTTCCAAGAACAGTGAGTTTGCAACCAGTTTTACAGTGAATCAGAATGCATGAATGTGTAAAATAAAATAATGCTGGTACTGCTATCCTAAATATAGCCTTGGAGGTCAGTACTACTTTAGCTGGTGCTTGCATCATTCCCTGCAGCCTATGGAGTTAAATCACAGGGAGACTGTGGTTCCAGGGAACTTAGCATATGGTAATCAGATAAGTTGCCATATGTTACCTTACTAACATATGGGGGAAGGAACACAGTTGGTAAGGGAATTTCTAAACCTGAAGTGAAAGGCAGCTGCTCTGGTGTCACTTGCCCTTGTTAGCTTCAGTATCTCTGTGTGCTGCTTGGATAGATTGGCTTTGGAAGCTTCCAGGTGAAAAATGCAAACCTCTGCTCACTTGCTGGAGAGCTGCCCAAGGAGCAGGATTCTGAGCTAGTGGCAGGACAGTTCTGAAGTCCCTCTTCTTACTTCAGTCTTGTCTTCTGGTTCTTGCCTTGTTAAAACATTGGCTTTGATTTAATGTTTAAAAAAATGTCTACTGTAGGGAGAATTATATTCCTCTGTTCGGGCTGCATGGCATCTTTACAGCTTGAAATTGCAGTTTAGTTAAATACTAGGATCTCTGGAAAGACAAACCTGCTCTGTCTTCTGAGTGCTTTTATGCTTTGGGTACTGATCACACATGTTAATAGTTTAACTATAAATTTTTATGTTACAATTTTGAAATATGTAGGGCCTATAATACATAAATAAAACTCATATGACAAGGCTATAATGTTTGATGGTACTCTCAAGTCATATATTATCATGCTGTTTTTTCTGTTTTTTCTGCTCCTAAGAGTTTGCATATGTTTTCTTCAGGACCAGAAGACTAAAAATCTGCAAATATAAAGTTAAAAGCCTGTGCATTCAAAGAAAGATATTTACTTGAATTTTCCAGTGTTCTCTTGTCCTGTCCATTCCCATTTTACTAGTGAATGAAAAGCTGGTGTTTGAGACTCCTAATGCCCTAAGGCACATTTGGGTGAAGTTGCTTCCTTACTGGATAATTCTATCTCTTATCAGATGCATGTGTGTGATGGTGACTATAGGTGAACACAGAGGCATTAATTTAACATAATATCAGCTCTCCTCTGGGCATGCCTTTGTGACCTCCACAAGCACTTGACTCAAGCACTTGACTTGAGCTACCTACAAAAAGCATGAGTTTGTGAGGTTCATTTAGCCTCTTAACATTGTCTGTGTTTATCATTCCGTGGGAACAGGCTAACACCTTTCTCCTTGTTTCCCTCAGCTGGAGGATGAAATTTCAACTTTGCGGCAAGTGCTAGCAGCCAAAGAGAAGCACCTGGTTGAAATTAAACAAAAACTTGGCATAAGTCTGATGAATGAACTGAAGCAGAACTTTAGCAAAAGCTGGCATGATATGCAGACAACTTCTGCGTGAGTACTGATCTTTATACTTACACATATGAACATGCCATGTTTTTCTAAAACTTTTTGGGCTGAATTAATAGCAACATTGGTAGAAAGAACCACCCACCTTCATCAAGTGCTGTATGAAAAGTCATTTGCTTTTTTTTCCCTCTTCATTTGACAACTGAATTTGACACTTAAGGAGAAGAAAAAGTGAGCTTCTCCACAACTGAGCTGAGCTGGGAGTCAACAGCAAGGAAGGCAGGGGGGCAGTGGCATCATCCGTGAAGGAGCAGTCCCAAATACCTGAACAGAGAGAGCAAAGCAGGTCCAATGGTAGCAAAGAGGATCTCAGATCTCCAAGTGCCTCTGTACTGGTAAGCCAGGTCCTAGGTCAAGCCAAGGAGCCAAATCTGTGAGTTCAAGATCTGTAAGTTCAAGATCTGTGAGGTACCTGGCAAGATACAGGCATATCAGTAATATGACTTGACCTTACATTCAGTCTAGGCTTTAGTATAGCTCCCAAAGCAAGGGAAAAGGTGCTTAACAAGGGTTCTCCCAACTCTTGCACAACATTTTCATCACAGTCTCACCCAAGGTTTCACAGCTGTGCAGTGCCAGATCTCGCCTTGAGCCGCCAGGTTCAGGGGAGTGGGGGGAAAAGCATTAGCAGTTCCTCTTGGTTCATTCAAGGTGCTGACAGAGACTTGGTAAAATATGTTAAAATGTACATTTTTACAGTAAAATAATTATTCTTTGTATTTTCATGAGAAGCCAAATAAGGCTTAATAACCCCTTAATAAAAATACAGTTTGCATGTCTCCTATGTCTCACTGTTGGACAGTTTCTCATTTAGGTCCTGTTTCTCATGACATGCCATTAGCAGGGGCATCAATGTTGCCTTGGTGAGAATGCCTGGCATGTTCTAGGAGAGAACAGTCTAGAGATCCTAAGCTTTAGAAGAGAGGAGGGGCATAAGACATCTGAACTAGAATTACTGGGAGAGACTAGCAAAATTTTGAAACAAAAACTTTCATTTTTACTTGAAATTTGGTAGCAAGTTCCCAGATAGGTTTTCATTATTCCTCCACATTGACATTTTCCATGAAGATGGACTTAGGAGACTTTTTCAGTGTGGTAGCTGCTAATTTTTATATGAGTTTCAGAAAGTACAGTCCTTTAGGTGGTAAGTGTCCAGAAATTGTTATGTGGAACTGAGCAGCAGGAGTCTCATTTGTGCCCCAGAAAAGTCTCATGTTTATGGTCCAACTGCTGTATGAGTCTGCTAGACCCTCATGCCACAACACCAGTGCTGGTACAAATCGTGGCAATCCAGCATTCTTCAGAATGGATCTGTTGAGTAATAGAGGTGATTCATTGTTGCTGTACCAAAATAGCAGTATTATTCACTAAGATTCTCTGATTTAGGAAGGATGAAAAGCTTGTTTTTTAAAAATAAAAGTTCTAAATATTTACAGTTTGGATTTCTAAATCCACAACTACTCATTTAAAATTTTTAAATGACCTGGTATTAAGAGGTGAATTTTTGTTTCACTTGGCTGGTGTGCTTTCCTGTAAGTTAAAACTACTTTTCTTTAACAGGGAACTTTTCAAAGCCACAGAACACCAATGTTTTTGTCCACTTATTGTTAATCTTTTTAAGCTCTCCATTTACAGATGCATTCCTAGGGTTAGAGTGGACTTAGAGGAAGAGGAGTGGACTTCTCCCAGAAACAGTCCTGTAAAGAGTGTTTGACCACTACTTAAGAGTCATGACCTAACTTACAGGATGCATGCCACCTCTACTGACTAAATTTAAACGTGAGATTTTTACTATTTTAAAGCATTTACATTTTAAATGGTTGGCCATAAGTTCCTTGTTAATTTCCTATACTATTCAGTGCACTGATGTTTAGTATAATCTATTATATTGTAATATAATGTGTTGGAGGAGGCAAAGGGTTCTGCTATAGGGACATCAGTAACTAGAGAGCAAATGATTGCCTTGAGTTTGGTTTGGTTTCATGGTGGTAAGGCATTCAACCGGAATGACTTCCCACACACACCTTTTTAATGATTGGGTTTTCAGTGAATAGAGGTGGGTGGATATTCAACTTCTAGCAATGCAGGTTTTTATATTTTAAAAATAGATAATTCATTCTTATTTAGATGCTAGAAGCAGGGTCATGTTGGTGGATTTTGAGGTTATTTATTTTAGCTTAAGAAATAATTACAAATGTCTTTACATGGATATTTGTAAAGACCATAATTGAGCTTTTATAATTATTGTTCTGCTACAAAAGAAAGGTTTTACATAACCTGAATGCATTGTATTCAGTTGAAGCTTCTTGGTGGTGCTTCTGTAAAGTTCCCACAGGTCTCCTTACCTTCCATACTTCAGATTTTTACCACATAGAGGATTAACGTAGAATATAGTATTTATAACAGTTAACCTGGTTTTATACAGAACCATGGAATATTTGAGGTGTGGACAGCAATGTCAGGAGACTGTCTAGTGCAACTGCCTCTTCCAGGCAGGACCAGCTAGAGCAGAGTGCTCAGGACTATGTTCAGTCAGGTTTTGAATATCTCCAATGATACAGCCTCTCTGGGCAACCTGTTCCATGTTCAATTACCCTTGCTGTGAAAAACATTTTTCCTAAATATTAAAGTATTAAATATTTTAATATTTCTTGCATTGAATTTGTTCTGGTTGCCTCTTGCACTTTCACTAAATATCACTCAAAAGGGCTTGCCTCTATCTTCTTTCCTCCTTTCATTATGTTATTCATGCACAATGATGAGATCCTCCCATGAGCCTTCTCTAAGGTGACCAGTCCCAGCTTTCCCAGCCTCTTCATATGAGAGGTGCTCCAGACTTTTAACACCTTTATGCACCTTTGCTGGACTTGTTCCAGTTTGCCCATGTCTGCCTTGTACTGGGAAGCACAGAACAGGACCCAGGTGTGGCCATAACCAGGGCTGACAGGGGAAGGATCACTTCACTCACCCTGTAGTCACTTTTCCTAAAGCACCCCAGGATACTGTTAGCCACCTTTGCTGCAAAGGCACACTGCTGACTCATGGCCAATTTGTTCTCTACCAGGATTCCAGGCCTTTTTCTGCAAGGCTGCTTTCCAGCTCATTAATCCCCAGCCTCTACTGGGTTATTAATCCAAACCTGCAGGACGCTGCATTGCCCTTTGTTGAACTTACTGAGACTCCTGTTGCCTCATTTTTTTCAGACAAAGTCCCAAGTAACTGTATTCTTCAATGCAATTATAGAATTGCATTTCATTATATATGGAGAAGGTTACAAGTGTTACTTTAGCCTTTCACTAGTCCCTCCTACTAAGCACTAAAGACATAGATCCATAAGATACCTTGCCCTTTGCTGAGCATTTATGGTGTAACCATGCTCAGCTTTGTCCCTCAGCTTTTTATTTGGTCCTCTCCTGTAGTTCTTTAGGGAAAAAAAAAACAAACACATAAGACATTGTAGTCCTGTCCTCTTGAGAGATATTTCAATTCTACTGAGTTTCTAAGGAGCAGTTTTATCTGTAAAATTACCCACCAATAAACTCACTCCAGCCTAGTAGTTCCCACAAACTTCTTTGCCATCCTTTCTTAAAATGTTATCAACTGTTATAAGACATAAACCTCCTCTGTTCTAAATGGTTAACCTTTCAACCCATGGATGGAATAATAACTATGGAGAGAGCTTCTAGGGAGATGCAAATGCTTGGTTTGCTACTAAACCTCTCCAAAAAAATAAACACGTCAGACATTCATACTACTGTAAGCATCAGTACTGCCATGGCAAATAAATTATTAGAAGAACTAGAAAATTAGAGAAAACCCATTCTGTCTTCAAGGACTGTAGTAGTGAAATTATGTGAAAAGTTTCAAAGTTGATATGCTTAGTGATTCCAGCTGGGGGCTGGGAAGCCTTTGATGTGATGGAAAGTGTACCCACGCAAGGCTAACTCAGGATAGCAATCTGACAAAGCTGTTTTCAAAATGGCTTTTCATCTTTTGGCCTCAGACGGAAATTTTCACTTGTAGAAAGGGAAAAGCTCATGAATAGGAAACCTGAGGACAACTGCATAGGTTTCAACAACTATTGGGAACTTACTGTTTTATAGTTCAAATTTCTGCCAGATCGTAGGAAAATAGAAGGTAATAGTTGCACTGCATGTGTTTTAGTCTTACAATCTATGGTACAGGCAGTCTTTGTTAATGTAACTTTAAATATATAGTAATGTGTTCCAAAGTTTCAGAACTTTTTTCAGTAAGTAAGATGTAATTTGTGGACAGCCACAGTCCTACTGTGACTTCTAGGAATTAAGTAAACTGTGTTCCCACACACATACCTCTTATGAGTGCTAGTAAAAGAAATGTGGGTGTTTCTGTTCATTGCAATGTGTAATCACCTTTTGACATTTTCTTCTCTAAATTTGCAAGTAAATGTAACAGTTGTGTAAGTGAAGAGACTGTGTGTTGGCTTTAGCAAGTACATTACCTGTGTGTGAGTCTGTGCTGTATGGAAGTAAAAGGAGCCTCTCCCTTCCACTGCCTTTGCTTCCTTTGAGTCAGATCAGGCAACCTTCCCGCTGGCTTCAAAGAGAATTATTTTGCTGCTTTTCCACACGTGTCTCTGGCCTTGAATTTGGAAGGGTAGAGTAATAAGGAGAAAGGACTTCAAGAAGTTAACTTAGTCTGTTCTCAGTGTTCCTTGTCCAAAAGATATATGTCCATTTGTTTGCATGAGAACTTTCATCTAGTGGAAACTCCACAGTAAGGTCAGGTGATCTGTTCCAGATGTTCATTTCTCAGGGGAAAACCCACTGTAATTATCATGGGGTACTAGAAAATACATACATGTGTATTATAGTGATCTTTATGTCTGTATATCAAACTGTAAGGATGGGAAGGGAGGCCCGAATGTAAATTGGGATCTCTGAAATGACAAGGATTAAAAATATCCAGGGAAGAGTTAGTCAAAAAAACAGGGGAAGGGAAGGGGAAAGGAAAGGGAAGGGAAAGGAAATGAAAGGGAGGAAAAGGAAAAGGAAGAAGGGAGGGGAAGAAAAGAAAAGAGAGACTGGGATGTGTTTAATCTGCATAATTTTGCTAATGTAATGTACATTACATAGCCTACAGAAAGTGTTACTGATACAGTTTAAGGTGTGATGAACTGCCTCTAGTGTCTTAAGATCATCTGTGCTTCAGCAAACATATTCCTCCCTATTCTGTGCTGCATTGCACAAATAATGCATTTCAAACAACTGTATCCCGTATTTTTACCAAGTGTTTGAAGATTGCAGGGCAGTACAGCCCAGAACATTTGTCACCTTTGTCTGGCACCTTCCCTGACCTGTGACTCTCTCCAGCCTATTGAACCTTCCATGTGCTGCACACAGATTTCTGCTGCAGCCTGCAGAGGTTCAGTTCCCCCAGTTCCCTGCTTCCTCTCTCTGTGGGAGAGGAACTACCTGGAGCATACTTCCTTAGGTTCAGGCACATGTACCCATCCAACTGCCAGCACTGTTTCAGTTAATTCTTAATGTCCCTGGCAGTGGGAAGGATGACAAAAAACACGTCTGTCATTTGGTTTTGAAGTTGGAATTAATTTCAGGAGAGTACTAAAAAAACCCCACCAAAACAAAAACTCAAAATAATGCACAACAGCTTAGAGTTAATTTGTGGCAAAAAATGACAATAAGAATGTTCTTAGAGAAAGCTTTATGTATCTTTTATCTGTCATATAGGCGTTTATCTCACTTGAGCATTAGCATAATTTAGTTAATGCTGAGCCCTGTTTCTCCCAGAAAATCAACAGAAAAATAGTTTTGTAGCTGAGAGTTTCTCAGGGATCCAGATGCTTTAGATCAATTGCAGAAAGTCATTCTTAAGCTGACTAATGGTTTGAAAAGAAGTAAGCTCCATAGGGCATGGCTTGTGCTACCAGGCTCTGCGCTACTGTATGGTTTTGTTGTTAATTGTTTGCATTCTGTTACATCTTCTGTGAGCCTTATCACAGGCGAAGGTTTCTCAAATGGATTAATTTTGCCAGCTGGCATTGATGGAGATGCATAAGGCTGAATGAAGATGTACTAGTTAGCAAGTGTACTAATTTTACAGAAGCTGAATTAAAATTCTTTGTCATTTACTGCAGTACATCAAATATGCAGCTTGACATGCAAAATATAAATATTATATGTGTAGCCTACTTCTGTCAGCATGTCCTATATTGCACCTGAGTGAAGTGAGTGAGTGAAGGTTAGATTTAACTCTGCCATGTGAAGTGCAATTCTGTACTGAGATGAGATGAGTATGATTGTCCTGTCATATTCTGCAGATGATGTTGGCCATTTAAATGTCTAGTTCTCTAATTCTCTCTATATGGCTGCTGCTTGGCTGTTCTCTTTATAAAGCACTTGCTCCTTCACATGTGTTTTATGAAACAGTATCTCCTTATATTTCCTTTCACTGTCTGTAAAAATCACAGTGAGATATATATAGTGAGATCTGGTTGTCACAGGATAGCATAACCTAAATGTAGTATATGACACTGTCAAGTGAAAATGCAGTCAAAATATGCTGCAAATCTACTTTGTCTAAATAGTATGTTACAGCACTGGAGACGTGAGTTATCTTTAAAGCTCCTTTTAATTATGTTGGGGATGTTACTGGAATATAACTGCAATATCAGCATGTTTTGTGATAATCTCTGATAATCAGTTTTATAAATAATTGCTTCTGTTAAAGAAATGCCCTGTTTTAAAAACAAAATTATAATCAGAAGTTGATGGATGAAATTCTTAGGTTGATGTCATATATAAAGGTAATGTTCAAATGTTCACAGGTGAGTGTTATTTACAAGTTTACAACTGAGACAGCAGTTGATATAACTTATTTGTTTAATCCTTCTTGTCTATGAAAGACATTATAAATATTTATTGTTAAGTGCTAAGTGAAAGCACAAAATATGACCCTTGTTAACCATTTCCAGCAATTCTTCTGTGCTATTGAGTATTTTCAGATGCCACAAAATCAGAGCAGGAATTCCTGCTCTAAGTGAATAAATCAAGTAGGCTGTTTCTACTTTTGCTGATGCTACCTGGTATACTGCTGATGGTGCCTTTGTATGAGTGTAATGATATGTTAGTGTAAAAATGCACTCAAAAGCTTAGATGGAAGATGGTCTTTCTTGAATCCCTGTATCCTAAATTATTTGAGTTTGTTTTTGCTGGAGTATTTCTGCCTATAAATTTTGGGGTCTAATCTGGTCTAATCTGAGCTGCTGGCTGACTGATTCCTAAGATGCTGTCAGCTGTCTCGATGAGCTGGTGGTCAGCACTCACCTAAGGATTGCCAGCAGTGGCTGCTGAAAGTGTTGTAGATGTGCTGCCCAGGGGTTGTAGATGACTTAGCATGCAGAGCACTTGGTGGTGCAAGGAGGACTTAAACCATACATAGAGCACTTTTTCCAGTTAATAAGTGTTTGTAGTTCTCACCTGGAATATCCAACTTTATTTCTGTTGGTAAAGGTTTCTGAAAATTATGTAAGCTGTTCAGTGCATTAAAACAAAAGTACAAACTGCTGTGAGTTACATGAGATGATGAAAACTGCTTGGTCAGATGATTAATGTGCAATACATCTGAGCAGATTCCCAGATGACAGAGAATATGTTGAAGAGATCATTGTTACCAGAGTGCTTGGCAAGATATCAAATGGATGCTGTAAATATGAAATAACTATGAAGATAAATATATCTGAGCCAAAATACAGTGCATCATACATCCAAATATCAACACAGCGCATAACTAGAGGGAGGCAATGTGCTCTGTGGAAAGATTATTTATGAAGAAGACATAGTGATACATGTAATGGTAGAGAGGTGGTAATGGGCAGGGGGGTTGATTTTTAAGCTATCAGAGAGCTCTGCTGATTAATGTTTCTCGTCTCTGCTGACAGGTATGGCATGTTGTGCTCCATTTTCACCTTTGTTATTTTGTTGTTCCTTAAAGCTCTTCAGCATTGCTGAAGGGAGGAGGGGACATGTCATAGGTCATTTTTTGCAGAAGTTGGTGCTGAAAAAAGACTAGTTGTGTAACACTTTTAGCTGGATTTACACTCTTACGTAATGTCAAAAGTATTAGGAACACAAGTACAGTCTCCATGTCTTTCTTGCTAGTGGAAATTCTGGAGGATGTTTGATAAATGGGATTTACAGAGAAAACACAATATTGCTGGAATATTGAAATTGTCATTTCAACCACCTCCCTGAAGAGAAGTTCTGACCAATGTAATGTTCAGAAATATGTAGGGGACTCTAATGTTTCTCAGTGAAATTTGGGTCTGTCTGCTGTGTGGCGCATTTTGGACTGTTCTCTAAATAGTTCTACATGATGCGAAGAACTTGCAGTGAAAAGGTAAGACATAGAGATATTTTATCATAAAGTTAAACGTGCCTATAAATAAAATTAACTCCAATTAATTCATTTCAAAAAATCAGTTCAGAGGAATATCTGAAAAGTACTTTACTGTGTGCATTCAACCTGTACATAAATAGGTTGTGTTACAAAGGACTTTTTAAATTTAGAAGTCAGATCTTGGCCTTCATTTTGCAATCAGCAAAATTCTACTTCTGCTGAATAGTTTAGGAAGCTTTTCTGTTAGCAAACTCTAAGACTTGTATGCCACAAGCAATAGAATATTTGTTTTTCTTCTTTTTCATAGGCAACTCTTACCAAAAGGCTACGTGCTTACAGTTTGACAGTAGCATCCTTATTTTAGGGTCTCATCCCATTCTAGTTTATGAGAGTATATCTATTGTCAGCAAGAGAGTGGCACAGCTATTAAACTAGTTAAGTTAGAGGATAAGGCCTCGGGGAAATAAGAGTATTGCATTCTTGCTATGTCCAAGGACGACTGGCTAAGAAGAAAGGAGATGCGGTAAAAAACAATCTTTTCCGTCATCTCTGTATTGTCCTAGAATAAATAACACAAGCATAACCATTGCTTCTTCCTTTCTAATTATAATTTGAGTTCCTTCTATCAGTGTTGCAAAGTTTTACCCTTGTCTTCCAACATTGTGCATGTGTTTGGTTCAGCTTATCTAACAGAGACTCCTAGAAATTCCGTACCCTGTCTTCAGTTGCTCCCTGTGGATTGCCTTGTTAGTCGGTGAAACAGAGAAAGGCACCTGTATAGAAGGAGCCCTTTCACTTGGCACTTAAGAACTTGTTAGGTCAGTCGGATGTTGTGGCATAGGAACATGAAATCAAAATATATTGTCTGAAAGAACAGAGCATTATGTGGCCTCTGCCATCAAATCGGTGGTTTGTAAAACACAGTCCTGAACAGAGGACTTTGATCAATAGGTCCTGCTAGGGCTAAAACAATGTGATATAAAATGTGATGTGGCATACTGCAAATGTTAATCTTATTTCCTCTCCTTCCTCCACAAAGTTATTACTTTCATATACATAATAATAAGGAGAAAATACCCTGTTGTAAGGACTTAGGCAGTAGGATTTTTTTTTATCAATTGCCAGTGTATTTTGGTACATGCTGGCAATCCTACAGATTTTGTTCAAAGGAGGATGAGAACCAGTGGAGTTTTATTTCTGAATTTTTCATTATTATTTCTTCTTGTCTGCCAACACACTCCACAGGATAGAAGACTGATTACAGTGTGCTCTCCTTTTGTTACTAGGTCAGTACTTCTAATTCTGAGCTTGTCTGCGTCACTGGGAGTATCAGATAATTTACTCAGAAGGAAGCGTCTGATATGCTCAGAATTAGTTTAGTCAGCAGAAAATCATGTGTGCAGAAGAGCTTATTGATTACACTGAGAGTGCAAGTTAACTGTACTGAAGGGTCTGTATGGGTCAGAGCATGTATTCTGGATCAGTAAATTAAAATGATTCTGTGTTTGAATCTGCATGCTCTAAGTGAAATTAGTGACATCTTTTTAAATAATTCAGTCCTGCTAAGAATATGCATTCACTTTCTAGGTTTCTTCATCTTTCTTTCTCTCTCCTTCCCCAAACCTTCTTCCTTTAAAGAAATTTTTAGAAGTGGAAAAAAAAAGGAAAATTGTGGCATGTGGAAACAGATTTGATGATTTTTTTCTATTTTAAATATCCCAGAATCATTTTGAACTGTATCTGTTAAATGTACCTAATATGTATATGCTTGAAAGAGCAGAGTTGTATTTGTCCTGATTATTTTCTGTGCTTCAGACAGCAGATTTTGCCAGAAGGTCAGTGTCTGCTGGAAGAATATTTACTTGATGTAAATATGATTTTCTGTAAACAGAAGTTTTATCAAACAGATATTAAAACAATCACTGAATTCTGCTTTTAACCATCCCCCCCCATCTCAGGGATGTTATCTGCAAGGGGGAAAGAGAGGATTGCTAAGTGAAGGATTGCCCTGGAGAGCCCTGCACTTAGGAAGCTGTGCAGAAATGGGCAACCTCACCCATGTTTGTTTTGTGCCACAGTTACTATGTTTATTAACATTTCAGTGGATGGGACTTGGAGGGAAATTAGTTGCAGGGATTCCAATCTCTCTTTTTTAATACTTATCACTATTTCTGATCTATTTTTTCTTTCCAGTTACAAGAAAACACACGAGACCCTGAGCCATGCAGGGCAAAAAGCAACAGCAGCTATCAGCAATGTAGGAACAGCTATCAGCAAGAAGTTTGGTGATATGAGGTATCTGCTGCTTCTCTGGTCTTATTTAGAGACTAAATGTATAAATCATTTGTCAGCTCTTCTTTTCCTTCCACATTAGTGTTTTAAAGGTTCAAATAGTTTGTAGTTAGAGTATTTAATAACTGATTTTTAACTGGAAAGAAGGCATAATGATGACCAAAGACAGAATTTTTATATGAGTCCTGTTTTTTGTTTGTTTTTTTTTTTTTATAGTACAGTCAGAAATCCTTTCGTAATAACTTTGCAAACTCAAGGAAACGTATAAGTAAAATGAAACAAAAAATCACTGTTAGATCTTTATTAACCCAGTTTTATTCATATGTGGATGCTGGAGAAAAATATAATCTGAAGAAAAGAAGCCTACCTAGAAGCTGCTTGTGATAAGACAAAAAATATTTCAGGCTCTTTTTAATTGGTTTTTAATCAAGATGTACTGCAAAGTTTTGTTCTGCAGTTGTATAAAAATAGATATGATAGAGGTAACAGGAGTTGAAGTCAGTAGAACTGTCACTTAAAGGCAACTTCAGTGTCAGGCTTTATATGTTGATGTATCTTTTAAAGTGTTGGTTGTAAAGTTCCTCAGTAGGACAGCAGAAATTGTATACTGTAAACAAGCATTCCTCTTTTTATTACATAGTAGGATTACAGAACTTCATGTGTTTGAAGGAGTTGATTTTTTGTGTTAAAATAAATGGACATGGGTAACTCCACAATATACTGTTTGACCTGTGGAATTAGGGTCTCATTTATTAATAGTGCATATCATCCCATTGGTATGTGCTCACTTTTTTGTTATTTTGTAATGTATGAGGTAACCATATCCTAAGATCTCTGTGTGCTGCAAATGACTGAAGCTTAGTTCATGGCAGCTAAACCCCCTTTTTTCCCTTTTAATTTTTATTCTGGATCTTAAATCTTTAGAGTCCCCCGCTTAATACCTACCTTTTACATACAGTTTAATAAATCCTCTGCAGAAGTACTAATGTTTTTTTTCGCTAATGTGAAACTAAAAAAGGAAAATCTTCATTACTGTATCATCTGCTTTACAGTGGCTTTTTCCACACTGCAGTTCAAAATGGAAATTTAGTGAGTGACTTGCAACCAGGGTATGAACATAACTAAGAATTTTTGACTTGATACAGTTAAACATTCATGAGTACTATATGCCTGTCAAAGGATAGAAGAATAAGCAGGCATGCAATTATATTTTCTTAGTATTATTTTTTTTAGTGTTCAGAAATCCAAGAGCTGAAAACTTTCTAAGACATAAATTCGAGCCTTCATTTAAAAGTTTCTTGAGGGTTTTTCTTCATGAATTTATCATTATTTAGATTTTATTTTAACTTTTATGAGCTTTTGAAACTCATAACACCTCATGTCTTCTCAGATGAACAGAAATTTATGTGGTAACGTCTGTGGTTTATTTGTTCGTTCATTCATTCCCTATTTGGAGTCTCCCTGGTCTTTCCTTTGGTGCCTTCTGGCTCTTCCATTATGAGAAACAGTGAGTGAGTTCTTCAGATCTTCATTTCACTCATTATTTCTTGTGGGTTTATTGTATTTCACTTCAGTTCCCTCTTTCCAGGCTCCAGTTGGATGAGTCACTTTCGCAAGCTTTTTTGTTACTTTTGTTAATTCTTTCTGCCCTCCCTGCTTTTATAGTTGTAGTCTGTATTTTTGAGAAATGTATAAGATGTGTGTGATGCATGTGGCACCAACATATTCCCTGTTTCATTTTATGTTCTTTCTTAACACTTCAGCTTGCAAAAAAGACAAGCCCACAGCTTAGCAAACAGGTCCTATTGCTGTTTCCACGCTTTAGATCCTACAGCAGTGACCAAAGAGTTTCTGTGTCAATACCTTGAGCACTGGCTCTGGATTATAGAAGGAAGGATGACTTAGCAGTTCAGGATTTCTCAGGTCCTATTACTTGTGCTTTGCACATGGTGTGGGGTTAACTGCAAAGGCAGAAATGTCTTCACTGAAATACAGCCTGTTCAGCCTTTAATATTTCCCTCAATTTATCACTATTACCAAATACCTTTGTCTTACCTATCAGTATCAGCCCTTGTGCCCATGGCAGTCATGCTTCTGCCATGGCAGATGGGAGGTGTTTATCCCATTAGCCCTTTAGCCAAGGGCTCAAAGCAGAGACTGAGTCCAAAAGCATTTTGATTAATCAAAAAGCGGATTTCTAGTAGCTTTCTTTGATTGAAATTATTACCTTGAACCTGGTTGGGAATTTTTCAGGAAAATATGAACTACCAGCACCGCCTTTTTTGTGGATATTTGCTGTTTTCAGTTAAGTTCTCAGTTAGGAGAGTTTTCTTGATGCTTGATGATGAAGCAGCAAGTGGTCTAGCCAGGTTCCCATAGTTATAGAGACTGGCGTGACTTGGACCTTCTGCATCTGCTGCACATCCTAAATGTGGAGTGGTGGTCAGTATGCTTCCCTCAGCAACAAAGCTGGCCTAAATTCTTGGCTTAGCTTGGCCAGGTGTAGTTCTGTGTCAGGTCACATTACAAACCTTATCACTTAAATAACCTGATTTAAAAATCTTCCACCTCCCTTTCCAATCCCACTTGTGTTTGGGGGAGTAAACTGTAAAGAGGCAGGAATTTTCTGTGTCATTTTTGGCTTGCTTTTTTTTTAATAATCGAAATAATTTTATTTCAGTGATCTAGTGTATGGATTATCACCACCCCCTCCCATAATGCCGTTTTAAACAAACATCAGACTCTAGCTTAATTCTCTTGGTTAGGCATTAAGGCTGATAGTCACCAATGACATCCAGAGGCAAATCCCTGTTCTGCTTTCACTCAGAGCAGACACTAGAAATTGATTTCTAAAATCCAGATGTCATCATAATTCCCAGTATGTTCAGCAGCCTTACCCCCTTCCTGTAGTGATGGTGATTTCGAAAGGGTTTGTAGACAGACTGACTAAATACTGAAACCTGCCTTCTTTATGAAACAAAATTCTATTTTCTATGTTGCCTGCTATGTCAACTGTACAGAGCACTACATGAAACACATATTTCTGTTCTGAAGCTGTTGGGTCTTAATTTTCATTGTGTTTTATCTCTAAAAATATTACTAAAATATCATACAACAGGCCAGGTAGCTTCCCCCAAATGTGCTATTTTGCTATGTTAGCATTCAAGAAGATAAAATCTATAAGAAAAATGACAGAATTCTGTGTCTCTGAAAGAAAAGATGCCACCCTTTGGGGACCAAGTGCTTTTCTTGCAGCTGCTGTGCTTCTCTTTCATCCCCACCCCATCTTCCCAGTGTCTAAACTCTCTAATTAATTTTGTGCATGAATAATCACTAGCGTTCTACATTTTCTGAATTTTGTATTAATAATAGTTCTTGTAAGGTCTCTTTACAGTCGTAATGCATCCTATTTAATATTGTGTTTCTAGAAATACAAGAAATGCATATAAAATGCATATACAGATACTTCTGCTTTAGGATACAAACCAGACACTAGCAAAATAGCTAAGATAATAGATTCTTCATTAATAGGTCTTGTGATTAATTATATGCCATCAAGATTTTTTTTTTTTTTGCTGCTCCACCTGCAGCTCACATTGTCTCTTTTAATATTTCTCTGGTGTGGAAAGTTAAGAGGAAGGGGGTAGTCCCAGGTCACTCACAGGGCATTGATCAGAGGCTCAGATCTCTCGGTATTAGAGATTGCACTGACATTTTAACGTGGCTCTTGCTAAAAAGAGCCCAGATGTGATAGAGTTGAGGGTCTTTATCCTTTTCTCCTTTGCTTTCTGCTAAAAGCTTGAATATTTTCATGCTTTTTTCATGCTTTATTTCATTAATATTTCCAGCTTTACTGCTGGACTACTCTGCAGTTGTCTGTATGGATCTATATTTCATCCCTGCTGATCTGCTGATGACCTTTTTAGAAACAAGTTATGATACCAAGTGAGAGACTTTCGGGGTTTTGGGTTGCTTCAAAAAAAAAAAAAAAAAGGAAAGAAAGAAAAAGTAAACTATGTACACTACACTACTATATGCACACTACCACATACATTGCTGCCACTCAAGTAAAAGTATTTAAAGATTAAGCTAACAAAGGTATGCATGCAAATTAGGATGTCAGCAGTTACATTTTGTATAGCTCCTTCATTCAGCTGTCTGGTACGTTTTCTTTAATTATATGATCACACAGACCCCTTTCAAATTCAGTGCCTGGGATGAGCCAGCTCTCAAGATGAATGAAGGTAATATAATGCCTCATTCCTGCCAGGAGTTGTGGAAAGACGCAGGCACAGGTGGAAAGACACAAAAGACTCTAGGGAGGGACAGCCTGGGGGCATGACTGTGGCAGTTGGATGTGCCCCTCAGAGATCTGCACAGAAGGTTTAGGAGGCACCAGAGGGGTGGAGGAAGGCAAAGCTAATTCCTCTCCGGAGGGGCAAGGGAAGTTCTGGGAACTACAAAGCAGATACCGCAGGAATGCATTAACCTGTTATTTTTCTAAGCATCTAGAAGATAGCATGATAGCAAAAACATAAAAGGGTTTGTCAAGAGCAATTATCTTGAACTGACAGCACCTGTCATAGAGGATAGAGGGAAGGTAGGAGATGTGATAGAGCTTGACTTTTATAAGGTTGTCTGTACTGTTTTTGCAGAACTAGAGAAATACAGCTTAGGTGTTATTGCTTTAGCAGGAAGAGAGCATAGGGAATTGAAAATTTTATTCAAAGAATAGGTCTCAGTAGCTGACCATAATGTAGGATTTTGCAAGCATCTGTCCTGAGTCTGTTACTCATCAGCATTTTCATTGCTGGGTTAGATGAAGGTGCCAGCATGGTATCACTTAGAATTCCCATATGACTGCAGTGGCAGGGTATGCAAGCACTTTAGGCACCAGGATTAGAAATCCACATTATTTTAAATGATAAAATAAAATTCAGTGTAGGAAAGTATAATGTGCTTTATTGATAAATGGGAAAAAAAATCAAAAGCAGAGATGGGGAACAATGACCAGGCAGCTCTGCAGAGAAGGGCTAACAAGTCTAGCCTTGTGGCTCACAAGTGCAGCTGAACTGGGGTTATTTCTGAGGCTATGAAATCTCTGTCGTTTAAAGATTTTAGAAGCAGGTGGGGCCAAAATCTTTTGGTGATGGTTCAGGTATGATTAATCTGCTTTACCACTTTGGTAAAGCTTTTTGCTGTGCCTTTACTGTTGTGCCTTTTGAGGTTGTTGTTGTTATTGTTTGTGGTGATGGAGTTTTTGCAGAGCCTTTTAGGATTTCTGTGATGTAGGGATGTTCTGAGCCCCTCAAACTGCTGTCAGATCTGAATTCCTTCAAATGCTGTAGCTGTAATGCCTGAAACTACTATTCTCAAACCTTTTTGTCTTTTGCTACACCTATAAAGGAACTAGCAATACTACCTTGCTTCAGAACCTTTTTGTAAGCATTTCTTTTGCTAATAGGTGAGGAAGTTGTTTTCCCTCAATTTCATGGACATTTGCCCCTTAATTTGTGCTGGTTCTTAGAGGTCTGCAGTAACAGAGATTTCCCTATCATATGTCTGTGCAGGTATCTGTATTGGCATGGAGAGGAGGTGGCTGTTACTGGGAGCCAGCAGGTAGTAAAAGGAGGGCGACAGTGTTACTTAAACATGTCTAAGCAGAAATGTATTGTGGAGACAAACTCTTGAATGTTTGAGAAGCATCAGTATACATGATGATGTGTATAACCTTGTAAATAAACCTGAAGAAATCAATGCTTTTCTTTAGAGCAAAGTATGAACACTGTGCAGTAAATAATGCATCACAGCACACATTGAGAAAGGATGTGAAAAATAAGTATTTGAAGAGATGTTCATTAAGTGTGCACCACCTCTTTGGCTCACTGCATGAGGCAGGTGTTCCCTTGAAGTGGTCTGTAATTAAAGACTATATCAAGTAACACAGATGAAGGAGAGGCTTGTCTGCCTCATCATTTCTCAACTTTGAAACATTAATGACATCCTTTGAATATTGTATACCAGTGTGTCTCTCCCAGTTCTGCCTTAATTAAGTTTCCTGTGAGGTGGAACACAGTGTCGAAGTGTTTCAAGTATTGTTTTCAGCAAGGAACAAGTATTTTAGAAAATGTCGTATTAGGAATCAAAAACTCCTTATTTTTTCCATAGCCTTTTTAAAATGAGAGATGATTAAGGAATTCAGAGCAGGGGAAAAAAACCACTTGGTCCTATGTACCTGTACAATTCCAGTTCACCTATACTGTCTCTTTAATGATACTAAGGGAGGCCATGAGGAGGGAAACCAGTTAGGATTGTTTAAATCTATTCTAATGAAGAAAACACAAAATTTAGTCGACAAAACTTCTGTTTTTCAATGCACATAGAATAGGTGACTGTGTAGTGAAGGACTGTGTGAAAATTTTTGCTTTGGAGGAATCTGAACTGATCCATATTCTACTGTGAACTCCAGCATCAAGATTTGAATGCAAATTATTTTCTTTTTCTCCTTGGGCAGTTTGACAAGCTACAGATATGTATTTTTCTTACCTTTTCCTAATACTTTCAACTCTTTCTTTTCTCTCCTTGTGCATCCACCACAGATCTCATTCAATTAGGTAAGACACATTACTCTCCTTGAATACTGCCTCTGTATTTGACAGGATTTGTTTTATGGGCTGTAATGCAGTAACCTCTTTCCTTTCAGCATCATTATATAGAAAAAACTATATGCTACTTAAACTGTTATGCCTCATTTTTACAGTGTGGTGAGTGTAACAGGAAAAGGATTGGACTAAGTGTTTGCCTTGAGTAGATTAGTCTCAAATTGAAATAATGGACACATTCAAAAGAAAACCTACTTATATATAATCTCATTCTCTCAACCATATTCTTTCTGTCAGAGGTTTGAACATGAGCTACCAACAGTAAAAATTCTATTCAGCTGAGTTCTGTAAAGATTATATGAAGTATTTAATTACCTCCTGTTCCATAGAGCAGAAGTATCTTAGTCATGATTCTTTAAAAGTCTTGAGTCCTGGGGAAATTTCCAAGTTCTGAAGATGATAAAAGAGTTCTTCATATTCAGAGTTTGAGTTTATTGATTCTGTAAAGCACTTGAATATATGATGAATTAGAAAACAATTTTATGTGTCCTCAAAGCTTCTCTAAACAGTCTGGCTTTACGTCAGCTCACCCTGAAGAGAGGCTGAACAGCCCTGAATGCCTTGTCAGCCCCTCTGGCCTTGTAGCGTCTTCAGTGCACTAAAAAGCTCTAGAGCAGTTTTTCCATTCAGCTAAGTTATCCTAACCAGGACTCTAATTCACTGAGTAAACTTCAAAGTATAGCATAGATTGACCTTCTTAACTCACTCTGACATGAAACTAAAATGTAATATTTACTGACCTCTGTCATGAAGGATCTCTGTTCTCTGCAATGATCACTATCCCAGACACATATGTCTTTAAAAAAAGCTTAATATTTTAGGCTTGTACTAAAAGAAGATTTTGCACTGTTTCTATAGCTTGCATTCTTACCACTTTAGAGAAATTAAAATATGAACTCCAAAAAATAAGCACTTAATATTTGGATTGTTTGTCATGTGCCATCTCTCAGCTGTGTGAATTTAATCTTCTGATTCAAATCTTTATATTTGGAATGTTTTGCTATTAGAAGAGGAGCAGTCTATGCTGAAATACTTCCAAACTCTATTTTTGCCTATTTGTTGTGGGTTGCAAAACTAAAATGGCAAGGATGCTTGCTTAATTTAATGAGGACTGTTAAAGATTTGCTGCACTTGTGAAATGTTTGGGCTAATCTTTCATAAGTCTTAAAAATTATGTGAAAAATTGAACATGAAACACTAGCATTGTCTGCTGTCTGTTCTGTTCTATCTGATCTTAGCAGAAGACTTAAAATATATACAACAGCAAACAGTTTGTATTAAATCTCATTATTCCACCTGCTTGCCAAATAGCTCTTCCCTCTCTTCCCACCCCCATTTCTGAACCTTTAATCTGGAAAAAAAAAAATCTGTCTATAGACTCAGCACTGCTCTGATTTTGTATAGTTTAAAACAAACGTGTATGCTGTTTGTATGAGAGCTTTCATTTTTTAATGCTGTAACCATGCTTTGCTTGCAGCCAAGTGTTGGTGATGCTTACAGTAAAGCTCTGCCTGTTCTCAGTCAGACCAGGCTGCAGCTGTCAGTCAACACTGAAAGTAGCAATGCAGGGATTTTTGGAAAAAGACACACTCTTGCATCTCACACTTTACTTAAAAGTGCTCAGATCTAAATGTGCTTATGGAAAGCTCTTAAGCTTCAAATAAAGATTCTTATTTGGACCAGGCTTGATGCTTCCCAGCAGCAGAGAACAGGTGGTTCTGTGAAAGCAGAGTTGGTGTCTCAGGTGAGAGAATTTGGCTCATGTAAGTCAAGCAGTCAGTGTGGGTGGCATCTGCAGGTCTAAAGGTGTGCAGCATGATTTGGGGATCTTTGAGTAATGCAGAGGTGCCATCCTCTGCTTGCAACCTTCTGCTGGGAAGTCTGAGGAGGGAAGTGTCACAGGGAGAGCTGGACAAGAGGTGTGGAAAATAGCTCTGTACCTTTGGTAAAGTTAAGGAGTAAAGGAGGAAGTGAAATGTCCTGGAGAGGTGTGGATAGGTGAGGGTGCTGCCTCTCTGATTGAAGAAACCTCTTGTTTCGGTAACCAGTTGTACAGGAGCCTTTTGAGATCTGAACCAGCTCTGCTGATGTGCACAAACCTGGGGTGTATCCCTCCTGCCCAACACAGAGCTCGTCCTCTGTCACTGTGGGACATGGAGGTGGCTCTCTGTGCCCCTCTCGTGTCTCTGTAGATAGCTGGGGTCTGCACCATTTAAATGGATTTTGCCAGGAGCTGTTTTGCATCACTCTTTTGAGCCCCACTGCTGGTCAGCTGACATGAGAATGTGGTGGTAAGATGTGCTGAGAGTTTGACAAGCCCTTGCCATCAGCAGAGGAAGAATACCAGCACTCTTGAAAAAATATATATGTACATTTAAAGCTAAGTTAAGAAAATACATTACAATCATATTGGAAATCGGATTTCACAGCCTTTTTTTCTTGTTTTACTTTTACTCCACAGCTATTCTATTCGCCATTCCATAAGCATGCCTGCAATGAGGTAATGTGCTACCCACACTCTGTTTGCTATGGTGATGTTCAACAGTAATGAGAGGGGATTTGCATACTTTGATCCTGATGCTGCAGTTTTTAGTTGGATGTAGTCTCACTTCAATCAATTAATGTTATTCATGTAGATGAGGGCTTCAGGACAGGTAGCTGTGGGGTCTTTTTTTATTTTAATTGTATTAACTGTTTAATCTCCTGTACAAGCCTTTGAGTAAATGAAGCAGTTCTGAGATATATTTGGGCAGCTGATCGTTATCAGGTTTGTATTACTGAATCTGAAATTCAGTTGTTTTGCTGTCTTCAGAACGTCATCCAAAGCCCATTAATGTCAGAGATGCTTTCCACTCCAACAGGCTTTGGATCATGCTCCTATGGAGGGATTTTACATGAGTGCTTTCATATTTTAATGGCTATAATCATGCTTTACTTGACTGCAGCCAAATATTGACGTCTGTTCAAGTAAAGCTCTGACTGTTTTCAATAAAATTAGTATCCAGCTTTCTTTGTACTCCCTTGGCCTCTAAATACATCACTGTCCCCACTCTGTGCCAAGCATGCATGAAAAACAAATTTGCAACTAAATGACGAATGCTAATTCATTCAACTTCAGCAGGTGGGTAGTTTAAGGCAAGCATTCACCAATGTGACCTACAGATCAAATATAAGTTATAAAACTCAGTTTCTTTCTCCTTTTGACCCTTCTTGCCCTATGAAAAAATCTGTCACCTAAATAACAGAAACTAAATTTGTATTATTTTTTCAACTGGCTTCTGTTTGCCCTTCCCTTAAATTGGGGTCATTTTAACTCAGCCTGATAAGGGATATGATGTAAATGTCTTTGCAGAACCAGGAAGCGTGCTGGACAACAGTGCCTGAGCTTCAGAGAATTCACTAATTATGAAGCACAATGTTTGCTGTAAATGAGCTCTCAGGTGCCAAGCAAGGAGCAGAGAACCAGAAGGCCCCCTTCACCCACTGCAGACTTGTCCATGTCTCCTTTGTGTTGGGTGAACACACCCAACCCAGTCAGAGAAAGGTTTAGCTTAGTCAGAGAGGCACCTTAGGAACACAGTCTCTCTAAAGTCTTTGTCTTTGAAAGCAGCAATCACAAAATCACAGGAAAGGGGGGACAGGATTCCTCCAAGACATTGGGGACCCACTTCCCATGTGGTTCTAATCTCCTTTTTCCCAGCCTTAGGATATTAAACTTGGCATCTTTTTAATAATGTAGGTTATGAACTTGCTCATCAGCTGAAAAAAAATGTTTCTTTCTTTACAGCAACAACAAAAATGGATAAAGCCATAGAAAAACAGCATTACAGGCAGCATTGTCTGGTTGTTCTGAGAACATGAAAAATGTATCATACAGTAGGCAGGCCAGTTATAAGTTGGTTTCAATTACTAGGAAGGTTCTTCTTTTGAAAATTTGTAGCTAAAAAATACTCATCCAATCACCATAATTGGATTTGACTGACAGAGCACAAGTGAGTGTTCATAGCCCTGTGCTGCCAGCCAGCCTGCATTCTGTGCTGGCAGTGTTGCCTGGTAAGAACTGATCAAATTGTGGAGTTATACCATGATGTTGGCAACTGACTCCTTTTCCTCCCTTCAACTTTTTTTCTCCTAGGAATTCTCCAACTTTCAAATCATTTGAGGAGAAGGTTGAAACCACTGTCACAAACCTAAAGGTAAATGTTAGGGGCAGAGTTTGCATGCCTGTGTGTGTTAAAGTGTGACAGCTTAGTTGTCCCTATCATTTGTACAGGAGACTGATTTACTTTGTTGTTCCATCAAGAATTTCATGGTAGCACAAGAGCACTAATGGAAAATGAAGGCAATATGCAAAGAAATTGTTTTCCTTTGCTTTGTTGCTAAGAAATTTCTGATGCCTGCCAAAGTAAGCAAGGGGTCTCAGAAATGCCAAAAATAGTGGTGGTAAAGAGTGTCTGTTCCCAGTCATCTCAATGTGTCATTCAGAAATAGAAAAAGGAAATTCAGACTGCACAGCTCTGAAGACCATTTCCTCTCACACTGATCTGCTTGAGGAGCCTGATCATCTTATTTTGTTGATTAAGCAAAGGTGTTCTAGAGGAGAGTATTTGTCATGCCAGCTCAGCCTGTTGTGTTCTTAGAGTGCTCTTAGATCATCCTTTAAGAAATCTGTAATTAAGCAGGACAATACAGTAAGTTTTGAGTCTGAAATAATCTTCCACATCTCATGAAACATTCATTGTCTATCTTTATTGGCAAATGCCCTGACATTTTCTCAAAACATTCTTTCTTTCTTTCTTTCTTTCTTTCTTTCTTTCTTTCTTTCTTTCTTTCTTTCTTTCTTTCTTTCTTTTCTTTTCTTTCTTTTCTTTCTTTTCTTTCTTTTCTTTCTTTTCTTTTTCTTTCTTTTCTTTCTTTTCTTTTTCTTTCTTCCTTCCTTCCGTGCTTCCACCCTTCCGCGCTTCCACCCTTCCGCGCTTCCTTCCTTCTGCGCTTCCTTCCTTTTTTCCTTCCGCGCTTCCTTTCTTTCTTTCCTTTCTTTCTTCCCTTCTTCCTTTTTCCTATGTGAATGGGGAAGGAAAGCTGGAGTCATGGATCTAGGGTGCCACTAGGGTAGACTGCAGACAAATGGAAATGTCTCAGCATTGTTCCTCCTTTTTCCTGCCTCTGCACCAAGGCTTTCAAGATTAGGAAGACCAGGGGATGGGGGGAGAAATCATGGAGTTATTCTTCAATTCTCAGGTTTTGTTGTGGTCTCAAAAAGTGGAGAACTACCCGGAGAGGCCCCTGAAAAAAGAACAGCCATAGTCTTATAGTTTTTCCAACCCCCATATTAACTACAAATCTTCAGTGATCCTACAGTGTTCTGCAGTTTGCCAAAACCGATGTTCAGGTTCCATTACATTTAGAAGTCAAATTTCAAATTAGATTTTTTTTGCTCTTGGAGTTTGGACTTTAGGTTGCAGCTTTCTTGGGAGAGTATGCTAGTTCATTTTCCCCTGGAAATCAAACAGGACCAGGGTGCCTCATTCTTTTCAACTTTTTTGAAAATCTGATCTCTGATGAATTAAATGTTTTATTGGACTTTCAAGCTAGGTAAGCTGCTGTGCTAGCTAAAGAAACAGGATTACGTAGGATTAACCCTTTGGAAACTTAGAACACGAAGTTCATTTAATTAAAGTAATCTTCCTAAGCATTCAGTGTCTGAGAGGTTGGAAAAAATGTTAGCTTGTCTTGGAGTTCTGCTGCAATTCTAGGATAGAGTAAAAGGTTTTGCCCTATTTTCAGGCTTGAATCAACTTGGAGTGGGCATATCAGCAAGCAAAGCAACAAAAGAATGTTCTCTTACCAAGACAACCTAGTCACAAAAGCTTTGTCTCTTCGTCACTTAGTTTTGATCATTTCCAAATCTTTAGATAGAGCTCTATCTTTGTTAGGAAACTTCTTTTTCAAAGATTTAGTCTTACTGATTTTTATTTTTAATACTTATTACAAATTCAGTGACCTGAAGCATTCTGGAAATGGATGTGCAAACACACTGGATATGTCTGATTAATGTATTTTGGTATCTCTTCTCTGCCTTCCCCCATGAAAATGCCACTGGCAGTTTTATATTCTAGTATCTAGGCAGCTACAAGTGCCTGAAGGGATTCAGGACCTTTGGCTACTACATTCCTTCTGCTGTCCAAAATCCCAGTATGGTTTATGTATTTTGCAAGCAGCTGAGTTGCCATAGCTGGCATTTGGGCCACTCAGCAATTGAATCAGTTCATTTTAGTATCCTTATCCAGCCTGCGTAGAATTGGAAAAAAAAACAAAAACCAGTGAAACCAGTGTGAGCTTCTCAGGTAGACAACCACATTGAGTTTACTGCTAGGGTCTAGGATCCTACCTGGGATCTACTTAGGGACTGCTTCCTTTAAGCATATGAGACATGCCACTGTCAGATTTTATGATGGCAGTCTAGTTTAGAAATTGTGGAGTAAGGAAGTTGCTTTATTTGACTGATTTTATAGCTGTTCTTCTAAGGAGCCATCTCTATGGATTTATGCCTGAACAGTTCCCTGCTCTCCTTGGCCATGGGGTGGATTGGAAACAGGATTTGCTTTAGTGTGAGTAGAGGAACTTGCTGTTCTCTGTTTGCCTTATTTCAGACCAAGGTTGGTGGGACAAGCCACACAGGAGGCAGTTTTGAAGAAGTTCTCAGCTCTACAGCCCATGCTAGTGCTCAGAGCTCCCTTGCTGGCACTCGACTCCCTGAAAGTGAAGAAGAGCTTCAGTGTTAAACAGCAGGCCCTCCTGAGCCCCACATGCCACTCTTCAGAGGCTTGCCCAGACAGTGATTTTCAGCTCTCCCTCACCACACAACTTGCTCAACAAGGTATTGTCAGCTTTGGAAAAGTGCCATCCTGGCCTTGTGTTGGACAAATGTTTCCTCTCCCTACTTCTATTTTAGGTGGGCCATTTTATCACCAGGTACTTTGTACATCACCAAAACCACACAAAAGTCATTGGCTATAATGCACTAAATTGTGTTAAGTGACTAGTTTTTTCAGTTACATGTAACTTCCCTCTAACAATATCCCAGCCTGTTTCTTATTTGTTTTGGTTTACTTTTTTCTATCTGTTGGTTTCTGACTTCCCTCTCAGTGCCACATCAGACAGATGGACCTAGAGCTGTGCAAAGCATTCAGCTGCCAGCAGTAGCCCATACACCAGCTGTCTACCATCCATACCAGGTGCCCTTTGCTCAGGAGTGTCTGTTTATGATCTACTAACAGAATTAAAATCACTTACTGTCACAAAAAGCTTTTCCCCCCTCAGTGGTACAGTCTGGCATTGCCCTACACCCATTAGGCAGCAGAGTTAAGGAGGGCAGGAAGAGACACCGTGTTATTCATACAGAAAGAACCTATCACAGCTGCTGATTTCAGATGGCCATTTTGGCTGGAAAAGTTTCAGTTTCAAAATGTGCACCATTGCTTGCTCTCTTTGGTTTGGTAAGACTTGGCAGTGAATTAATTAGAAAATCAGATGGAGTGGAGGGAATCTCTAATATTTTTGCCTCCGTACCTTCCCTCAAAACCAGGGGAAGATATATTTATGAGCCTCTGTCAAGATACAGCCTTAAGTAAAAGAATACAAACTCAGCATTTGGCTTCAGACGTGCCATAGGTTAGAGAGCCCATGCCTTCAGAGCTGCTAGCATAGACCCTGTCACCTGACAATGCACAGGATGAGTAAGAACTTCGCTTTTGGTGTCAAATTTTGTTGTGCTTTGCTCCAGGACGTTAATTCCACCAACCGCATTCTCTCTGCTCTGTCACCAAGAGCCAGACATCTCTCAGCTTTGATTCAGCATGTTTTCTCAGCTGCATTCTTTTAACATGCTTTCTAAGGAAAGAGCAGCACTTTTGTGACACTATCTTGCTGTGTAGTGAGCGCGTGTCAGTCCGCATGTTGCGTTGCTCAGCTCACCACGCACTGAGGTGGGCCCAACACTATCAGTAAACAGGATGGAAAGGAGCCTGGCTACTTTGAAAATGGATGCATTTTTTTGAGCATACGCCAAAGCTTCAAATCAGTGTTAGTGAATTTGACATTACAGACTGCTAAAAATTTTGTGAGAAAATGTGGCTTTAAGTGATTTTCGTTTTCTCTTGTGTGGCTTTTGTTAGTTTTTACAAAGTTGAAAGTCCTTTTGTAATGTTCCACTGGACATAAGTTAACTTTGGACATTTATATCACATGCCTCTTTAGTGTGATTTTTAGCATGGAAGCAAATCTAATTGTTTTTCTAGTATTCTTGTGAAAATTTTCTAGCTTATTTTACGTGGTTTTGTGCATAAATGTGAATTTATTTAAAATGGGAGATACTGACAACTTAGTTTGTGTAAATGACGTTCTTGATATTCTTATTAAAAATAAATTTCTCTCTTACTCTTTTACCTTTTGTGATGCTTTAATTCTGTTTACCAGTAGTACTGAGCAACCTAGTGGAAGGTGTGTCCCTGTCACTGCCAAGGGAACTGCAACTAGGTGATCTTTAATGTCCCTTCCAACTCAAACCACTCTATGATTGCTGTGCATGGGGTTCCACGCTGCCCTCTCGACCCCCTGCAGAATGGGGGAGTCTCCTGCTGCGGTGCAGGAATGGACTGTTCCTGCTTAGGGTAATTATTAATTGTGCTGGCTGTGTTTCTACCAAACATCTCTTCAAGGCCACTTTTCTGGTTTGTCAAGAATGTTCTCAATTCTGCCCTTCCATGCATCTGTAGCTCTTTCACACTCAGCCTTCAATGCAAACTAATGGAGACTATGATTTGTGTGCATCTAGGTGGAATAAAAATGCTGACAAAACCACGGTGGGCCCCACTCCATCCCCCTCTGCAGTATGACAATCTGTTGCCAAGAACCACTCATCAGCTCAGCAAAGTGCAGGCATCTCGCATCTCCTCTGAACCAGACCAAAACACCCCACAGATTTTGTGCACTGTGCCAGCCATTGAGGCAGGAAGCTCCCAGCATCCCTGCACAGCACTCTGTGCTCTAGAAGAGGCACCAGCCACAGAACACTTCGTGAGCTTCAGTCAGGCCCCCAATGTTTGCATAAAGAAAGCATTTCCTGAGTCACTGTGCCTGGAAATGCGTGTTCAGATACACTACCTACCTTTAAAGGGTATGGCAATTGAATTTAGTTTTATGCTGCTTCATTTGACATGAGGTGAAGACAGCAAAGAGAACTCCAGGTCTCTACCATGTCATTTTTCCAGGTGCAAATTTTGCTTATTTGGTAATCATGGCATTGCCCTCATCTCCAGCTGCACACAGCTCAGCAGCTGGGCGTGCAGTCACTGGCCTCATGGCATTTACCACCACTACAGCTTTACTTCACAATCACTCTGTACTTCTACATTAGGGTCTACTTCTGCCAGAAACTCACTTATGGCAGAACTGGTACCACTGTGTGACAACCTGAAGGGAGCCAGCTCTACACAGCTGTAGAGACTTCTCCATTACATTACACAAACTGCAAAGGTCCCTCCCACCCTCAGGTATTCTGTGATTGTCAATTATCTGTGAAGGAGTCTGTAAAATGCCAGTGTAGGGTGAGGGGGAGTCAAGAATACAGACCTTATGGAAATACTGGCACCATTCCCTGATACAACACGTGACCAGGGGAAAAGTTGTATGAAACAAAGAAGACATTGAGAAAATGTAATTAATGAGATTACCAGTTTTATGCACCATTACTTAAGGCTTATGCACTCCAAAGAAACCTCATCTCTAAGCTCAGTCAAGAGCATCTATTGACACATGCTCACTGAGTGGATATTAACCCATTTTGAAGGTACTTAAATCCATACATTTAGAAATTCACAGAACAAGACCACCTGCCCTACACAGTGCATTACATGAACAGATTAGATTGCAATCAACTAATTTTTAAATGTACCTGGAATTTCCCCAGTGGAGAGTCTATTTGTAACTGAGACTGAATTAATCAGAGGCTGATTAAAAAGAAGGAAAACCCCAAATATACTAATTCTTTGTTCCCTGACACAACCTCTGATCTGGGAGGCAACTACACTACCTGCTACTCTCTAAGTGGTCCTGGGATTCTCAGCAGTGAATGCACAGGAAAAAAAAATCTGCCAGTAGAATCAGTGATGTGAGAGGAGAAAAAATAATGACCAGAATATAAACCAAAGTATTTATTATGGCTACAGCATTTAGGAACACCTCAGGAATGTGGATGAGATGTGGCAGCTATTCTTTTTTTCCTTTCTGTGTTAATCAGAGATACAAGCTGGAGTATTTCTGGGTGAACAAATTTCCCTGCAAAACAAAAGAAAGGGAAGGTTAATGAAAAATGCTCTCATTTTGCCATGTGTGAAAGGCTGGCATTGGAATGATAGCAGGGATGTCACTTTAGGCTCAGAATAAATGTCAAACTATTCTTTTATGAAAGTGAATGCTCCCAGTTCAAACCAACTATGGAGTAAGTGTAATTACACCCCTCCTTCACAAAAAGCTTGTATTTTGTGCTCTATTAAGAGACTTAAGAGCTGAAAAAGGGATGCACCCTGACCAAGATAATCTGATACTACATACTGTGCTACAGGAAACCACTGCAATTACAAGTGCACTTAGGGTGTATGCTGTGGGCTCTACTCAGACACCAGCTCAATTTCAGCTGTTGAATTCTGGTAGGGGAGCAAGGATGTCAGTTAGAAAATAAAGCATTATAAGCTTCGTTCATGTTGACCTTTTTTTCCTTCACTAATTGAAGTCTTACATTTTCCAGAAAAATTATAATTTCCCTGGGGAGCCACCAAAGTATAAATGGGACTTGTCAGGGACTCTCTTTGGTGAGTGCTGGTCCTCTTATCCCTAGAGTTTGTCTATCCCTAGTTTTTTTTTCCAGTACAGGATGAGTTAGTTACAGTCCTCCTCTGGTGTTCAACTACCTTGCCAAAATGATAAAGATTATTCTTCTACCTATCTCTGCTTTCAACTACCAGTGTATTTTGCAAAGCATGAAAAACAGCATACAGGAAAAAAAGTAACACAGTTGCAACTTAATTGTTTCACTGAGGTGGTTCTCACAGGAATCTATGGCTGGTCACTCAGCTCACTTGGGGATAACTGACAGAGTACAAACAAGCTGCTGTCAGAACATGGGTGAACACTGAAGACTCCTTTATGAAGACTCTGATGTTTCAGGGAGACCCTTACACATGTGCAAGTGTAATGAAAGCTGAGCCTCTCTCTAAGGTAAAAAGTGATGTAACAAGAATTTGGCATAAATGAAATTCATGTTTAATACCTATAGATAAATGTGTATTAAGTTTCCCCAGAAATATTAAGGGACTTGAGCAGTGTGTAAAATAACTAGTTCTCACTTGCTCTGAATGTCTGTCAGAAAAAAAAAAGACAATTTATGTATTTCATTTATGAAAGAGGAAAAAAAAGGAAAATCCCAAATGTCATACCAGCAGTTGAATCAAAAAAATCCTGCAGTCTGCCAGGTGTTTTTTCCAACTCTTCATATTCAAATGCTTGCAGTATCATCTCACACTGATCCAACTGCTTTACAAACTTGGCCTCTGCAGTAGACTGGTTTTCATATTCCTGAAAAGATTTGCAGTGATAAGAAAATAATTTTGTTACTCTGAAACAGAATATTAAAATCTCTTTATATATCTAGAATTTTCTTAATTAGGTCAAGCCACTCCAGAAATATTCAGCACAATTACATCTTTCACTTTGTTTTTACAAACACACAGTGGCCAGCAAAACACTTGAAATATGTGACAATTTTATATTAAATGCAGTGGGACATAAAATACAATCTTTTGCATAATCTAACTCTAAACATACCAATTGTTTTGGCTTAATCAGGGATGATATGGAGGCAACTCTGCATGACATACAAGTTAAACAATAGTTTTGATTTAACTGTGTTTTATTTAGAAAGATCATTCCAGGCCTGGCTAAGGCTATGAATTACCACAGTGTGTGCCTGTGCACTGTCACCACCTATTTTTAAGACCTATTTTGCAGTTTTCTCACCACTTACTGTTTCTATATGGAGATGTTCTTTATATTTCGCCTGTCATTCCTACCTAATCTTTTTGGTCTAATCTGTCTGAGCTGCTTATGTCCTTATGTCTCTCCTAGGAGATAGGGAGTGGTTAAGGGGTTTCCTCCCCTTCAGAATTTAAGTCCTTTAATCTCTCTGCTATCTTTTCCCTCTCTACAGTCATCATCAGTATATATCTATGAGTGATTCACATTTCTAGTCAACTTCAACAATTTTGCTGTCATTTGCTTCCAGTGATGGCTGCAGACAGGTTTGGCATTGCATTTTCTCTTTCCCAAATCTACTGCAATGTATGAGGCGTCTCATGAGCAGGTCTTCCTGACTCTCCTGACTTCCAAAAGCAACCCCATAAAAAGGGGCTTTCTTCTGTGCAGGTCACCATCACTTTGATACCACTGGCAGGTCTGACCCTATTCATCATGCCCACCACCATTAATCCCACCAAAGTACACACTGAGCCCATCTGTGCTCCCAGATCCACAGAACCTATGGATGATAGCACTTCCACAGAGAAGAGCAGCATGAGTGCAGGAAGAGGTTTGTCTACTGACCACAGAACCTGGCATTCCTTCCTGCATCTTAACACAACAGTAGTTTGAGTATCATTCACAGTAGCAAGATCCCAGCTTTGTAATTCCAGCACAGTGAAGCTCAGATAAGCGTGACAGTCATTTCCTTGTCTTGCATACTATTAGGAACTATTAGGCTTATCACTTTACCTGTGAAGTCGGAAATCCAGATTTCGATAGCCATGATTGACTGGTTTACTATTCTATTTAGATTTCAATGGTACTTTGACTTTTCAGTTACATCTTCATCATTATTTTAGTAAAAAACTTTATTTCAGTGGTTTTATCTTGTTTTTCTCTTTTCAACCTGAGCTTTGCCTCATTTTTAAATTTTTAAAGTACTACTTATTTTCTTAGATCTATTTATTTCTACTCTATTTTTTTAATAATCTATTTTGTAGGAGGGAGGGTCCCTCAAAAAAACCAAACTCTTGGCAGTATTACAAAGGAGAACTTCAGGAAAAGGAGTCGGGCTGTTCACCTGTAAAAGTTGATGCCACCTTCAACAATTAGGTGGGAGTATCAATCTCCTGCCAACCTCTGCCCACCAGTGGTTATTGACACCTCAGCTCACATTGCCCTCAAGAAACATCAGCTATTACATGTCCAACTGTGCACAGAATTGAAACAAACGCTTACTGTTTCCGCCCCACAGGTGGTTAAGACTCTGAAATAACAGTGTACTTTGGAAAAACACTAACTGGTCTCTCCAACACCACAGGCCATCTTTTAAAAATCATGCCTTTTTTTTTTAAAACCATGCTTTTGCACTTGAGACTCAAAAAGCAGGACAAAGCTGAAATGTACTGACTCATTTACTTTTTTCGAACATATTGGGGATTAAGTTATAAAGTGAAAATATATCTGAGGCATCTTTCTGCTGCCTCTCTCCCCTACACTACCCTCGCCAAGTATCCACCAACACCATCCAAAGCAGCAGTCTTTGTAAAGCTGAAAAGCAAAGAGAGACAGAGACAAGGGCAGGGCAGTGCAGGAAGGACTTGCTAAGAGTGTCAAGAGATCTTGTCCTGCTCAGCACTGTTCAGCTCTGGTCCATAAACACCTTCACTCACAAAAAAATCATAGGGAAATGTCTCTGGCTAGCTGAGAGCAGAGCAGCACACCTAGTTATCAGAGTCTTATCTTCTTTATCTCTTTTCTTTTTTTCTTCTTAAGGAGCAACTAGTTGTTCTACTTAAAACAACACTAAAGGGACTATATGTCAATAGCAGATTTTTAGGGTACCCTCTCTGCCATGTGGGTTGCACTCATGCATGAATTGCAGACACAGTGCCAGTAAATAATCCTGAAGGTAGAAACAAAGACCAAATTATCAAAACTGTGCACATATTAAATTATGGTTAATGAGAATGATGAAAATGCTGAAGAACTGACTCCATACTGAACCAGCTCTTACAGTGTCACAGGAGAAGACTGAGACCAGCAAAGAAAAATACCCAATTATACAGAACTATCTGTCAACTTATCTAGTTGATAGAACTTATCTATCAAAACCTCATTTTCCTCAATTGTAAGTTTCCCAAGGGAGAAGGTACCAGTGCTCCCTAAAAAAGTACACACGTATTATTTCCCATATCTGATGATGTTGGTTTACCCCTTTACCTTACAATATAGCTCTGAGAGCCCACTCCCACTGCCTGTTCAACCACACAACTACAACAGGGAAGAAAACCCCCAAAATAACCCTAAACCTAAAACAAAACCACAAACTGGGTGTTGTAGCAAAAGGCAGAAATTGGATGCAAATGTCTGGAATTTAAATACACTCTAAGTAGAAAAGAATATGAATGTAAGCTACAGATTCAGGTCATAGAGTCCAAGAAACACAGAATGTATTGTTTGAACGAGAGGTTGTGGATACAATTCTCCCCATGCTACCATATGTCAGGAGGAGATAAAACACAGTAATTATAAACTTGATTTGTTTAGAAATAATATAATCATCCCTCATTTGCAAGTATAAAAGATCTTATCAATTAACAGCATGGGTTTACATAAAAATGGTTAAATCACTTTCAAACACAAAAGATACTTTCTAATACAAACTTTTAAGGAACCCAAGACCGGAAATCTCCACTGTTTGTAGAAAAGTGCGCTTTTTGTCACATCTAAGTTTAAACTTTAGTTTATTTAATCATTTTAAGTTACAACTAAATATTTTGGTTTAATGGACTTCATTAGAAAGAAATGAAAACCACAGAAATTACTTGCATAAAAAGCAGAAGATAAACCACAGCACCATCACCCACCATTTTTTTTCATGTATTAAAAGCTGCAAATGGCCAGATATGAACAAAAGTGATAATGCAATAAAAAATCAGATTTATATCCAGAGAGCTGGATGTAGAGGACAAATTCTTTCTTCAGCTGTACAAACCAAGCCCCAGACAGGTTGATCTCGAACTCTGAGAGGGTAGGGGCAGAAGATGGTTATTTTACCAAAGATCAGGGTTTCTGTTTGAAAAGGATCCTAAAATGACCTTGACTCATACTGTTAAGCTTTATCTTCTAAGCAAATAAATCTCACTTTCTTTAGGTCAAAATAAGATGGCACAATTTCACAGGCACATGGGAAGAAGGGAATGGGTCACCCTGAATTTTAACATAGGATTAAAAGAATGCAAACTTACTTCCCAGAGTTCATAGATTTCTTTTCTGAGGTCCTCTGATAGAAGGTGGGTCAGTTGTTGCATAGCTGTCTGAAAAAAAGAAGCCATTTCCATTTATCTATTTTCTGAGCAACAGGACTAACTCTAGGAGTAAGCTTTTTGCTAAGAAAGTGGAAATTAAAGACCTAAGGTGCATTTGGCATTCTTGAAGTACTGTCTTTACTGACTGTAATTTTGGTGTTTCTTTTTTTTCAGTATACTTCCAGTGTGTTCTTACACTGAATGAAAAAAGCCTCTGAAGAGTTTCTGAGGCATGACATTGCCCTCTAGCTGTGGCTACAGAAATAGTTTACATTTTCTTCAAATAATGCCACAAACCAGAAACAACAAACCAACAGTTTGGGTAAGTGCAAGGCCAAAAATAAAGTGACCCTAGGCATGCTGCACTCAAAGAATCACAACAACAACAGAAAAGACACCTGCATCTGAAGTTCTGTGCAAAATGTTTAAATGAAGTCTCTATCAACCTCATGATACCACACACACGATCTGACATGAACTGTCATCCATCCTACTCGGTGCACGTACTCCCTGTTCCTCACCTCTTGGTAAGGCTCCTGAACAGGACAAATTCAGGTTACCAAAACTGCAGCTAGCCCAAGAATAAATGGCCAAGGTGAAGATTACTTCAAAGATTCTTCCATAACATTGTACTTGGTGACATTACAGGTACAAAAATCACAATGAGCTGAAAACTCTACTTGGTTGTGGCAGGCTTGTCCAATGCCAACGACAATATTATATTGCTTGGAGTGTCCTTCACCACCACCAGAACATTAAAACACACAGAACGCTCTGCAGCTGTGGTTCACACCTTATGTTCATACCTGTTCTCTCCTGTGTTTCTCCTCTTTTGGGATATTATCTGCAGGAGCAATATCTCCAACAATGCATTCAGCCATATCATGAACCAAAGCTAATCGTATGCACCTGAAGAAGGAGGGACAGAATAATTAGTTTGCAGCACTTTAAGTTGAAAACTTATCCAAAAGGCTAAGAGATTGCACAATTTATCCCCCTTCATATACTCTGAAGGTTGGTTGGAGCTTTTCTTAAATTTTATATAACATTTTACACTCTTTTGTTAAGGGGAGTATTTTCCACCTAGACGTGATTTTGATTTTTGATTTCTAGTCCCTACTGCTTGTAAATGTAGGTTTAAATATAAATACACCATGTACCAGAGCATAATATTCAAAAGTAATGTACTTAGCTTTTGTATACTTGGCTTTTGGAGATGTTGTGGTAATGAACTACATTATACACTTCACACTATTCCTGCAACAGGTAGAAGGTAATCTGATTGGAGCAATCCCAAATTCAGTATATAATCTGTCACTCACAGCTCTGTAGCTATGCCAGTCTGCAGCAGAATAGTCAAAAAAGCCTTCATATGAGCTCCTAGAGCTTTCTCTGCTATGCTAGAGGATTTCTGTGGCTCCTTACTGCTGCTGAGTGCTCCTTCAGTCTATCAAAATCCACATGGTCTACAGCTCTGACATGGCTGTCTGTTGCTTCACATTGTTTTGTAACAAAGATCTTCAGCCTATTTATTTACTGCTTGAAAGAAGTAGTTTGGGCTACTTTGAGCTTTGAGCCCCTGCACTAAGGACATGCCTCAACACTCACAGTTACGCAGTAAAATTTTTAGCCCCTTTCAACTAACCAGATAAACAGGACTCTGTCCAAAGGATAGAAGGAAGAGGGGAAAGGATTTCAAATTCATTCAGTGTAATTTAAAAGCTCTTACTCGGGAAGACAGTTTCTTTTAGCATTTTGTTTGCAGCTCTCCCACAACATTAACATATGGTCGTGATAAGCAGAGGCAGTCTCACCTGTCCTTGTTAAGGCTTTTGTCTTCAGAGACCAAAGCCATCATCGCCATCCTGTACATGTGGTCGGAGACGCTCTCTGGCTTTGCCACGTTCCTGTACACCCATCCTGTCCGCGGTACTCTCTGTGCCCGTGTCAGAGAATCACAGAATAAGTTAGGCTGCAAAAGGCCGCAGGGATCATCGAGTCCAACCTCTGGGCGGATACCACCGTATCCACCAGACTTCGGCACTGTAAAGGTTAAACCCCTCGGTTGTGCCGGCTCTCGTTTCAGAGACACCGGCAGAATTCCCGCACCACCATGACCTCCACGGTCGGTGGAGCTCGGATGCCGCCAGCGCACACCTGCCCCAAGGCCCAGCCCGGCCCCCCAAGGCTGTTCGCACCCAGGAGAACGGCCCAGCCGCATCAGGCACCGCCGCAGCCGAAGGGCCGGGGCTGCGGCGAGAACTTGTGGGTCCCTCCGTGTCCTGGCCCGCCCCGGCCGGGCCCGCTGCGCTGCCACAAGGCGGGCGGAAGCCCAGGCTCACGCCGGCCTCCGCCACCCCCAGCCCCGCTGCCAGCCCGGGCACTGCCGGCGGAACCCGGCCCGGCCCGGGCACCCGCGGCCACCCCGCCGCGCCGGGCCCTTGCCCCGCGCCCACCTTGAGCTGCCCCAGCAGCTGCAGGAAGGGCAGCAGCCCGACCCCCCGGCCCGCCGCCATCGGCTGCCGGCAGCACGGACTCGGCCGCAGCTCCTCCTCCGCCTCCTGCCCGCCCGACGCCCGCCCTGCGCCCCCCGGGGCCGCGGCCGCAGCGGGGCCCGGGCGCAGGTGCGTGGGGAAAGTGTCCGAGGGGGAAGCGCGTCCCCAAAGCTCTGGCTCCTCGGCGTTCATTAACCACAAAAAAGAATGACACGGGCTGAGACTGCAAGGAGAGAAGCAGCAAAAGAAGGCGCGCTGGTCACGGGCATGAGCGCTGTGGCGTGGGGAAAGGAAGGTGGCAGGCGTGTCCTCTCCTCTCTTCCGCTCGGGTCCAGCAGGGAGGAGGGGAAGGCGGCCTCGATAGCGGGAACCGCTCAAACTTCTGTCAAAACTGAGCATTTCGGTGACCTTTACTGTTGTGGTTTTTTTCTCTTGGTCACAACAAAGATGGGAGCCCAACCCCCAGGGCCCTTTGGAGGGAGCTCCCCTGCTGAGTTCTTTTCCAGGGGTGAAGAACGAGCTGGACACTGTTTCTCTTGGTCTTCAGGGCTTTGTTTATTCTTATCTTATCTTAAGTTCAGCACACCGTCTGCACCAAACTTAGCATGCGAAAGGCGAGGCACAAAATGGACCTTGAGCACCCAAAACCAAGGCCTTTTAAAGATATTTTACTCAATTATCTTCTAATACGTACTTTGTTTCTACTTTTCTACCAATAACTCCCACTAACCCATACACGTAACTTCCACACTATTACTCACACTAACCAATAGTCTTCTACAAGAAGTACTACAAGAAATGGAGGTGAAAAGGGACAAGAAGGAAGAAGGGGCGACACCCAAATTCCACCATCTTGTCCTATTCCCTCTCATATTAAAATCCTAAAACCCAAATTTCTACACTCTATGATACACTGTGTAAAATACTACTACTGCCATATATTAAAATCCTGTGTGCTCTAACTCATCCCAAAGTTTTGGCAATTTTTCCCAGGGACGAAGGTTAAAAGCAGTGTTCTGCTGAGGGTCAGAATTTCTTAAAACAGGCAGAGAGATATTCTCTGTGCCCTGGATCCCAACATTTACCATGCCTAAAAAAAATAGTGCAGAGTCATTTATTGTTCAGAGAAGAGCGGAGAATTATCAGGGTTGCTGATGAGTTTTAAATTATTCTGTGGACTCCCGGCATCTTGCTACAAGCACATCCGTCACTTTTATGAGTTGAATAAATAACATGGTGACTTACCTGACAATTGGTGGATTTTCAAAATGCATTGCATTTCTTTGCTACTTTTACCTTGCCAACTGAAATAGCGGATAATGGTTTAAATGTGATGATGAAATAGTCTTGTTTCAGGAAAGAACATCTGCAATTTTGCTAGCTATCAACAGATGGCAGTTTTTAAATTTTGTTTGTGCAAATATTTAAACTCCTAAATTAATAATAAAGCCTAGACAACATTTTAGTGACCATTTTAAGGCTGTCTTCCCACAATAAACAACAATCCTAGACCTTTACACCTGTGTACACAATCATAGCTGTGTTGCGTATTGCAGTACAGCTTTCCTGGTTTAAGTGAATCACACATCTGTTGCAGATTTGTCTTGACAGCTCTTGAAACCATCTAAAATAAAAATTTCATACTTTGTCCAGGCTGTCTGCCTGCCACGTGGATGATTTGTTTCATAATGTCTTCTTTGGACCTCCTTTAGAATGAACACTTGAGCAATAATCATGAGGCTGGACTCACGGGCACCGGCCTCAGTATAATTTTTGTAATATTTGTCAGTTTTGTAGCATTTATATGTATGTAATTCCTCTGCATGCACATTGTGTGCTGGTTTTGCTTATTGCTTATTGACGTTGGTTTTCCACCCAGTCGTTCTTCAACAGTACTTAGAGGTATTATTTATGTGCTTTTCCAAGCACCTATCAAATGCATCGTGTGTAGTGTTAAATGCATGGACTCTCAGTAGGCTGGAGAACCCCAGGATAGTGCAAATATTACCTCTGTCAGGATTTTATTCTTGACTAGGTAGCCTGAAAACAGAAACAAATCAGCTCCCTACAATTTTAAGCAGCTTTTTTATGTAATTCAGAAACTTCAGCAAGGATTAATAAAGTCTCCCCACAGGATATTAAGGTAGTGCTAAGGCTTAAGTAGCAATCTTTCATCAGTCTCAGCTCGTTTGTTTTTCTCCATCTTTTGCCAGAACAGATGGCAATTTCGAAAAAGAAATCCCAAATAAGTTGGTTACCGCAGGGTAATTATGATTTATAAGCTGGAGATGGCGCTCTCTGCCCACAGATTTCTGCTTCCACTGCGTTTGCTGCTACCCGATGCCAGACTGAAACTGTGCTTGCATTTCTTTAAGAAATAGTGTTGGGGGAGAAGGATTGCTTTGCACACTTGGTGCAGTAATGTGAAAATCATCTCTCCAAATGCCGGGAGCAGACCCGGTAACTACTCCTAAGGTGGATCATAACCAGTTTGTGGTTTATACAACGTAGCACCAATGATAACACACCGGGTTTTGGAAACCCTTATGTGTTCTCCCAGCGTGGGCACAGTAAACCTTGTATTGGCAAAATATCTTCAGGAAAAGCAATAATTGATGGGATTCATTTGTTACCATCTGGCAGGAAAAGAAAAAAGAAAAGAAAATGTAGTGTAGCTCAGTGGACAGGGCAAGATGGTTGTGTATCACAGACCCATCAGGAAGGAATAACAGCCTTGATGGCCACCCTAATAGCAAAAAGATTGATGAGCACCTGCCAGACACTATAAATGGTCATTTTAGTTCTCCAGATTATCATATTTTCCTTTGTCTGAGGCAATCTTAGCAACTATATAGAGTTGGCTAGTGAAAATCCGTTGTGAGAATTCTTCAGTAAGGGTACAAAAGAGCAAACCTCTGGAGTGACAGTACATGTGTGCCATGTGGCTCCCTTCACTCTGCCACGCACCTCACAATGCTGGACTGTGTGTCCTTGTGCCCAGGGAGCCCCACTCTCCCTCATGTGGGCTGTCAAAGCTGGTGAGAGGCTCCTGAGACAGGCACTGTGCACTGGTATCTGTGGCAAGGGCTGGACATCTTCTGCTGAGCCTTCATAGAATCACAGAATGGTTTGGGCTGGAAAAGACCTTAAAGATTGTCTAGTTCCTCCCCACTGCCATGGGTGGGGACACCTTCCATTAGACCAGTTTGCTCAAAGCCTCATCCAGCCGGGTCTGGAACACTTTCAGGGATGGGACATCCCCAGTTTCTCTGGGCAGCCTGTTCCAGTGTCTCACTGCACTCACAGTAAAGCATTTTTTCCTAATATCTAATCTAAACATAATCTCTTTCAGTTTAAAGCTGTTCCCTCTTGTCTTGTCACTATGTGCCCTTGTAAAACATCCCTCTCTCCATCAGAAGGCTGAGGAGAATGTACACTTATGGGAGCATTCCAGTAGCCAGCAACAGCTGTCCAGAGTGTCCCTGTTCAGTGTAGCTAACCAGTGGCATCACTACCCAAAAGAAAAATGTTCTTCTTGCTGCTGTTGCATAACATCTTGGGCTTTCTGTGATTAACAAGAGATTTTCTATCAGAACCCTTAGGAATATCTAAACCTTCAAAATGAAGAAAAAGTTGTTTTACCTTATATGTGTAACAGATCTGCAGAGTCAAGAGTAGAACTTTAGAACACCACATTGGGGGAAAAAAAGTCAATTTAAAAGCAAATCAATCTTACATGAGCAGAACATTTCTAATGTAAAAAGGCAGCTGAATTAGAGGATTAGGTCACACTGCCTGATTAACATCATTTGATCTTTTGCTATTGAAAAGCCACTGGTCTTCTCAGAGAATGGAAGCATTCAAACTTTAAATGACACCACAAGCCTGGCTTAGTAAAAAAAACTGCTAAACTGAAAACAACTTGCCTTGCTTCAGTAATTGTTGGTTTGTCTCTGCTGTGGGGGGATGCATCCAAATCAGGATTTAGAAATCCCTCACATTTTGCTATAACAAAGAAGAACTGCAAAACTGAATGAGGGCATTTTGGGCCCTGTGTGGGAGAGGCTTACAGCATGTGAATCTTGCCTTGCTTTGCCATATCATATTTATTTATTGTTTAAAGGTGGAAGACAGATATTCAAATATCTGTTTGATATTTGTTTTCTTTATTGCACATTCCCTGTTGGTTTTGCCTTTTTAATTTTGCAGGGGTAGGAGGCAACAAAAAAAAAAGCTCACCTTGTAGCACAGAGCCCACTCAGAATCTGAGAGGTACCTGCTGATGACATTTGATAAAAGAGCAAGAGAGGGAGTTCTAGTTACAGTTTTTATTGTTTTTAAACTGAAATTGTTTGAACTAAGGAACATGTTTAAACAAAGAAGCTTTTCTTAAAATTATACCTCTTTCTTGTGAGCCTCAAAGTAAAATTGTAACAGATCAGTCTTCATCTGAAATTTTCTAAGGGAAGCAAGAATGAGGGAACCATTTTATGATATAATTAAGACTTTTGTCACTGGAAACACCAAGAACAAGAATAAATCCCATGCAAAAAAAAATCCTCTGGCTACCTCTCATATCTTTTATCTTAAAAAGCTTATGCTGTTTTCACTTAATTGTACTTAAATGCATTTTGAAAGGATTTTAACAATCAGCTGCCACTGTCAGCACTTAGTGTAAAGTAAACAGCAAGAAGACAGAAATCAAAGAATTTATTTCCTATCTCTAATGATCTGATGATCAGTTTGCTCAAAGGATTTTTCTGTGCTTTTTGTAAAGTACTAACCAGTATTCACAAGCAGTGTATGTTTATTATTTTCAGAAATGCTCATTTAATATTCATGATGTTATTTTCAGTCATAGTGTTATTTCAGTTGCTAGAGGTGGAGAGAAGCAGTATTTTAAAATACAGAAAAGCTGTGAATATTCTTGTTATTCCCCCGGTCATGCTTTTAAGCATTGCACATTCATATAATGAGCACACAGATCCTGCTCAGACTTTTGCTTTTCAACCATCTCCCAAATGTCAGCCAAGTCAGACCCTGCTTAGCTTCCAAAATCAGATGTGATCGGGCATGTAACAATGTAAAGAAAAATAAACCCTGAAAGGCACTCTGAATTATAATGTACATTTTTTTTTCCCTGGCATGCAAGAAAGAACAAAATGGAAGTTTTATCACAACTCTGCTTCCTTTTGGGTGCCCCCACCCTCCGTTATTACTGTGAGCAACGTTTTCTCAAAATAAAGGCACACTGATTTGTTTGTTATTTTAGGCTCTGAGAAGCAGGTCAGACTGGAACGCTGTCCAAATATATATGCCTCTAGTCCCATTAAGGACCTGTGAGCGCACTTATCTCCACTGGTTGCACAGCAGGGCATTGTCTTCCAGAGAGAGCTCCTGATCTGCACAGCTCTGTCTGTCCCCTCATGGCCGTACGTGCCTTCGCGGCCTGGCGCGCTCTGCAGCCGCGCCGCTCCCGCCGCTTCTCACACACGGAGAGATGCACGTAATTACCGCCTTAGCTTCCTGCCCCCCTCTCGCACTGCTCGGCTATTATTTTGACGGCTGGTGACAGGGCTCCGGAGCCTCCCTTCCCCTCTGTCACCCTGCCTGGCAGCCGCAGCTGGGCGGCCGGATTTGTGCCCTGCCAGCCCCGTAGGGAGGGGGAGCCGGGCCGAGCGCCCTGAGGCCACAGCGCTTCGCTGCGGGGCTTCAAGGGGTCTCCTAAGGGCAGGGCCGCTGGCCACAGCTGGGGGCCGCACTCCCTCCTCTCTCACCGATACAGCTCCTACGGTAAAAAAAACTCCGCTTTGCTATTTTTATCCAAATATTTGAGCCCTTCAGACATCCCTGAACAAAACACACCAGCCGTAGGCATGCTCTTGCTGATCCAAGGGAAGCTTTTGCATGGGCCTCTGCCTTCTAACCTGAGATTGACTTTAATTATCCATTATTTTGCCTTCCTCCCGGTGAGCCTCTTGCTGAATGCATTGTGCCACCCAGCATATTAGTCAATCATCGCAGCTTACAGAGCGCAATACTTCACATCTTGGCTTCGGTGTCATTCATGTGCACTGAGTGGAGACAGCAACCACTTTTAAGACGCTGGGTAGATTTCAGCATGCTAGGTCCTGTCTGTCCCTATAGTAAATAGCTCTGCTGACATTTAAGCTGCACATGGCTTGATGTTAGGTCAAACAAAAATGTCACACTATAATCACTTTTTAAATAGCTGTTTCCGGCTCAGTTAGTACTGTATAGTTCCAGAAGAGAAAGCACTTACAAGCTGACAGACAGAAAGGGGAACCGTCTGTATAGGATGTTTGCCTAATCCCATCCCTGTCCTTGCCTGTCAGGCTTGGAGGCTTTGTTTGTTTAAAAAAAAAAGTTGCATATACAATTTAATGCCACTGTACTTTTCAGCTGGGCAGACTCTAAAGAAAACTCACGAATAAGCTCTGGGGAGAAGTCACAGCTTTGATGTAGCTGTGAGGGGGTTGGGTAGCCCAGGGAGCACCCAGCCCTCAGCAGTTTTGGGGCTGGTACTGTGTATTGAGGCACTATGCTGCTGAGATGCTATTGCTGTGAGAAGGCATGTAGGTGAAATCCTAATGATCTCTGACAGCAGAAAATGTGAGGGTTTTCATGTTCCCTAATACCACTCCTTAAATTTGTCTCTGCCTCTGAACCAGCCTGTGAAGGACATGGACCATGGATGAGCCATGCCAGACTTGCTTCCTCTCTCATGCACTTCAGTTTGTGTGTTACAGTCTCCATATAGAATCACAGAATCATTTATGTTGGAAAAGATCTTGATATGGTTTCACTGAGACTCTGGCATCCTGCCCTACCCTAAGGAGGAACTAGCTTCCCATGGGGCACAGCAATGGCTTGCCAGAGAGCACAGCAGTATTCCCCAGATCCTGGTCCCCCATTAACACAGACAGGAGCTGGGTCAGAGCACCTGTGATGAGGCTGAAATGTGTATGTCTTTAGTTTCCACCCCAAATATGGCTGAGGGGAATATTTGCATCCCCACCACTCAGACCCACCATCCCAAAATCAGCTATGAGTGCAATGCTGCCCACCTGTAGTTTTTTCTTTGCCCCACAAGCTCTCCTGGGGATTATCAGCAGTTTCTTTTGTGGAAAAGGACAGCTGTAATCAGAAGGTTGATGAGTGGATCTAAAAGCACTTGTAGAAGGCAACACACAAGAGATCTACAAGAACAAATAAGAGTGCATAATCTTTTGGGAAGAACAGAAACCCATGAGGGAATAAAGCAGTTTGTCGTCAGCAGTTTAGCAGGAAGGGGGAAGCCAGCCTTTCTTGGCTTCCACTTTAGCCTTTTTCATCTAATTTGATCTCTGGCTCTATTATTTCTAACCAAGTGGCAGTCTGAGAAGGTGCTATAGATGTGACTAAATGCCACCATGAGAACTGAGCCCAAGCTTTGAACAACCCTGGCTGTGGCTTCACAGAGGCTGCTGACCCCAGCTTGTAGGTCTGTTGTAAGTAATTTCCTTTCCTGATTAGGTCAGAACAGTGGCACCAACCTGAGTGTGTCAACATGGGGATTTCCTGCGATGCTGATTTTTCTCTATCACAAAGCAAGCTGTATGCTATATTTTTTAAATTAAAAAGCAAATTTATTCCTGTAGGACATATATTTCCTTGCTGCATTTAGACAGTGAGTGGTAAATCTTAATACATTCCTCATTTCCCATCATAGTTACAGCAGGTGGTGACTACTGTCTGATCCCATAATAATAAACATGATAGAAAAATAAATCTCTTCCATATTCAGGCTGTGGAAGGTAAGCTTTTACCAAATACAGCTGCAAACTATGGGGCACTATGGAACGGGTGTTGGGAAAAATATTACAATGTCCAAGGGGTAGGACAAGTAAACCTTTTGTTTACAACCATCCAACATTCCTTAACCCAGGTGTGACTTTTGTTACACCTCAAATCTGTATCAGCAACCCTTTTAGGCACATTTTGCTGGGAATGACTATGCCTTTGTTCAACCACCCATGTAAGGGTGAGTGGTTGCTGTTGCATGCAAGCTGTGGGGAGTCACTTTGGGGCTTTTGGAGAGTTCCTTCTGGCCAGGAGATGGGCAAGGAAGAAACAGAAGGATGGAATATGTACAGTGCACAGTAAATGCATTCGAAGTCTAGCCACTTGTCCCTGTTTTACACGCTTTGCCAGTACAAAGAATGAAACGTAACTAGAGGAGCCAAGAGCGGGTGAGCATTCCTGAGAAAGCACAAAAAATGGCATGCACTGAAAAACAAATGCTATGATTTGGGATCTTACACCGATTCACTAGCCAGGGAAAAGGAAAGGCCCCACTGATGATCGAGATAGAAACTTTCTAAATATGAGTTTACATCCTTGTGTTGTTGAGTTCTTCCTCATAAAACACATAGAGCAGAGTAGGGGTGGGCGTGGCAGCTTTGTTACCTGTGAGGTCATGCATGCCGTGATGAACCATCAATTAAATGTAATGTTTAAAGATGTAAATTACCACCTTTTGTTTTGTCTGCTCATCATCAAATAAAGACTTAGAGAACTCAGGCAAGAGAATATTTTCTTCAGTCTTACAACATTTAAAATACATTCAGGCATTCAGCTGAAAGACATTTCCTAAGAAATCAAAATTTAATGAGTAAATATTATTTAAACTATTGCAATTATCTCTTTGAGGTTTTCTTCCCATGTTAAAAATACTTAGCTTCCTTTTTTATTCTACATCATATCCACAATATTCAGTTGTAAATGATTAGTAGAACATTCTTGCAACATCACAAATCATTCTTTTTAGTGAAGATCACAGAATGAGAGAATGGTTGAGGTTGGAAGGGACCTCTGCATATTCTGGTCCAACCACCCTGCCCAAGCAGGGTCAGTGAGGACGAGTGATCCAGGACCACATCCATACAGCTTTTGACTATCTCCAAGGATGAAGACTCTGCAACCTCTATTTGTCATCTTCACTGACAAAATATAATCCCTTTGTGCCAGCCTTAAAAGGAGAGGAACTTCCCATCAGCAGCTGTTTTAAGTGAAAAAAGAAAAAGGACACACTAACATGAGAACTAAAAAGATGTTAACATTTCCAGTTTTTGCTTTGCTGATTCCACAATCTTTAGTTATATGCAAAAATTTACACAAGGATTTCATTAAGTGGTTCTTTACACCCACAACTTTACTGTTTCTCAAAGTGGATCATTAATCCCCCAAAATTTTTCAAGCTAAAACTGGCAGCCATATGCCATTGAAGTTCCCAGGGATTTTTCAGTATTACAAATCATCTTCTGAGGTATCACAGCATTTCATATTTTGTATTTTTCATATGGGAAATCTAATACAGCAATATCAACCTGAATTTCTTCTGTGCAGAAAAATACTGCCTTTTAAATCATGTTTCTTTAGATGAGTCAAATATTTGGAGTGGGTTTTTTTTTGTTTTCGTTTGTTTGTTTTGGGTTTTTTGTTTTGTTTTGTTTTGTTTTGTTTTGTTTTGTTTTGTTTTGTTTTGTTTTGTTTTGTTTTGTTTTGTTTTGGAGAAAGACTTCATTTGGACACTTGATCTTGAATATATTTTATGTTTTAATGCGAAGTTTGTGGGTTGTGTGAACATATCTAAAGAGAAGACACATATTTTTATGAAGTAGGTATCTCAGTTTGGCTTTTTGGCCAAGTGCATTGACAGACATTATCCATACAGGCCTTCTCAGATGGAGTTGTATATCTGCTCTGTGAGAATTGAGTATTTAGTTTTTAATTGTTTTACTAAGTATAAAATTACTGAATGTTTTCACAAGCATAGGGGTGAGATCCCTGCCAGAGTGCTCTGAGTGTGAGAGCAGCACAGCACGCATGTGAAGACTGAAGAAAGCATTTCAAGGCCGCTGGAAGTTGCAATACCCCTGTGCAAGGCACCCTGACAAAGTGCTGTGCAAAAGTGTTCCACTGCAGGGCACTGACAGGTTGGTGCAGCAACATTAGGAGGATGACAGCAATGCTGGAACAACAATTCCACATGAAAAATACTCCCTGCTTTTTGACTGTTCAGTGCGTTGTTCAAATTAATGACACAAAAGAAGCACATTATAAAATCATTGGGGCAAAATTTGTGATTGTCTTGGATAAGGTAGCTGGCTGGCCTTTGTAAACTGGTAAACTTGTAAACTAAGCAATTCACAATTCACAACAAAAGCTACCCCAATAAAACATTTGTCTGCTGGCTTCTTTGTCTGGCTGCCTTTTTTTTTTTTTTTTTTT
>VWZP01005851.1:755740-865578 GCA_013396995.1 Dicaeum eximium
TTTTTGGTTAAGATATTTGATCGCCCTTTTTATGCAGTTTGTCAGTAAGATTCTTGATCTCTCAAAGTTCTGTATTTTCTTTCTCTATGTAAGCATTTCAGTCAAACCAGATATGACAACTTAAAGACGTGCAGACGGCTTTTGAGCTGGAGAGAACTGCTTGTCTAAACTAACTGGTAGAAAGGGGAGTCTTCTACTTGGTTGACTGAAATTTAGCTCTGTTAATTTAGTAATGACATTTTCCTCAGCATTTGTTCATATCTTAAAGTTTTTTACCTTTCCTGATACAGATTGTGATTCTATTAATAGTAAGCATTTCTCCTTTTCTTTTCTTTTTAAAAAGGATAATTATAAATCCCCCTCAAATACCCAGTTTCATAAGTATTTCGGATTTTTTTTTTGTTGTTTTACACTGAACTGTTTTTATTATTAATCACTGTTACTCAACTTTCTCTGGTGGACATTCTGGTATAAAAATTTAAAAAATAATAAGCATGTGCAGAAAGGTGAAAGAGAAATTCTTTCTTTCTCACAAAGCCACAAAGCTTATTTTCAATGATTGAATACTTGTTGAATTTCTTTTTTATTTTTTTTTTTCTTCAATTTTTTTTCTTTTCAAATTTTTTTTTTCAATTTCCTATTCCCTCGTAACTTAGCTCCTGGCAGCTGTTATAAGGTTAAGTAGTCTAAGTAGATATTAATCTGAAATAAAAAAGTGTTTTGCTCAACAAAAGCTGCAAGACTCAGTTTGTTGGCAGAGGAAAAAGTGTTGGTCTCGCCCTTCCCTGTTCTTACGAAGGAATGTTTTAATGTCCAAATTAGAAGACTAAAGTACTATCAAGCAATAATATTTCAGGTGATTTAATTTGGGATTTGTGAGGTTTTTTGTGGTCATTGCTTGGTAATTAAGGGCTGGTCTTGGATTTTAGCTTTCCATTTTTGAAATACTAAGTCTTTTTTTTTAGACAGATTAATCGGACGTTTTGTGGCTGATGGCCAAGATGCTCAATTAAAGATTTGGATATAAAGTTACAGCTCCATTTCGTGCAACTTTTTGCTTTGAATTTGTGACTTACCACACGCACATTAAAAGGGAAAGCCAACAGTGAGCAGCTGCCATACGATCCCCTATTTCACTTGCGAGCAGTGAAGTGCTTGCGCGGCGCTGTGCATCATCCCTGCGGGAAGCCCATTCCTGGGCAGGGAGTCCTTGGACCCAGCAAAATGTTTTGTTCACCTCTGAATGCAGCTGTGAGCAACAGGCTGTACTGTACCAAATACAGTTTGTTGGCATCGGCTTGAACTTTATTCTGCTGGGGTTTTTTTGCTCTTTTCTGCATGTAAACATTTCAGTAAACCTTTCTGTTGGCTTCTTGGCTGCAGTATCCCTGGGAAAAAAACAGAGCTCTTTTGTGACCTACAAAACATAGAAGTGGGAGTTTCAATGAGTGGTTGGAAGTGGTGCCTCCAAAATCTTGTTTGCAGGTGTTTTTTGGCCACCCAGCAGAGCATAGAAAATGCTACAGTCACACTGTCTGTGAGGAACACAGCTGAGATACAGGCTGAACAACACTCTAAGCTTGTCTTAAACAGCTTCCTCCTGTTTAGAGGAAGAGGTCATGAGTAATTTTTAATACTAAATATTTTCATGACTTGAACTTTGCGCAACAAGAAAATACAAATGGGTCACTTTTAAAATACACTCATTGGAAATCATTTGCAAATAAAGAAGCTTGTCAAAAATAGCCTACCAAACTAATTATGAAAAGCACTTTTATTTAGGGAATTATATTTACTGCTCCAGTATCAGATATTCTCAAAAACACATAAAAAATGATCCCATATCAAAATTATTGGGATTCTTCCAATCCCACTGGAGTTGTGTGAGTTTAATTCTGTGCCGTTCTATTATCATAATCAATGTATTTTTAGCAAGTGAAATAAAATATTTAAATGTTTTATCCAAAGTTTTCTGATAAATAGGTAAATTCTTTATCCAGAGCATTTTCATACATTTTTCTTCACTTGTAGGATGCCTCTGTTTAAGTTTCTCCCTCATTCAGTCCTTAAAACCTTTTTAAGTTCAGGGGAGGATGGACAATGCAAGCATGTGCTATCAATTGCTGTTATACTGAGTGTGAGAACTGGGAAAAAATACTTCTCTTCAAATCAACTGAGTAATCTGGACAAATCAGTCATTTGTTCTCATTTTTCAGATTAAAATAGGAATACCAGGTCACAAACTCTCATTCAAAATTAAAATAAGTCTTTCTGAAAATATATTTTTCTTAATTTTCGTTCTATTTTTTCATCCAAAATGCTTTTCAAATTTGACATAAATTCTTGCATAGTTTCAACCTGTGTCTCCTTCTACTGCCAGATAAACTATGTAGGTAAAAAAAAAATTACTTGCTCCAAAGGTATCACTTGCATATTGGATAAGTATTTGTTGCTTAAACAACAGCAATGGTTAAAATTACAGTAAATTTATAATCCAGTCCTGTAAAGCAAAGCCACATTATCTTTTTAAAGAAGAATATATATATGTATATGTGTATATGTTAGGCTGTTTGCTTTTGAATCACCCATGGCTGCTGCTTGACCGCAAATTTGAATCATGGAGACAATCTTCCAGGCCCCGCTGGTAATTAATTGCTGTAACTTGTGTGTGCCTTTGTGAATCCAGCAGTGTGGCTGCAGATAAACAACTAATTAGCACTTTTATACAAGTGAAATGGATTTCCAATTACTGGTATCTCCCCCCTCCCCCCTCTTCACATGCATTTTTGTTAGGCATTAGGGATGCCTCATGGCTTACCAAACCAGATAGTCTTGTCTTTCTCCCTTTCTCTCTCCACCATTCAGCAAGGATTTTATCCAAGCCAGGCTGCTGAGCTGCTGTGCCTGCCCTCATGCTGCTGTCCTGGTGGGAGAAGCCTTTTGAAAGAAAGAATGAACTTTTTAGGTAAAACAAGAAAATGTAAAAAGCATTTGGGCAAGAACAGTGGTAGTAGTTTATAATCAGATGTAGCACTGCCAGGGAGCTGTGCTGGGAAGAGGCTCTACAGTTATCCCAGGTCCCTAGATTAGTTTAGGACTAAAGGGAAAAAAATGTGACCAGCAGTATGTAGTGTATATGGGCACAAACTGGGAAATCCAGAGGAATCTGTAACACGGTGTATTACAAGCTGCATATAGGTGCAAACTAGTCCTGTGACCTGCTTATCTGCAGAAAGCTGGGACTGGATCCAGCTACTTTGATCCTCCGAGAAAGGAGGGAATGCAGCATCGTGTACAGCTAATTTGGTAGAGTTCAGCTAGAGTACAGCTCCAGCCCTAACAGGGGCCAGATGGTGTGACCTCTGCCCAAAGCACAGCACTTCCCTTTGGCAGACAACTGCCTTTCCACCATGTGGGATTTCTGTTTTCAGAGTTGCTTTAAGAAAAAAATTAATGCTTTGCACTTCTTTTGCTCCAAAGAGGGACCCACCTCTTGAGCACAGTAGTCCTCTGTTTCCACCAATGTATTTGGAAATCTTTACAGCATTCCACCAGAGCCAATGCAACTTTGGTGCTTTATTTCTCAGAGGCAGAGAGAGTATGGAACATATGACCTTGCTGGGAAAATTCTGACTTGGATTATTGCTTTGGCACTTTCCAAGTGGCCTTCTCACTCTGTATCCCAAAGTGTCTCACAGGGTAACAAATTACATTACCTGCAAGCAGTATGACCTCAGTAAGATCCACCTATGGCCAAGAATAGCTCCGTGTTACTGTCAGTTAATTAGTGGTGTCATTCATTAATTGAGGACGTGAGAGCCAGGAAGCAACCCTTTACTCTTTATGGTCAGTGTCACAGCATGGCACAAAAGCCATCTAATCAGCCACCATCAGCTGGCTGAAGGGAGGTTAGATACTAACAAGGAGTTTGTTCCTCTGGCCCATGGGAGAGGCTTGGCACACACAGAGTCACCCTTGCATGCACACCCCACCCCATGTATGGCCACATTTGGGGTTGTCATCCCACCTTCCTGCAAGCAAGGCCTGAGCTGCTATTGCCTTAAGCTGTGCACTTCTCTGACCTTAAACCATTACCCTGTGGGGGTGGCTTCCCAATCCTGCAGACTGGTGCCCTCTAAATTCAAGTTAAAACTTGTTCCTCTGATTCACAGAGACTGGTGTATCTAATCACACACAGCACACTGATATAGAATTAGAGGAACCCAGTTAGGCTTCTTGCTGCTTCTCTGACCATCCAGGGAGCCTTCCTGGGAACAAGGATCAAAGAGTCCATATTTTGCTGTGGAGTGAAAAAGGCATCTCTGCTTCTGCACCCTGGTGTGGTTAGTGCCCAACTTTGATTCTTGCAGGCCCAAGTGCTAAACTGAGGCACAAGCCCATGGAGAGCTGGAGGAGCAGAACACAGCTCCTTGTGCTCCAGAGGGAAAGGTCCACACTGCCCTGCAAGCTGGAAATGCTGGTGTGGATGCTGCTGGCAGCATGCACAGAGGCTGATGCTGCTCGCAGTCCCCCACAAGGGCACAAGCAGTGCCCATCCCCGCCCCTCTCACTGAAGGCATTCTTCCCCTGCTAACAGAGCTGGAAGTGAGGCCTTAAGAGGATTTTGATCCATATGAAAGGCAGGCAGAGAGCACTGCAGAGACGTATATGAGCCTGAATGCATCTGTAGTCTCAAGATCTTTTAGATATGCAGATGTACTGTGATGGGCTTCTCCCTGAATGCTAGCATTCTTGGTCTTTCTGCTCCTTCACCGACACCTCTCTGACAGCCTACAGAGCTCTTTGGTATCACTCCTTATTCCATTCAGAGTTCATCCACCTCTCTTAACCCCCTTTACTCTGTCAGCAACCTTCCTCACCCTCCCACAGACAAGAGATATCCAGTTCCCCCCTAGAATTTTTATTTTTTTTTTGACATATGAAGAATTTCTTCTTGTTTTTCCCTCTCCTCCTCTGCTCTGCTCCACACCACATATTCTGGAAGTCACCTTCAGACCACACTGGAGTGTTACCTCTATTGCCCAGGGCTAGGATCATGTTACAGCTTTCCTCTTCTCACTAAAGATGTGTGCTCTGATTTGAACTTCACCAAAGTTCAGGGATGTTTGGAATCTGGACTTCTGGCTTGGACCCGTCTCAGTGCCTCGTGTCAGCATCTAGGAGTTGACAGAAGTTGTTTGCAGCTGAGGCAGCCAGATCTGCAAGATGCAAATGACCAGGAATAAAAGAAATTCTAGCCTTCTAATTAAAGCTGGCCCCCTGAGGAATTGCCTGGCCTCTGGAGACATACCAACATATTTTTCTTCCCACACAAGCCACAGGTCACCTGGCTACTGAAAATCTGAAAAAGCCAAGAGATTCCAGGAGTCTAGGGTCGCACATCCTGGCCTGGATGGCACACACCTTCATATTCTTGCTTTCCTTTCAAGGGACTGGACTAGGAGAAGGTGATGGGGAAGATTCTTTCAGATGGATAACTCCATCTGGCATATGGTTGCTCTCCCTTTGCAATGGCTTTGGGGGAGAAGAGGTGATGGACAGAACAAGCAGTTTTTTGCTTTTTATATATTTTGCCAGAGTCGACTTGGCCAGCTTAACTTTGACTCTGTGACAGGACTCAATGTGCGAAGGATGGTGGGGGGAAGACAAGACTTGTTTCAAAGCCCTTATCAAAGTGCAGGCTGTGTTCCTCTGCTGGCCTCATCTCAGCAGCATGGCACCCGTGGGGTTATGCCTCCTGCTGCTGCGGGAGAGAAACATTCCAAGCCTGTGCTCTCCACATGCCCTCAGCCTGCTCCTCAGGGAGGGGATCTCACAGCACCAGCCAGGTGTCTGTGCAAGCCCAGGGGAGCCTGCCCAGTGTCAAAACAAGCAGGGCTGTCATTTTCTCTTCTTCTGCCTACAGGAACCAAAAATTTCCTTCCTGCCCTTTCCTCCTGGCAGAAAATAGGCAGCTGAGAGACAGGCCAGAGAGGCCAGGGAGGACCAGTGGCCCACACACTCCCAGGATAGGAGGGAGCTGTTGCAGCCCAGGCTATTTTTAACCTGTTGTTGTTGCACAATGGCAGCCGCGTCTGTCATTGCTTTCTTCCTTCGCTGTGTCTCTGTGTGTCTTTGCAGCTCCTTCCTGCTACCCTGAGATGTGTGAACTATATATGGCCTGGGAAATCTGCAGCAGGCAGTATTTTTAAACCAGGCCTCCGCTTTGCAGGCTGCTGTGACGCAGTTCATCCGACTTTGCGAGTTTCTCATGGGAATGCGGGGTGCCCGGCAGCAGCCTGCGATGCTGGGCTGTTGAGTTTTTGGCCTGCACAATGCAACCCTTGGGGCCCAGGCTAACATCTCAAGATTTGGGAAGCAGCAGACCTTGTGTGTGTGCAGGGGAGCGTTTGAGCCTGGCTGTCATCACAGTGCAGCTTTCTGGATGTCAGCTGCAGGTCCCCAAAGTGAAGTGACTTTTCCAGCTGGCCAAGTGTTGCCATTGAACCTGGGGGGCTGAGCACAGGGATGACCTCCCTAGGTACCTGCCCTCCTGCAGAGCACGTGTCTCTCTTCAAAGTCCCTGTTCATACCTGCTGTGGAAATGGTTTTTGTAATATTTGGAACAGATTTACAGTGATGAAACCCTGGAGAATAGCCATCCAGTGTAGAAAAGACTGAATAAAAGTTCATGAAGAAATATTTGGCAGCAAATCATCTCACCTGCTTCACATGCTTCAAATAAACCTTTGGTCTTTTCTCTTCTTCCACAGCTAAAATTCTATCTGAGTGCAAAGGTGCTGCTGAGGACAAAAAGTTTCCTTATGAGTTTTTTTTTTCTCATTGCTACTTTTAATTTCTGTTTTATATTCAACAGTAGAAAAATAAGAGATTAGTTTGAGACTCTTTGCTGGAAACATTCTGTCCAAAAAATATTCTTTGAGCATTTTCACCCTGAGAAAAGACAGGAGCCACTTTTATTGTCTACAGCATGAACATCCATTTTTCTCATGGTGCTAGCTTTTTACTGAAATTCTTGAAGAAGATAAAAAATATGTATTAGTCACTCAGCACCTTGTAAATTAAAGAATCACTTAATCAGATTTTCTTCTGTGAGAAAATGGTTTGTTTCTTCTTCTTTTAATAGTTATGATGCATATAGGCTTAAATTAAATAACCACTATCTGAAGATTCTCTTATATGACTCTACTGCTGTTGAAGAATGAATCATAGAATCATAGAACTGTACAGGTTGTAAAAGACCTCTAAGATCATTGAGTCCAACCCAGCGCTGCCAAGTCCACCACTAAATCACATCCCTAAATGACACATCTACATGTCTTTTAAAATCCTCCTGGGATCCAGCTGGTGGTGACTCCACCAGTTCCCCAGGCGGACTGTTCCGATGCTTGACAACTCATTAGATGGAGAAATTTCTTCTAATATCCAATACAAACCTCTCCTGGTGCAACTTGAGGCCATTTCTACTTGTTGTATTGCTCATTACCTGGGAGAAGAGGCCAACCCCCATCTGGCTACAGCCTCCTTTCAGGCAGTTGTACTGAGTAATAAGGTCTCCACTGAGTCTCCTTTTCTCCAGCCTAAACAACTCCTGCTCCCTTGGCCACTCCTCACAGGACTTGAGCTCCAGACCCTTCACCAGCTTCTTCTCTTCTCTTATATTGCCCTTCTCTGGGCTCACTTCAGTGCCTTAAGTGTCTTTCTAGCAATGAAGTGTTGAACACTGAACACAGGATTCAAGGTGTGGCCTCAGCAGAACTGAGGAAGATAGCGATGGTCACAGCCCTGGTCCTTCTGCAGCTAACTGGGCCACTTTGCCATAAAGGGAGATCAAGGTTGGTCAAGCAGGACCTGACATTCACAAAACCACACTGGCTGGGCCTGATTGTCTGGCCTGCACATGCCTTAGGAATGCACTCAATCTGATCTGCTCCATGAGCTTCCCTGGCACTCTGTTCAGGCTGATAGACCTGCAGTTCCCCAAATCTTCCTTTTGACCCTTCTTAGAGATGGGCATGATTGATGTACTTGCCTGCAAACATGTAATATATATGCAAATGTATTTGTGTTCCTTTATAAATACATACTTTTATTTACTGTTGTTTGTATTCTTTTTCCTCAGTAAGAATCCCAACTCCAGCAGTGAAGAAGTTATGTCTTTGAGATGCAGCTAATTTTCATAGTATTCTCTGTGCTTTGGACCACATCCCTGCTTGGTTCTAAATTCATGAAAATACCTGTAGTTTGTGTAGATTACCCTTTCAGACTTTAAGGATTTACACAGTTTAGGGAATGCTGATCAGTGTTTATACAGTAATAATTTGTCCTCTACACCACTCCATTCAATTTATTTTAACTGCTAATAAGGCACAGTATTTCAGTTTCACAAAAAGTGAATGATTGCAGATATTATCAGAAAACCACGGGGTTTTAGTACCATGACACTAGGCAGTATTATGGAGAAGATAATTTCTCAGGCCCAACTGGACCAGTGTAGGGAAGTCTCTGTGCCCTGGAAACTGTTTTTCGTGCATGATTAACTTCTTGGATTTGTAAACATTTAGGTAAAACAACAGCAACGATGTGAGTCTAGCAGTATTAAAAGAAAGCATAAGATATGTTTATTACTAATAGGTAAGGCAAAGGAGACAGATAAATCCTCATTACTCCACTGGTGATAACCACCCTCAGGAACTATTTAGGAGCCCAGTGATGTTAGTAAAGATGCACTCCCATTTAGTAAAGAAAATCTGGGATAAAATTCTGACACGTGTCAATTCACATTGACAATGTGGAATATGAGATTAAGTGAAGCAAAGACTCTATCTTGCTTGGTGAGTTTTATTTTTTTAAGTAGATATTTGCTCATGAAAATAGAGTTTATTTTAACATGGTATCATATCAAAACTTGGCTTTGTCTTCTTTCTATCAGAAAAGGTCTTAGTTTAAGCACACACTTTATTTCAGGATCAAAATGGTTTTATCATTCCAGAGATGCTTTCCAAAATGTTCCCATGATATGAAGTGGTCAGTGGACTTTTAATTCTGCAGACACCAATTAGGATCCAAGGTCTAAGAGGAAGTTCATTTCTGGGCAGTGAGAGCACGTAGTGGGTGGTCATAGACGCCACAAAGCCTATGACTTCAGCCACCTGAGAAATTAAATAATGAACCCTGACTGAGGAAGTTTGTGGGCATTACATCATTTACACATAAAACAAAAAATAGATTTATAGGGCACATGGGTGGCTGTGAGCCAACAGTCACTCTAGAAGTCTCAGCTATGTCCAACAGACTAATGCCCTTAAATACCATTCTTTGTAGAAAGGGATCCCACAAACCTACTTCTCCTCTACTTTGGGTTTGTTTCTCAGCTGTTGCCACAGATTGACTGTGACTCTCAGATGTGTTGCCTGAACTGCAGCTGTATAGGGTGTGCTTTGCACTGAAGGAATAGGATGTGTGCCAGGTGTTTTTCCACCAGTGTAGCCCTGGAGAGATGAACTGCTGTTGCATTTTTAATGGGGATTGGGAACCAATTTAAGGGCTTTCTAGAGATCTGATGTGTTTGAAATATTTTATTATGGTACTGACTACTCAGAAGTGGGAATAGGGTTGTTCTATTTCAGAAATTACCCTAAAGAGTTACTAACAGTCTGAAAAAGAATTATTTGGAAAAAAAATTATTGCCTAATACAAAACTGGAGAACTAATAGCTTACAGTAGTAGCCAAGCAGTAACAGAGCTGCAGCCAGCAGTGTCAGAGGGCATAGCTCTGGTGGTCTTTGTTGGGAATGGGGAGAGGAGGTCCTAAAAGTAGCTTTAAATGAAGGAGGAACCACAGGAAGGATTAAATGATTTTGCGAAGAGAAGGGCAGTGAGGCTGATCAGCCATGGGAATAGCTGCTGGCAAAAGGAGAAGGCACAGAGGAGGCAATGGTTGTTCCTTGGAGTCTGGGCCTCCATGTACACAAAGACAATGATAGGGTTTTTCTGAGTGTCATCCATCCCTGTTGCTTTAGGCTCTGAAACTCCTCCCTCACCCCAAAACACACGCATCACCTCAGGGAGTAGGTTGGACCACAACCAGCTCATATCCCTGAAAAAGCACCCTCTGCACACTGACCCTGGGCAGTCTTGCTGAAAGCATCTCTGAGATTTCTTTAATTAAAACTATGATTCGTGCTCAAGCAAGAGAAAACAAACATTGTCCGGTTCCAGTGTTCAGATTCCTCAATGGAAGCCAGATGTCACAGCTGGTTCCTACAACTGCTCTCGGTGTGGCAGCGTGACCTCCTGCCACACGCCACACAAGGGCAGCAGGCAGAGACGAGCCCAGTAGCTGCCCCAGCATGTCTTGCTTTCCTATTTAGTCTCAAAATATGCTTCCTGGGCTTTTTAGCCTCACTCTTCTCTCTCCTGTTTTTCTCTTTTCTGCTTGTTCTTCTCTCCCACCTTGAGGCTTGGCACACAGCGCATTATCTGAGTAGCAAAATGAAGGAAAAAGAAGAAAGAAAAAGAAAGGAAGAAAGAGCACAGGCCCATCTCTCTTTGTTTGTTTCTAAGGCAACAGGTAAGAGCTGCAGGGCACTGGCAATGCCCCAGCCTGGGCTACTCAGTGCCCCATAGGGACTGGTGGGAGGTGTCTGTCTGTCTGTCTGTCAGCACGGGCACCGGGGAAATGGTGTGAAACAAATAAGCCTCGCTTGTGCTCCCGTGTCAGCCCTTCGTGCTGTGGCTGCCCCGTCCCCAGCTCCTCTTGCCGGGTGACTGGAGACCAATGAGCAGGCAGGCAGGTGAAAAACATGATCTCAGGTGGCCTCAGATGACAGCCTAAAAGCTGAGCCACATTTAAAACAACAGGGCTAGAAATAAATTACTTCCTCCTCCCAGGGTTACAACCAGGTCATACAGGAAGGAGGACAGGATTAACACTTCAGGAAAGAGAAGATGCATTTGGCAGTTAAAAATTTTACTGAAATAGATAAAAGAGAAGGCTTTTTCATCTGTTTTCTTTCCTTTGGTCTCTGGACTTCCTTCACCTGCCTCCATCCATCGTAAGTGATCATCACGGGACAACACATGGAGCTGGGGTCACACTCCAGAAAGGGCAGGAGGACACTCGGCTCAAAGTGAGTCGGGGATGAGCAATGCTGAACCCAGCTGAGCTGTGTGAGCACTGCTGAAAGCCATCCTGGACACCCTCCAGAGCCTTGTGGGTGCAGTTAGGGGCATGGGCTAAAGCAGAAAGAGGCTTGTGGAGGGGTTGGATGATAGCAGCCTTAGGAGTAACAAGGACGAAAAATCACTGTCTCAGTGGCTGCACTAATGCTTTTCCTGCCTTTCCACCAGGTAAGAGCTGGGAAACAGTTTCATACCGATTGGTTACTTTTAGCTAGGCTACTGGAAAATACAGAAACATAGCAGAGGAAGATAGAAGTTGTGATCAAAATGTAACATATGTGTCTGAGACAAGAAGAGATTTACCAGAGGCAGGCTCTGAGAGCTTGGCTCCTTCCCTTCTTTTACTGATGAGGGGTCGTCCTCCTGCACCATGTGATGTGGGGCCCAGCCCTACAGACTGAGGATGGCACTGTGGTCTGGCTCTAACCCTGACTTTGCCTGGATGTTTTTGAAGACTGCATTTAACTTATTTGGAAAGGTTTCACTGAGCTGACCTGTCTCCATTTGCTCAAAAATATCATGCATTCAAGTTTCCATTGTCTTCAAAACTAAGAAGACTTGCAGAAAGCTCTGTGGAATTTATTTCTGAGGTTTTCTGAAATATCAAGCAGCTGACCTGTCTTTCTAGCTGTTGCACTAAATTTCAGAAAAAGCCCAGGGAGTATTCTGGATAGTTTTTAACAATAAACTTAACTTCATCTGACTTCAGTTAATGTCAGCTGAACCACTGGTGCCTAAGGAAACCATATGTTGTTTGTAGGATCCACGGACAGTGCAGGAATAATATGCCCAGCAATAAATAATTACAGTTGCTGGATAAACTATGACAAAAGAAATTATGCCAGAGTTCAAGATGCCAGTCTCTGTACTTTCAGAAGTGACAATAGGAGTTTCTTTGCAGGCAGGTATGTTGCAAAGCTGAAATTGCTGTCAGAGAAATCCAGAGTAACCCCGTTGAAAAGAATGACAATATTTCGTTCCTAGATTACAATGATTAAATTTAAATATGGGGCTAATAAATCACCTCTTGCTCAGTCTAGTTGAGCCTTCCATATGTGGTAATGACTTTTCCAGGCAGAATGGGTTGGGTACTGGCAATGAACAGTGGGCTGTACATTCCCTACATCTGTATCTGTGTGTGGCTATGGCTGTGTGTCTGGAAGGTGTGAAGCAAGTGTGTGAATGCTGCCGGGGATGTTCCGTGAAAGAATTGGCAATAGCAGCAAGAAACAGAAACAGCCTCTCCCTGATGGTGGCAGAGATCCACCACCATAGCTGCACGTACCTCCTGTTCTGAGAATTCTCTGTCTTGTACATCATACCCAGGCTAGATTAATAACATGGCTTTGCAGTTATATACCCAAATAACCTCAAGTGAATAGACAAAACCAGCAGGATTTCTTACTACACCTACTTACCATTCTTGATTCCTGTAGGATGGTTAATAAGTAATTTTTGGAGCAGTAAAACTTTGCTTGCTTTAGAAAATTTTTCTTGTCTTGGAAAAGTAATACCTTCTATTTCTAAATTAACACTAAAAAGACATGTTTAAAAAGGCATTTTGAAGCCCTCTTAGTTACCTGGATTTAAAAATTCCAAGCAAGTACACAATGTGACTTAATTTGAGCTCCAGGCAGCATTTAGGAAGCATCTTGAAAAAGATCATGGTCTAGAACTTCCTTTCATTGGTATGTTAACATAAAATACTTTGAGTTCTTTGTGGTTATTTCTTTTCTCCATTTGGAAGTTAATGTGTCCCCAATCTGTTGTACCTCATCTTTATTTATATCCAAGTCTTTCTTTTTCTGTGCACCTTTTGTTTTTTATTGTGGCTTCTTTTGAAAAAGGAATGATAAAAGAGAAAAATTGAATCATACCAAAAAATTGTGTCTTTCAGCTTGTCAGAGGTAAAGAACTGTAGCTTTTATTTTACTACAGGGAGCATGATTACCTCAAAAACCACTTTATTTTACAGCACCAAGCTTTCTTATATTTTTCATCTCTCTATTTTTCACTTTCTGTTATGGGATTTTTTTTCAAGATTTCCCATTCCATAAAAAATCTGCATATTGCAGACATGAAACTGCCTACTAATGAAAAAAAATATTAAGATTAAATTTCTACATACATTTCTGGAACAGATGTGATGAGCAATTATAGCATCATAGCAGTGGGGAGATGTGATGTTCCACATGGTAAGAGATAACCAAAACCGTGCTCTTTGCCCTAAACAATGCACACTAACAACACATGAAGACCCCCTGTGATTACAGCTAGCTCACAGTTCAGGCAAAGAGGAATTCAGACCTGTGCCATCCCTCACTTGAGAGACTCCAGCCTGATCTGGGCAGCACAGAGTTTATATTTTCCATGGCAGGAGGGGACATAGTAACTGCCTGTATGACGCCAAACTCAGGAAAATGGTGAGGCGTGTCCTAGCTGAAGCACTTGAGTAATCACATGAATCAAACGTTCATATGGAACTGTCTGGCTCATAAGATTTGGTGTTTGGCCAAATGTATAAATTAAAAATAACTTCTCCTGGCTTTTCTAACGGCACCAAGACTTGTTCTATCAAAGGAAATATCATTTGTATATCACATATCCTTTGATTGCCCAAAAGACCTGTACCCAGACATGTTGATTCAAAATGTGGCTTCTTTTTCAAAAACAAGGAGATGCTGGAGAGCTGTTTATGCATTGGCTGTGCAAGCACCACTGCATTTAGGTCAGTGCCCTTACAATGATTGTAATGGGAAAAGACTATTCCCCAAGGTTTGGGGAAAACAATTGCTTTCTAACACAATTCCCCTGCAAAGGCAGTTGGAGTGAAAATCTATCTGCTGCTCTTTTCACACCACCTAGGGGTGCTCAAAATTCTTCAAGACCACCCCAGAAGGGCTTTGTAGCATCTCTTCTGCTTTGGGGGTTGGCATTAGGGTTAGTGATGAGGACCTTTTGGCAATGCAGAGCTTAAACACCATTACTGATAGTGCTAGTTGTGATTCTGTGGAGACCCTACAGCCAGCATGAAAGTTACTTTCCTAGGGATGCTTCAGCTAAGGCAGGGAGCCCAGAGGATTAATTCTTTTTTTCCTAGGGAAGGCAGAGCTTCAGAGGCACAGTGCAGGCTATCACATGTAGAAATCCACACCAAGAACATCATTCACCTGAGAGACCTTTAGAGCAAAAGGAGTACCTTTGACAGGAAACTCACTGGCAAGTACTTGAGCAAGCACTCTGCTCCCACACCAGGTGCTGGCTGAAGGACAGCTCCTTCCTCCTACCCCCTGCACATCCTGCTTTAGGTAAAATAACTGTAAACTTTAAACTCTTGTAAGAGTTAAAAAAAATTCCAGATCCTGAAAGATGTGACATTATCTGATGCTGACACCAGAGAATTGTAACTATGACTACTGAAGCAGCAGTATTCCTTTTTCCCTCTTGCTTGCCCTTGTGGTTCCAACTGAACTGAAGGGAACACCTCTGTTGTAAAATAAAGCCCACTTCTGTTTATTACCAGCTGAGTTTTCTCTGAGGAGACAGGAGGAAGATAAAACTTCAGCTAGAATTGAACTTGTTACAGGGATTTTCAGAAACTTCAATAGCAGTTGCTTGGTTTATAAATTACATCCCATTGCCAGCTTATAAATTATTGGCATTATTGTACCTCTCCTTTCAACATTGCTTGTACTCTTTGCCTGCTGAAGAGGAAGATGGAAAAATAGGAGGATGCACAAACACCACTTTTCAAGGTCTGTTCTTACGTTCTCAGGATTTTGTGCCCGATAGCTTTCTAGTCAGGGAGGCATTGAAATGCTGAGCTTTCAATCCAGTAAATGGCAAAAATAATCTGCTGGTCCCCTTAGCACAGACAGAAATCTGTTCAGCTGGACTGTTTCTACGTATGCTGTCAGGCAGAGAAAGATGTCCACCGATTGTCACCTCCTCCTTTGGCTTTGGAGGCAACTGCACATAATTCACTGAGTGTGCATAGATGTTGCTGGCACGCAGAGCAGCGCAGGCAGCAGGGGAGAGGGCAGGGCTACCAGAGCCAACAGAGTACAGAGAGAGCAGAGTTTAGCACCCCCCCACATATGGGTATGCACACACTCATATACACTCATGTAGTGAAATATGAGAAAGAAGGGAGAAACTGGGGAGCAGTGAAGTGTAGCACGTGTCCAGGGACAAGGGGCCTGACTGTTGTGGCTTCTTTTCAACCACAAGGATTTAATGCAACATTAATCTCTGGTGGTCTTGACATCCCTGATCAGTCTCCTCATTTCATGTGAGTCGGCATTGCCAGCACAAACGTCTACTTTTTGTGGGAGATGTGATTCCACAGGAAGAAAGAGACCCTACATCTCAGCTGGATACTGATTTTTATTCTCCAATTAATTAAAATGGAAAACTCTTTCCACCCTTGGATGATGTGAAAGCAAAGAAGCTCAGAGATGGCTGAGGTTGTTTTTATTTCACTTAATTTCTGGCATTTAAGGGGAAACATGAATATATTTGAAAAGAGACATTATTTGAAAACAAGTCAAATATTTCAAGTGAATTATCAGCAGGTGCCTGAGAATCAAATCCTTTGCTGTTGATATCAGTGGCAAAGCTAATTTGGCTCAACAGCAGTGGGCAGCAATCTCTGCATATGGCCATAACCTGATAGCTGCCACTGTGGCTACATCTCATTCCCACAGTTTACCCTGGGTGAATAGAGCCAACATTCAACAAAAACCACCAGTGACCCCTGAGGCTTCCCTCTTGCCTTGCCACACAGCCTGTCCCCACCAGCAGCCAGCTTGAACTGTCAGGGCTGTCTGTCAATGGAATTTGCACAAAGCATAAGTGGTCCCAATTCAGAAGAGAAACTGAGACACTTCTATGCTTGAAAACATGGGACCACTGTGGCAGCATCTTTGCAGTTGCAAGGACACCAACCCAAAGTGTGACTAAAATAATATCTCAGGCTTTTTGAATTGTTTTCCAGAGCAACAGTGTAGTTCTGTTGTCATTGCCATTGAAATGAGCAGATCACTGGGGTCTAATTTAAAAGCAGGCAATGTGTGGATATGCTGAGCTGCCAAAGGAACTGAGGGAGAACTGACCACGGTGATTTTGTCTACCCAGAATATTTTTGTCTGATGACTTTTCCGAAGGCTGTAAGGCAAGGGGAGGGGGCTGAGTTTGTGGAAGTGATTTTGGAGCTTATATCTTTACCAGGGGATATAATGCTCTTCTACCCTGGTGTTTTGGGATTTTTTTCATGTGACATGGCTACATACTCTTGGACAACCAAAAATTTCTGCTGCATATGAAAACCAATGAGCAAACGATGCTTCTTGTCACCTCTGAAACAAAATACCAGTAAGGGGGAAAATGATTGGGAATATTATGTGCTAATAACAAAACACTTATGCTCATCTAAGCTGTAACGTCCTTCTTTGGTCCAAAACCTGCCAATTAAATATAGTCCATCTGTCAATATGGTTGTCATGCATGGTTGACAGTGGAGTCCAACTGGTAGAAAATGTGCTCTACGCATGCTAAGTGGCAGCTCTGTATATGGTGAAAGTTTAGCTAAAAGGAGTCAGGGGGAAAAGGAATGCCCCAATACAAATTTATTATCTGAACAACTGTATTTACTGTACAGTTTAAAGTCATTTTGACATGGCTCTGTGAGTAGGATTCAAATCCACATGGAAAAAAGTTCAAGACAAAAAATAGTGACTTTAGAGAATATATTGGAGTGTAAAGTCATTATGTCTCCCTTCAAGCTGTGGTTTCTCATGGCCTTCTGGAGCAAACTAGTAACCTGAAAGCTGAAAAAAAAAAATCTGTGTACTTGAAACATGTGTCTGAACACTTGGGGTACGCTGTCCTTTGTGCCAAGATTTTTTTTCACATGTGCTGTACAAGAATTGATTGCCTTGGTGATTTTTATCCTAGCTGAAACAAATGCACATGTTGTTCTTATTTGTATGAATGGCTAATCCATTTTAATATGCTGTTTTGACACATGTACATGACTTTTGCAAGTTAATAGAGGTGACTCACATCTGTCATGCCTTCCCTTCTGTACATTTTCCTCTATACTGGATTATGTTAAAGATAAGAGGGAAATAGATCCTTGTGCCAATGATAATTACATGAATTTTTTAAGGGCTGATAGGCATCAACTTGGTACAGTACCAGTAACCCCAACCAGCTCCCCTTTTAGAATGACCCTCTACAGAATCACTAGTGTGTGAAATTCCTTTAGGCATTTTGTCTCTCTTCCTCAGCTTGCCCCAAAATGCCTTCTTTCTGGAACACTCTGTGTGGGAGTTAGGATGATTCCTTTTGGTACAAGCAATAGTCAGGGGGATTTGCAGTATTTTTGATATTTTTTCTTGCCAAAAGGCAGGGGTCAATCAGGCATAAAGTGGCAATGATGAACGGTATCTTCCTGCTTTATTTGTACGTGTGTAAACCATTTATCTGGATATTAACTGTTATCTCTGAAAACAAGCAGATGCCTCTGCAAATCTCCCACAAGCTGGCCCATTAGTCATCAGAAAGAACCAAAGGAAAGAATTCACTTGGCCTCACCTTACACACTTAATTTTGGTGTCATTGCCAGATTCAAAGTAGGAGCCTGAAGTGGGAGCTGTAAATCATTGGCTGGAGGAGCAACTTTCATTCCACTGATTGTAAGTGGAAGTCTATGGAGAGATCACTTTGGGCAAGACATGGGTTTCCCCTCTAAAGAAGTAACTGTTCTATTGAATTCAAACCCAAAGTTTGTCCAAAGAAGTCCAAAACTTGGAATCAAGATACTCTTAGGAGGAGAGGATGATCTTTTGCTGTAACAGATTGGAGAACATGAAAATAAGAGTAGTCAAACTCTTAAGCTTTGAGGGGAAAAAAATAAATCTCCTATGGAAACTGAATATTTTCCTGATTATTTCCATCTGCACTACACCCTGGCTATCCCATGTGATTTTAACCGATTAGCAGGGAGGAAGAAAATAATTTTCCAGAAATATTTTGCTGCACTCATGCAATAAGTACATTCCGGTTCACAATTACTTTGTATGTAAAAGCCAGGTCCTTTTACAGTATGTGTATGAAAAGAATTATCTAAACAGGGGCTGTGTACATTGTAGCTGCCAAGGTGCTGACCACATGAATACCCTGTGACATGGATTTGGCAAGAATGAGATTAACCTTGTTAACTTGGCCAAATTCCAGAATAAGTAACAAAAGTTGGATAAACCTAATTTTCTCTCAATTTTAGCAGAAAATACTGAGTGAGATGCTGCTGCTTTATATTTTAGGTAGTTGTTCTATTTATACAGGGGGGATATAGAATATTGCCCTCTTGACATCACGTTTACCCCAGCAAAGTAGAAATGACAATCATACGAGGCAATCACACCTTTACTTACACCTTGGAAATCTAACTCTTTCCTAGTGCTGCTTAATAGCTGCTTCTGCTCAGTCAGATGAGGGAGAACATCCCCATACCCTCAGCAGATCTCAATCTGTAATACTTTCTTTTGGCTTCAGTGAATTGTCAACTTGCTTTGCTGAAAGGGTGTCAGGAAAGGTTTGTCCCAGGACCATTAAGTCAGAGAAGTAATGTGGAGTGTACTGAAACTCACAACTTTATAACACACTCTACTCGATCTGGGGTCTCCATTTAAATTTTTCTTGGTTCTGTTGGGAAGCACATGGCATCCTATCTTCTCATTGCAGGGTGTGTCCTGAAGAAAAGAACTAATGTCAAAAAGTTCTAAATAGCTTTGACTGACAATGACAATAAGGGACTGCTGTTGCCATGTTAGAAAGCCCCAGATGTCCACAAGAGAGATCTGGGGTCCTTTAGGCAAAAGGTCTGTTGCCAATGTCCACCCTACACATGGCCTTTGTGCAGGCAAAGGCTCCATGCTAACAGCACATGCTATTGGCACTGTTAGCTGCTTCAAGGGAGCTGCTGGGGAAAGGGAGCTGGGCGGCAACAAGGGAGACTCTGCGTTGGTCTCTGATTAGAATCAGTGCTTGAGACAATGCTGGTCTTGCAGAGAAGGCGTTGGCATGGAGTTAGGATTCCTAGGAGATGGAAATGACTTTTTCTCACAGGGCTAACATTCCCATTAACTGGAGACATGAGACCTCCCCTTTGCTACAAATTTGACTTGATATCAGACCCATTACTCAAGTTTTCTTCATTCAGGCAGTGTGGCAGGCAGCAGAATACTGGCCAAACATCAAGCAATGGGTATAGCACCCTGCAGCTAAGATCCAGAACTCACTAGTCAATGTCTGTATACAAGAACACTTCTAAGATACAGTATCCTGTGTTTGTTAAAACGTTATGTAAATAGTGTAAACATTTTAGATGTGTATGTAGTAACCACTATGCTGCAAAAATAGCTGACTACCAAAATATCCCCATCATAGCTGTTGAAGCTCTTCCTGCTTGCAGGCATTTCCAGCTAAAGTTACAGGTCTCTTTGGGCTAGCTAGGTTGTAGACCACTTGCAAAAGCAAGTGGTTTTGTTGACCTGTCAACATCAACAGTATTTATATTATTCAGCATCTTTGCTTAATGCAGAGTTGATAGCAGCTGACAGGTTCCCTGCTGGAAGCCATGTACCATTTTCCTGAGCAGGAAAGCCCCAGGTTATGTCCCAACTGGTGTTATAATGAGTTGGGGGGTTGTGTGTAAACACCCTGGATGAAAACCCAAAGCTGTGCTATTTGAAACCCAAGTTGCCATTTCATGCAGAGTTGCAGCAAAGCACGGGACAGCCTCATTGTGCCTGGCATCAGCCACTGCTCTCTGTAGATCCCTCTGCCCTGGGGAAGTGCACCCATCTGGGGCAGGTCAGCTGTGGTTCTGCTGCCTCCTCCTGCTAAACCCCCCCGAAGGGAAGCCTTGCTCCTGCCAAGCCTCCCACATAAGCCCTGCACCTGAACCTGAGCACGCTGCTGGCGATGAGCCCACACCTGAGGGCAGCTCTGCAGCACAGCTGCTCTGTGCTGGGGCATTCTCTGGGATCTGCAGCTGGGGGAAAACTCAGTGAGCTGGAACCCTGCATGAGTCTCTCTTCTGAATGGTTCAGTTAAGCTTCACGTTGACAGGGAAGTTTTTTTCAGTGTTATGACTAAGAATTGTAGTGGTACAAGTTTACATAACAAAGTGAAAGAAAAGAAGGGGGTTCAGTTTTAGCATTAATGATGATGTGTCACAATTTCCTAAATTTTCTAAACTCCCTCTGACATGAAACTAGGTATTGCAAAAGAATATCTATTTTAAATGCAAATTCAAACTTGGAAATGGCTCTAGACCAGTGTGTTCCAGAGTGTGTTATAGGCTTGCAGTAAAAAGCTTCTGCCATTACTGTGGGCATTTCTTAATATTAATTCAGTCTACATTCAGTCAAGGCTTTCACTGATATCAGTGGGAATTTTCCTGCAATGTGATTCTGCAAAGCCTGTAAAGGCTGTTTTATGTGATTCATTTTTAGTTACACCCTCCCCTCCAAAAAAATCAGTTAATTTCATCTTTGCCTCCATAAACCCAATGCTGCTTAAACAGGGATCTAGATGAAAGTGCTTTGTGGAATATGGCTTTTGTCAGGGTTAGTAGAGCTGTTAAAATTCCATTCTTTCCATTTTAAAAATGACATTTCTTTGCAGGCTTATACAAAGTACCAATAAACACATGCAAGTACGTGGAGAAAAAAATGAAACAAATCCCCAAAACTCAAACCAACAAACAATGCAGGGAAAATGAACTGTATTGGAGATTTGAAAAATGCCATAGAGTAGCCCTGTCAGTTAATGTCCATTTATTTTCCCATCCATTTTCATTCATGTATTTTATTTGTTGTTCAGGCTCTCTATCCACTTATTTTATTTAATTAAATAGAATATTCTCTTCCAAAATATCCCATGTGCCAAAAACTAATGAAAGCCAAAGATTTCTCAGCTATGGACAAAAAAGCCCATTTTCAATGGAACAAATTCACCTTTTGTTGAAAAGGCATTACAGCAGACTTCCAGTACTTAAAGGGGGGCTACAGGAAAGATGGGAAGAGACTCTTTATCAGAGACTGTAGGGGTAAGATGAGGGGTGATGTCTTAAAGCCGAAAGAGGATAAAATTATATTAGATATTAGGAAGAAATTCCTTCCTGTGAGGGTGGTGAAACACTGGGCTGTCCAACCTCCCTCAGCATCTCCTCCAAAGTCCTATTCTGCAGCCCACAGCCAGTTTGGTGCCCTTTGCTGGGCTGGCTGCAGGATGCTCCTGTCTCTCATGTAGAGGGGAGTGTGGAACTGGACCCAGCACTCATCAGTGCTGAGCAGAGATGAAGGATCACCCCCCTTGCCCTGCTGGTGATGCTGCCTGGAGCAGGTCTGCACGGAGACAATACCTTTATGGGCAACTATAGAAGGCAAAGAATCTTTTTGTACTGTTTGCAACACAGGTGAAATAACTCAGGAAGGGCAGAAAGGGTAAAGATGAAAGATGACTTCAACAGCAAGACAGGGCAGGATTTCTGGAAAAAGATGCAAAAAGGCATTTTCATAAAAAATACATTTGGAATACAGCACTTCAGAAGAAGAGTAGTGATATATAAGAGGGAGGCTGTGACAAGACTGAGACACACTGATTTTATTGTGATTCAGCATGATATTACAGGAGATGGAAGAGTGATACTCTAAGGAAACTGGGATGACAATCACTGCAGCTGCAAAATTTTCCCGTGTTTACATGGAAAATAAAGTCCAGTAACTGAGGGAGAAAATTCAAGGCAAAAATGTATAAAGCAAACCTGAGAAATCAAGAAATAAGAAAAATATATTTTCTACATACAAACAAGAAACATGCACATCTTTCCTTGTGAGTTTTACATGGATGTATCAATTTTTCTGCTTCTTTCCTGCTTTCATATAAAAACATCTTGTGGGTCATCCCATTCAACTATTTATGGAGTGTTTGCACTAAAGAGGTGTTCATGATAAATAAATATACACAGTTGATTAAAATCCTGTTTCTCAAACTGCTGAGCCTTTACTTAGAGAAACCTTACAATAATTATTCTCCATTCATGCAGATAAATCTTCAGGAAATAAAATACAGAAATGTGAAAAAAATGGGCATATGCAAGCAAACACATTTAACAAATATTTTAATGTTGATTTAACTATTGTTTTGTCTCTAGAGTAAAAGAAGATGACAAACCTCTTCAACTCGCTACACAGTGATCACTTCCACAACTATCTCTCTGATGTCCTCCAAAAGAAGGCCAAATCCTATTAAGGCTTACATAACCACAAATCAATTAGAAATGTATTGGAATTACTGAAATTGCTGGTAGAATCACCACACAAATTACGGAAGCTGAGAGTTCTCCTAGGACAGCTTGCCTACTTTCCATGAGATTTAATAATGGCAATTATTTGCCATTGCACGAATATAAAAACTGCAGGAACACTGTGTATGTGTAAGGCCACTGGGAGAAGTAAGGTCAGAAGTTACACAGCAAATGTCCCTTATGAGGACAAAGCTTCTGTAAAGGGAAGTGACTTGCCTGCTGTTAGGATAAAAAAACAGGGGCAGCCCAGCTTCACTGCTGGTTGGGCCTGTGTGCAAGCCTCAGACACATATTTCTTGCCGAAGCAGCTCCTCATCTATGGTCTGTAGGCTCTTGCAGACTTTCTGATTCAACCAGTATGGTTACCCATAACAATTTCATTAAAGTATTGCTGTACAGTCTTTTGCTTGTTAGTCTTTCCCCTGGTAGAAGTCTGTATGTTCTGTGCTCCACTCCTAAAACAAACAACATGCAGATAAATATGGTGCAAAGCACTTACCACAACTGAAAAATAAACTTCTAACCACAGTGAGGGAGAGGAAAAGAGCTGGGTATTTTGTGGTCCCCAAAGGAAATTGAAATCTGCTTTCTGTTGGAGACATGCTTCAAAAGATGAAACCAACCAAATGGGGAAAATGTCTCTTTTTCTCGGGTATGTGCACAGCACATATTAAGGGTTGCCAAAAGTTAAATGGGAAGCACTATTGATATTATTGTCTGTTTGTTATTAAGTAAAAATCATTCAAGCTTTGTTCTCTTCTCCAGTGGATTAAAGAAAGACATCACCCTGAATCAGATGTGATCAAGTTTCCTTTTAGCATATCATGCCTTGCTGCAGTACACTTCAGACAGTGGCTGCTGCAAAAAATTTTGTTTAGTGCCTTGTTTATTACTGTTTTTCTAGTAGACAAATGGTCCCAAATGTAATTTTTTCCCTAAAATTCCAATGGTCCACTATACTTTGAAAGAAAACAGATGATAAAAACTTCCTTTAAAATTGTATGTTTTCTTTAAGTGACTTCATAAGTAAATTGAAATTCTTTAAAAGCAAAGAAAGAGAGAAGACAGGAGAAAAGAGAGAAAGAGAGAAAGGGTGAGCAAATGAAAGAATGACAAAATGAGATAATGTGGGAAGGGAAGGGAAGGGAAGGGAAGAATTATGTATATTTTGTGTAGCTGATGAATTGATTTGTTTCAAATAAAAATTATTAGTAATTTCTAGACTAGTATTTGTATAAACATTCAGAAAGTCACAGAATCACTGAATATACTGAGTTGGAAGGAGCCCACAAGGATTATCAAGTCCAAGTCCTGGCCCTGCTTGTTCATCCCCAGAAGCATTCTAAGAAAATAATTTATATATGTTATTGAACCAGACATTTCCATGTCTCCACAGACTCGGGAATGATTCATGTCCTTTCCTAATGACAACAATACAGTAGGCTTTTGACCACTAGTGAGCAGAGCTGGCTTGAGCTGGTGACCTGGAGATGAAATGTTTACTGCCAATCTCCCGGGCAACCATCTCCCCCTACAGGCACCTTTCAATAAATCTGCCCTTCCTTATTTTCAAAAGACACTTTGGAAACATGCCATTTGAATCTATTGAGAATACTTCCAAAAATCCTTTTGTTTAAGGCTTGTTTTTTTAAGTATTTTGTGTAAGACAGGCAAAGTTTTCTTTCCTTAAATTTTAAGTAACTTGCAGATTTTACATGGTTTTATTCCTTTCATTTCTCAATGTCTTATGCCGTAGCCTGTGGCATGGCACTTTGCTGGCAAGCATTCCTGCATTAGACACTGCTTAGGCACACAAATCCCAGCTGTCATCTCTGCTCCTGGGAGGAACCAAAAGTGCTCTGCATGCTCCCTCCCAGTTTCCTCTCCCACATTGCCTTACACCCCCCAGGTACCTCCACCTCTGCATACCCTTTATTAAAACTTAATTCTAAGATGAAAAAGAATGATGACATTACAGAATTGGTCCTGATCTAAACTTCTAAGTACCATTTTAGATAAGGGAGTATGAGAGTAAATTACCCCACCATAGCCCAACACATGCAGTATTATGTGTAGAAACAGAGAAAATAGTACCTGACCCAAAGCTGTGTTCTTGGAGATCAGCTTAAAATCTCCATGTTAAATATTCCCAGAAGGCAATGCTTATTATTCACATTAGTTTCATTCAAAGACATGCCCATCTGTTTGCAAAACTATCATATAAAAACAATGGTTCCCCTTCTCCAAGCCTTGCTCAGGCCTTTGTGAAACCAGTTACTGGTAGTTTTGTCTGGGTCGAGGAATTCAAAGCAGGACAAAATAAATTCAAATTTAATATGATGAAACACCCAGAATGGAAGCTAAGTGTAGGGTTTTTTCATTATTTTTGTTACTCTAAGTGCTGAGAGGATATGCCCACCATATTGGTAAATGCTGTATTGTAATATTCACAATGGATAGTTTCTTTCTTTACATTTCCATATATGCAGAGTAAATTATGTCACTCTGCCCTCAGATTTTACTAGTTTGTATCTTCTAAAGGCGTGGATGAAATACTTAACTGGGGTACAGAGTCAGACACCTTCTGTTTTGAATATCAGCTACAATTTTAGTAAGTTTGTATTTTGTAACAAATGTAACAAATTCATTTTATATGAGTGATCCACTCACAGCTTTGTCTCTTGAATCTTCTGTTCCACAGATGTCTAAACAGACCACTGTAACTCAGCATGTCTATGCTGAGGGAGCAGCAATGCTCCTCCTTCCATGTGTGCTCATCCCTTGGTGGAAGTGGTGAGACACTTTCCCTTATGTTGCAAACACTGGCTCCCATTGCATTTCCTTTGCCAGTTCAGGACCTGTGGTCTGGTCTCATATCACTGCATCAGACTTACCCACAGCCACATCTTTGTGTCCTGGTCAAGCTTTTCTGGGCTGACGCAGCTCATCAGCCACTCATGTGCATGCCAGCTCCACACTTGGAGGATTTGGGTTTGGCTCATGCCTGAAAATCCAAAAAATTTGTTTGACTTTCATTCCTAACAACCACCAGAGTGGGCTGTACACCCCTCCTCTCTGAGGAAGGCAGTTTTGAGGATATTTAAACTAGAGGGAGAGGAAAGATACCACTTTTCCCTCACATTCCTGTTGAGATGGATGCAGCCTCCCATGGGAGAGGGCATAAAGGTTCTGTTCTCCTAAACATCTTGGTAACTTGGTGTTCCTTCCTTGCAGCTGGAGGTTAAAATTGCTACCCAAAAACAGCCAAACTCAAAGATTTACCAACCAATGTTAAGAGCACTGTTGCTGCAACAGGCAAGGTTTGTACCCTATGGTGAGTAGGAACTCAGAGGGACACGGGAACAAGGGGACCAGGAGGACTGAGGAGAAAGGATGAGCTAGAGCAAAGGGTACTTGTTTTGTTGCCAGCAAGTGGAGACAAGGGAGAGCGTCTGGTGAATGGGAAGTAATTTGGGTGATCTGATCTTCCTGGAAAACTCCATTTCCCTCTTTAGAAATTGAGTGGTGATCTCCACCAGATATGCCAGAAACATATGGCCTAATGGCTACCTCTGTGGCTTCTTTCTGTCTCTCTTTGTGGCTTTCTTCCCCTGTAAGGGGAGCCATCAGCACAGTAGGAGATCTACTACAGTTTGGTTGCTGCTTTCAAGAGGTTACAAGAGCCAGCAGTGCTCTGGAGCAGGTGATTTTTAGAATATGAGTTGGATTTCTTGGTTTTGGAATAGGCAAATGTACCCAATGCCTTTAATAATAAATATTGACATGGAGATGAGTGGAATACATGCAAACAAAAATAGATTATAATTTTCATCATTGACTGCATAAGGATCGTTTCCATAGTTCCAGGTGACTAATTAATGAGCCAACTGCAACTCTTGATCCAGGTCCCATTTTGAATGAGATGTGTCAAACTTGGAGGAGAGGACTTTTGAGGATACAATAAACTGTGAATACTGCTGAAGGAGAGAGTAGGGCCCAGAGAGCAAGGAGGCAATGAAGAACCCTGAACAGTGCTTAAGTGGAGAAGATTTACAAGTTGTTGATCAAGAAAACAAAGAGTAATATGGGAAGAAACTTCCACAGGGAAAGTGTGCAGAAATATGAAACACTAAAGATGAATGGGTGGATTACAGGCAATTTTTCAGCTTGACATGCCCATTTTCATATATGACAACACAACCCAAGGAAAAAACAAAGAAAGAAAATAAAGGAGAACATGACTTGCAGTTACTGGGAGTAATTTTTTAGCTACAGTGAGATGGCAGTAAAACAGCAACACAATAAGGATTTTTAAAAATGAAATGTCTTAAATATACCATGCCACAAAAAAGAGCAACAAAAGATGCTGGGATGCCAGCTTTGAGGAAAAGCAATGAATTTTGCATTTGAGAGGAGAAGCAGGTATTTCATGGAACTGCCTGTGTATATCATGATCAGATGAGGAGTTGAGCAACATAAAGAGCTTGCTCCAAGCCAGATTTAAGAGGCTGGGGCAATGGCTCTTGTCTGGGCTTGTTAGAAATCATGTACTTGATTGCTCAACAATGCAGTTGTAATTAGAAGAGTAAAGACAACTCTATGGAACAAGAAAAAATTTAAGAGTTTTATTTATACTCCCCAATGAGATGGTGAAAACTGATGAAGCAGAGCTTGCATTCCTTCTCACAGGGCATTCATATATGCTCTGTTACAGTGTGGGACTGCAGAGATTTTGAGGCATCCTTACAGACCCATCAGCGGTGATTCTCAAAGATGGTGATGGAAAGGGGAGAAAAGAGAGTTGGAATCAGTCACATTCACAAGGAATATGAGGAACTTCTCTGATCAGGCAACTCAGCAGGGATCTCTAGCATGGAAGACAGCTGAAGGGTTTTAAGTGAGCTGCACTAGTGACAAACCATTTCTTTTCCACTCTTGCCTTTCTCCTTTTAAGCAGTATCACAATTGCTTCAGATTTTGCTAAGTACAGAACAGGCCTGATTTGAGAGGCTAATAGAACCAATGAATTCCTAGCAAGAAAAGGCACAATTTTTAAGAACCATCGTTGTGTTCAGCCCTCAGAATTTAATAGACAATTTCCTTGGCTCCCAATTTAGATGTTTCTAGCTGTGCAGTAAGCAGAGACACATAATATTCCTCCTTTCTACAGCACACTTCTGACATTTTTTGGCAAGAAGACAAAAGATTGATAAGACAGCAGAAAAAATAAGTTGTCATTTCAGGCAGAAGCTTGGGAAAAACAGCAGGGAAATCTTTCTCTCCTAGTTGGACAAATCTGGTCAAGGCCCCAAGAGTAATTGCTAAGGTTTCTGAGATGGAAAACAGGAAGCATAACTTTGTTCTTACCTTGTGTCCAGCCATGAAATTTGTATATTAAAACTGTAAGGTTCTGGCTGGTTGTCTTGCTCTTCTATCCCCATGCAGTCTGTGGATTTTTTGTATGCAGCCTTTTGTAGGTGATTGAACATAAGAGAATACCAGGCTCTTCCAGGGTGAAGTGGAGTATATTGGTTACCTATTAGTACTTTCTCTCTGCACCCAGTAGGCCTAACAAGGTTCTGGGCAGTGGCCAAGCTGGAAAGGGGTCTTTGATCCAACATTGCATGTGCCATGAGTTTTCTAGAGAGGTGAGAAGGCTGCTGAGCAGCTTTGGGAAGAGCAGGCTGCTGCTAGAAACTTTACATGTTTCCAAAAATGGATCCTAGAATCACAGAAGTACAAAGCTGCAAAACACACAGGATCATCTATGCCCTCCTTTTACTCAGAGGTAGAATGACATTTGACAAGACAGTCTGAACTGGAGGATTATCTTACTTCTTCCAAAAATCTCCAGTGAAGGAAGACTTCTATTCACCTTAGGCTGCTTCTACCACCTATTTCAATGTTTCTTTAATAAGAATTGCTTTTTCCTAATACATAAATTAAATGACTTTTACTTAATCTGGTTATTTCCTGTCCTAAGACTAGTGAACATAGTGAACAACAAATTAATCTTTTTTATAGCTGTTTACATATTAGAAAACTGCCACCATGTACTCCCTCATTTTCAAGACTTCTAGACTAAACAAACTCACTTCCTCTGACCATTCTCATCGGTCAAATTTCCCTACCCTCAGCTCCTTCTTCCTTCTATTCTTCTTAGTACATACTTCACATAGGGTAGTGTCCCGGGGTCCCAAAGTCACTTCACTTCCCTAGGTAAGGTTTGGACTACTTCTCTTCAGAGGAAGAGGAGACAATAACCTCCTACATTTTACAAATGAAAGTTCTGAAGCTGCACTCCAGAAGTCTTTCCTTTTTTCTGTTACACTGTTCATCTACAATAACTAAAAATAAAATGTAGGTGGGAATTCCAAGGTCCTCTTTCACCTTGCTGGTGGATGCAAGGATCTTGGTGAACTCTCCTCAAACTGAACTGTAACTGCATAATATATATTGGTCAAATTAATTTTTTTATAACTGATCTTCAGTTTTGGTTGATGAACGGAACTGTACTGTAAAAATAGTTTTGCCTCCAGATGGGACAAGATGGTAGAATGACAGAACTAGACTTGAAGTATTTTGACAAAGTCAGTCAGTCTTGTACTACTTAGAATCATAGAATCATTAAGGATGGACAAGATCTCCAAGATCATCAGATCCAATCTTTGAACAAATACCACAGTGCCCACTGAACCATATTGCACAGAACCACATCTGCTTGGCTTTTTAACACTTCCCTAAAGGCTGACTCCACCACTTCCCAGGAAAGCCTGTTTCCATGTTTATTATTACACTATACTGTCCTATACACCAACGTCACAAACATGCTGCCTGGATTTGCAGTGATTTTCATTTTTTTCCTATTCTCTCCAGCAGTAAATTTAACAAAGAAAAATGCAATCTGTCTGTTAATTAAGACAGGAATGACATGTAGCATGTACTTCAATTTTCAGAAAGCTCATGTGTCAAAGAGTAAGAAATGGCCACTGATCTTTCAGAGTAACTAAGTAGCACCATAAAAAAAGGATTTCCACAAAGAAAAGCCTATACAAAGTTTGTAGTCTTTATGCAGCTCACCAGGCTACTTTTACAGGATTTATTTTTGATAAAGGTTTCTCTATTGGAAAAATTCAGGCAATTATACTCTGCCACAGGAAGCAAGTTCAAGATATAGCTACATGGAAAGATCCCCAAGGAATATTTTTCAGATCATCAGGCAGTCTTATATTGATTACATGGCTGTCTCAGCAGGGTATTTTGTGCATTTAGAATAGAAGCATTCCCTGTAAATGCAGGGATAATAGTGACAGACATTTTTAAGGCAAACTGTTTACCAGAAACAGCCTATGAGAAAAGTACATAATAGACAAAACTGCCCCTCAGGCAGTTGCTGTGGATTGAAAGAAACTCAGAAGTTTTGGGTGGGTTATTTTTGTACTATTCTGTTCCTTTATTATCCAGGATGAAACTGAGAGATCCAAGACAAAAGCTGTAAATTTTGGACTTTTTGAGACCTCAAAGGACACCTTGCCTTCCTGTTTAATGAAAGATTTTTTTTGCCAAGTAATTTGTTTCAGACCATCTCAAGTATTACCTTGAGTTACCTTACCTATGGCCATGCTGCTAGAGTTCAAGTTGGTTTTTCTGGTAACTGGCTGTCAGAGTCTAGCAAAATGACAACCCTGAAGCAGCTGCTAGACACAAAAGCAGAGGAAAAGAGAAGAAACTCTTTTTAAGTCTTGGTGTAAAAACAGGAAGTGTTTCACATTCTGCCCTGGCATCTGTGTAGTGTCCATAGTGGTTGGTTTAATTTTGGACATTTTGGTTCAATGAATATGAAAAAAAGGGAGGGAGGGAGGGAGAGAGAGGAAAAATACTCTAAGCAGAGTATCTTAAAGTAGTAGGAAAGTACCTCAGAAATGCCATGAAAACCTGTTTCAAAAGCAACATATTAAAATGCACAGGTTGATGCCCACTTACTGCAGTTGATACTGGGTCTTGTCCTGAGCACACAGACACAGATTTTACTTCATGTGTGACCTAAAAATTTCAAACAACATGAACTAACTAACTCCAGCAACACATTGGTGGATGAAGAGGAGCTTTTACATCTTGTTTATGATTAGCTGCTTTAAGAACCTTCAGTAATTTTGGTTTTAACTCTACAACATTGAAACTAGTAATAGTTTTGTCACTGCCATTAGTAATAAGAGAGGGGGAGAATGATTATTCCATAATTCTGAACTTGGGCAAAGCCTTTGTGTAATAGGTGCATTAAATAGGATGGAAAGAGGATGATCTAAAAGCTGTAAATTATTGAGTGCTATCTAATCCTGCATGATTGCTTTTTATTAGAAGCACTTCCTGGAAACTCAGGCATTTGTGACCTACTACATCAAGGCCTTCATTTAAAAGACATGAGAGTGGAGAGACTAAAGATAAGGCAGTCAAAGGAGGTTGTATAGTTTCGTCCTCTGTATAAGTTGCTCTGTGAAAGCAAAACTCATGCAGTGTCATGAGCTGAGTCTTCATTTCGCAGCCAAAGACATTTCCCACATTTTTCTGTGTTAGCCTTTTATATATGTTATCATGATGTTTCTCATAAATGTTATTTATTTGTAGACAAGTTGCCCCCTGATGTTCTACTAAAGAGGCTGGCACACCCAGCAGGACCCCAGTAAATTCAGCTGCTTTTTGCTAGAACCTCACATGTACATCATCACTGTTTTATCAGAAATTCACATTTGCATGTAGGATAGCAAAAATGTGAACTTGAGTTGCAATGCTATGCTCAGGTTTCCTTCCACACTCATTAAATTTGCACAAAGGAAACACTAGTGTTCAAACTCAGGCAATTTTGCTTTAGCCACAGACATAATACAGTTTACTAAGATTTAAGGTAATGTTATTGAGGGACATTTAACACCAACTGATTTAAAATAGGGCATGAAGGGACTACTAGGCTTTCATGCATCTTTAAAATACAGTTGTTAGCCTTTTCTCTATGAAGAAACACAATGAAAATATAAATTGTTCCCCCAGGGAGAGATATAAACAAAGAAATTGGACTGGAGTATTAATTACAATTGTAACATTAAAAGATAATTAGTGTTTATAAATCAAGGGTGAGGTTTCATGACTGGCTGTGCCTGGTTTCTAAGCAAACCTGGCAACCTCTGTTGGGCTGTTCTGGGGCTGTTCAGCCTGGAGAAGAGAAAGTTGTGTGGAGACCTCATAGCAACCTTCCAGTATCTGAAGGGGGCCTACAGGGAAAGCAGAGATGGATCCTTTGTTGGGATCTGTAGTGATAGGAGAAGGAGTAATGGGTAAAAAAGGAAAGAGGGGGAATTTAAGTTAGAAATTAGGAATAAATTTTTTACTGTGAGGGTGGTGATGCACTGGAACAGGTTGCCTGGGGGGTTGTGGATGCCCCAGCTCTGGCATTGTTCAAAGCCAGGTTGGATAAGGCCTTGAACAACCTGGTCTAGTGGGAGGTGTCCCTGCCCATGGCAGGGGGCTTGGGACTTGATGATCTTTAAGGTCCATTCCAACCCCTTTCCATTCTATGATTCTATAAAGTCCCTTTGGGGCTGCCAATCTTCTCCATGTATCATGGTTCTGATGTGCTTATTGTGGATGTCTTTCAGAACATCAAGATCATAAAGTCCAAAACACTGTGTTTGCCTTCCAAAGGGTAACAGTGGGTTTCTGGGGTCTTTTTTGTGTTTTTTAAGAAAATTTGGGTTTTTTCAGTTTTTTGGTTGGTCTTGTGGCTTTGGTTTTGATTTTGGGCGTTGGTTTGTTTGGTTTTTTAAAAGAATCTTGTTAAAAAGAAGCTAGAAAATGCAGCTAAGAATGTGATAGTCATGATAATGCAGAATTGAGTGCTGAAATCTTGCTACTGGTTCCTTATTTGTCATCTATCAGGTAAACATTGAAAAAGGTTAAAGGGAAGCTGATGTGATTAAATAGCAAAATTGGGCTCTTTTTTATAGACACAGGATATTCTTCTGAACAGATGAAGTTGTATCCAGGCAAGGAACATACACTGTAAAACACATTCTAGCAGATCTAATACGAAAACTCAAGTAAGCCAAAAGAGAACAAGAAGCAAATGCCAAAGTACTCGAAAACAAAACTAAATTATTCTAGCCCATTAGGAAGGTGCAAAATACCCTCTAGACAGTCCAGAAGCTAAATGCCATATCAGTGTGTGATGTACTGGTCTCCTTCTTTTGAAAAGGATATATTAAAACAGTGAAAGTGCAATAAAGATGAGAATGGTGCAAAACATCTTCTCCAAGAGGAGCAACTAAATAGCAGTAGTAGCCCTCAGACCCAAAATGAGACAACTTGGGTGAGATATGATAGATCTCTATGAAATAATGAGTGGTCTAAAGGAGGATTTAACTTTTTATTGTCTACTCCCATATATAAGGCAGGAGCCATCATACAAAGGCTGTAAGATCCAGGGTTGGAGTAAACAAAAGGGGATGGTTCTTCATGGGACAAAGATATGCAGCTGTTCTTGTCCGAGGAAAGAGTTCATATGGGCACAAAGACAGGCTGGAGAAGTAGTAGGAGCAAGGATCCATTGAAGGCTGTTGAACAAACAAACTGTGTCAGGTCCCCAAAAGTTCTACTCACTCAAAAGAAGTTGGACATGGCAGAGGACTTAAAGAGGCAAGAACCATATATTCTTGTCCTGTCTTTATTTATCCTTTAATATCCATATATGGACACTTGGGGAGAAGGAAGACCAGGTAAAAGGAGCATTTGCTCTCAAGTAGCATGGACATTCCTGTGGCTGCCCCTGCTCCCATGCTTGTAGAGTCAGATGAAAGTACTCCAGATAGACAAATAATTTTTTATTTTTAATTTTTTATTGAAAACAGAATGGTAAAGTGTCTCTTCTTGGATTCATAAGATGCAGAGATCTGCTTATCGTTTTTTCTTGTGATTCTTTCTTGAAAAATGAGTTGACCCTTCTTCCATTTTCAAGCAGTTCATGGGGTCACAGGGTCTTGGACAAATACTGGTCCCTAGCTCTTCCTAAGTACTTTCCTCGTGTTTTCTTGTCAGGCTTTTGGAGGGAATGGGGTGGGGGGTGGGTGTGGTGCATTGTTTTTGGATTTCTCAGAAGAGCAATTTTCCGTTTCCAAATTTTCTACTTCCAATTGACAAATGATATTTCATCCAGCATCTTTTTTACACATAAGCCAGTCTAGTGCTGTTGGTTTACTAGCAGTTAAGCCCTAAAGACCCTAATATGTTCCTCCTCTGAAGGAGGGTTGGAGTGTGTGCACGCATGGCTGCATAGCTCCTCAGGAGAATATGCAGTCCTGCTCTTGCAGTAGCAGCTGGTTAATGCAGAACCATCTGTACAAAATGTCAAGGTTGTAGACTGTGAGATAGCTCTCTGCCATTATATATTTTAAAAATAATTGCTTCTCAAAATTCTGGGTATTAAAGACATTTTTTCACAGGTTGTCTGAACAGAAAATACCAGCTGCTCAAAGGGTGTCAGTCAGGACATGTTTTTTTAGGCTAGATTTGTCAACAGTCCATAAAATCAAATTCCTAAGCCTGAGGAACTATACCGTGGAAAAGCACCAATGAGTTAACTTTGTACACATGTGTAGGCAGAGTACTGTCAATGGACTTTAGGGAACACTGTAGGTAGGTCATGAAGAATACGACATGACTATAGTGGCAAACAAATGGAAAGGGCTTTTAAAAAATTAAAAAGGATTCCAAGTTCACATAGTGGTTCAGGTCTTGTGACCTTTGCTCTTGTGTGCATGCATGTAGGCATATTTCATCAGTGCTGGAGGAATTTTTTTTTGAAAACAGAATACTGCAAGTCATTAATAAAAAAATATATATATATTCCAGGAAAAAGGGAAAATGTGTAGAGCATTGAATGAGGGTGCCCTGCCTTTCCTTCTCTAGGACAAACCCCTCCACCTTGCTAAGAATGTCAGAGTTTTGCCACAGAGGCAATGACAGTGTAAACTAGGTAGAGTCAGTAAAAGCCTATACATGCAGTTAGTTGACATGAGCAAGAGCTATCATGCTCAAAATATGTGCAAATAACATGTATAAGATTGCACAGACATCTGGTAGAGAGAAAATTTTTACTTAAATCCAGTACTGACACAGACACTAAGATTGCTGTCCTCAGAGCTATAAAAATGCACTCATATGGTTATGCTGAGCGTGTGGTTGCTCAAGGAAGATGTTTCTCAAGGACTGTCAGGAAAGGGAAAACACAACCAGGACTGCTTTCGTATTTCCATGTTTAGTGGTTTACAGCAGTGGAATTCAGGGCCTGCGATCTATTACAGTGGGAGGGGGTATGTAAGGCATGGCATCATCTGGTTTAAAGGCCCATAGCTGTTGTTCTTTTCCATCTAGGATCAGACAAAGCGGCATGAGGCTCCACATAATTAAGAGCAACTATCCCACAGCGGCAAGGAAAGCAGAAAAGATTTCATTGGGAAGGAGGACTGACTACAGTACTTTAAAGACATGATTGTAAACAGAAGAAGCAAACCAGAAAATGTTTAACAGGAAAATAGCACTCTGACCCTCCCTGGATTAAACGCTATCAATCAAGTTTAAATTTAGGTCCTACATGGTCCCACATGAAAAGAAGGCAGTAGGGGCAAGGAAAGCTTAACGCCTGAGAATATTTGTATTGCATGGCAAGGAAAACAAGCCTAAAGTCAACAAAGAGCAGCCTGTGAAAACAAATAGTCCTGATGAGAACAGCACTGCCACCCGAAAGCTCATTAGCAGCCAGAAACAGAAGAATTGTCTCTCTGCTCTTTCTTTGCTGACTGCCCCCAGCCCCGCGCTACCGCAGCGCTTCTGACTCAGCTGCTGCCTCCCTCCTGGCGTAACCCCTGAGCACTTGCCAGCACCCACACAATGCATGCCCTCAGCATGAAGAGTGTTTCCCCAGGGTGGGCTGGGCTGGTCTATGGTGGGAGGCAGGAGTGGAAAAAGAGCAGGAAATATCTGAGGGTTTTTTCCAAATAATAACAATGTGTACGTACACATATAGTAATTGTCTTTATCTATTCTAAGATAAACCGGCAGAGGGAAATTTTGGGTGTAAAATGATGAGGAGAAACATTGCCATGCCCACCAGCAAGCACATGGGATTTCAGAAATCATGTGAATTCCAAACCCAACGTCCCATCTGTCATCGCCTATTCACTACTGGTGGAGTCACAGCTGCAGGGCAATGAGACGCTCCATTTCCTCCTGGTGCATGGGAAAACACAACCATGCATTTGGACAGAGCTGAGATGTCTGGTGATCAGCAAGGAACACCAAATACATTTTTTAACCTTGAGAGCCAAGATGTAATTTTAACAAACTTGCATTTAGGTACCTGAAAGAAGCAGTTGGATAACATCAGAGCCCATTTACAGCACTTTGGGATTTTGTGCCTGTAGGTTTTACACTGGTCACAAGATTTTGTTCTGTAGATTAAGTTAATCTTAATACGTGGCAGAGTCTAAGGTCTCCAAGGAGACAAAATTATATCTGCAAGCATTATAAAGGATGTTCAACATTGCGGTTTTATTTGGAAGTACCTTTTTTTTTTTCCTTTTCTCTTTTCAGACACCAAACTGCAGATAAATGGACAAAAAGGAAAAAAAAAACATCAGGGAAGTTCCTCAAATGTAGCAAGTTGAAAGAGAACATCTGTTATGCACGATAATCTGAATACTTTCCTGCATCACTGTAGCACCTTTCCGCTTCCCCATCCAGCTGCTCTGTGTGACTCCTCTCCTTTTCCAAACCTGCATATGCACATCAAGCAGCCAACACCTGGGCAGTGCCCTGGTGCCCTAACTATAAATGTCTGATTTTCAAGAATTTTTAATTATAGGCATAAATCTATCACTTCAGATCTTTGATTTCACAAATCTGTAACCTCAAACTGGATTTTCTTAAGAGTAACTTTACCCTAGAGATTCTGCAGTTAAACAATTCTGCAGTTCTTCTTCCTGACTATTTTCATGTTCTTTTGGGTTTTTGGTATTGCCCTCATTTGCAACAGGAACTGTAGAAGAAATGCATTTTCTTTTGCAACTAGAATGGGGAAATTCAAAACAGACACAGGTACCTATTATGCTTCTTGTATTGAGGTGACTTTTAATACACAAGAAAGAAAAAAACTAAATCTACAATATCAATTAATTTGTTCATGAAACAACCTGCTTCAAAATATTTACATATTCTTGCATCAGGTTTAGAACAACATTTCTATGAAAATGAATTTGAGTGTCTTCCCCTAGAAAATGTTCAGATAATAAACATAAAATATGAAACTAACAGGGAAGAAAGGTTGAAATTTCCCTATTTTGCTGTGAAGAATGTGGGAAAATCATGGACAGTTTTAGACTGACATATTAGTTTTTCAGAGGTATTTAAAATAAAGTCCTCTTTGTATCCCATGAGAAACACCCTTGTCCTTGTATGTTAAGTGGAAAGAATGCTGGCAAAAGTCTTTGAAAAGTCACACAAGTGGTAAAAGGTCCATAGGTAAAAAAATTAGGTGAGTCCATACCCTCCTTTCCAGCTCTGCAGCATGACAGATATCTACTTTCAGAAAAGTGCTCTTCTGGCTTGGTAAATATGAGCATGAGGAGGAAAGAAAAAAGTTCTATCTGCGGGTTGAGTTTTCTTCCTTTTCTGCATATGCTCATCCTTGATTGCTCCATAGAGGCTGTGAGCAAATGTGCTGTGAGCAAATGTGCTGGCTCATCTCAATGCTGGTGGCAAAAAAAGGTGACAAATGCAGGAAAGCATCTCCATTTTTCCAGGGTTGTTACCAATCTGACTGTCCCCAGCTGGTAGCAGGCACTGGAAGACACAGTGTGGAACTGTAGGAAGCACCCCGTGTCTCTGGTTGTGTGACATTGCGGGGTGCTCCCGAGACAGCTTTACTTGCCTCTCTGCCTCAAGACCTGAATGGAAGCAGAGGAAAAAGAAGGGCAGAAATCTCAGAAAACTGATGGCAGGCATTCAGGATCCCACACTGTTTTATTGATGTTAACCAGCCTTCAGCCAGGCCTGCCAATGGAAGCGTTTGAAGATCTGTTTGGGTGGAGGTATGCCTCTGTGGGGTGCCTGAGACCAGCTGCAGGAGCTGAGCTGGTGGGTCTTGACCTGTCTCTCCATCCTTCTCCCAAGGGCCTGACCAAGGCTGCCTGACTGCCCTCAGGAGCTGGGTGGCTTCGGGAGCGTTTCTTGAATTAAACCCTTGTCACAGGTCAGTTGCTTCCCCCAGTTGTACTTCCTCTAAAAATACCCATGTCTTATGACTTCTGTAGTCACATAACTTCATGTCTCCCTTACTCCTTCCCCAGAGGAATGAAGAATGTTGAGCTGCTGGCAGCTAAATTGTATTTAAAGACATTTTTATTTTCTGAATCATATTCACTGTGATGCTTGTTTTAATTATATTTTATGCCGAGTGTTGTAAGATGCATGCATGAAAGCCTGTCCATAAATAAACGTCTTTAAAAGTCCTTTATTTATTTTCCTTGAGTCAATTCCTTCTCCTTTGCCGAGGTGCACAAAAGCTGGGATATATGGTCTCCAAAGCCCAGCCATGGAACCCTGACACCCCATGATGCCAAGCAGCCTCTTTGCACCACTTCTCTGTGGGCTCACCTGTGCTGTGGCACGGGGGGCACTCCTGCCTCCCTGATGGTCCCTGATGGCCAGGGGCCCAAAATGGCCATGATTGCCTGTAGAAATCAGCTGCTGTGCCTTCTGGAGAGGCAGGCACTCTCCAAAAGCCTCTCTTAGGGCAGTTGTGGGGTGAAAGACAAAAATCTTGCCAGGTAAACACATTGTGAACACCAGGCAAGCTCTCACGAGCTGCTCCTGTGTGGGAGGCAGAGCTCAGCCCTGAGCACAGGTCCCAGTGGAGGTGCTGTGACCTGGCTGTGCCCCTTCTCAGGGCTCAGACCCCCTCAGGGCACCTGTGGGATGAGGGAATGTCACCTGCTACTGGCAAAGAGTTGGCTCAGCAGCGGGGGATCAAACAGCGATGGCAGGCGTGGGCCTGCCCATCAAAGGACCCTTTTGAGGCCAATAAAGAAGGGATTCACGTTCTGTTCCTGGCTGGATCCTGTGGACGAGGCGAGGCTGGGAACAGCCTGTGACCAGCGTGGGTTGGAGGGCGGCCAGGGGAGGCTGTCCCGCCGGCTTTCACAGGACCTCTCGCTGCCACCGCTCACCCGCACGTGGCCTCAAGCGCAGCTCCCGCTGCCCGGCCATGGCAGCGCTCCCTGCCCCTCACCCCAGCACTGCCGGCAGAGCCGCTCCTTGCTCAGCCCTGCCAAACCAGCTGTCTCCTGACGGGAGAAAATTATCTGGAATCAAGGACAGGAAACTGGATCCGCACAGGCAGGCGAGATGAGAAACTCATGTTTTGTGGCAACCTCCCTCAATCAAAGTGCTCCACCTCCCTCTCCCACCTCCAAGCAATGAGAAATGAAAATAAAAGGAATGGAATAAAAGCAGGTAAACATCACTTTATTTTTTTCTAACGTTTGTGTTGGNGCATCTAACTGCATTTTTTTTCTGGCATCAGCATGCTCTCCAGCTCCCATTCCTGTGACAGCTCCTGTGCCCTCACCACAGACTCGTGAGGCTGTCCAAATACCTAGGGTTTTATGGAGAAATGTCCCATATAGAAAGCCACTGGCAAACACCAAGGAGGGTAGGGCAGCAGCCCTTTACAGCTGCAAGCCCCAGCCACCGTCTGCCTCTTGCTCCTGCCCCTTGCACATCTGTGTTTCAACACCCCTGTGATCCCTCACACTGCTGCTGCAGCCCCCGCTGCCTGGAAATGTTTTGAGCGACTGAATGTGTTGCTTAGAAGTAGAAAACGGCCTTTGATATGTTTCTCGAAAAGAGGTAATTAAAGAAAAGCAGCCCACAAGCCTTCTGAACTGGCTGTCCTTCTGGAAAGCAGCTCCCAGTCAGCCCTGCACAGAGCGGTGGCCAACTGCTGGGAATGAGTGGAACCATCTGGTTCTGCTGCCCTCCATCCCCGTTGCCCTCGGGGGGTATTTAACAGTGATGTGTTTGCTACACCAGCACCATTGCCTTAGCAACACAACCCAAGTGTTTGTCAGCGTGCGAGCAACATGAATGATGGCGCCTTGTCCGAAGAGTCTGGGTTGCATGTGTGGTTCTTCTTCACAAAAGTCAGTTTCACCACTCGCCTCACAAAAGAGCCTGAGCGGGAAACTGGGAGCTGGGAGGGAAACTTTCCTGGGAGTCAAAAGCATATTTTTCTTCTAATTGTGCAGGAACTGCCTTGGCCTTTTGGAATCAGTGGCGTCTAAACTAATAAATAGTACCAGTCTAAAGCTGATGAGAAATAGCAACATTTTGACAAGTGTCTGCTATTTTTAAGTAGTAATAGATCTACTGCAGAAGTGCTGGAAGTCTGCTATGACCTGCCACCCGACTGCAGCAGCCTTCTGAGGGCCTTTCTATTTCCTTCAACCTTTACTGAATTCTGTCTAAGGAAACTGCTTATATCTCCCTATTGTACTGCTGTCAGTAGGTTTAAATGGAAATCTATTTACTGAAATCCATTTTCTCATCAGCCATTTTTTTCTCAGATCAGATCAGTTGTCAATACAGTCTTTATTGGAAAGGAGCAGGGTTGTGCCTGAACAATGTTGTGCTCTTTTAATGAACAACGCAGCTTACTTTTCACACCCTCATGTTCTCAGGAAAAAAAAATCAGATTCCTTTGTGCTATCCCTTATGATACTTTCCTCTCTTCTCTCCTTTCTCTGCTCTGGTTCATGTCAAAGTACATGTTTTTCCATGACCACTTCTTCTTGATGCACATCTCTGTCAACTAACAGTGCGGTTACTCTCCGTTAAAGAGATTGTGGAAAAACTGTTCACCAAAAAGGTACAAATACATGAAACCTTTCCTGGAACCTGGAAGAAAAATGGCACAATGGATGAACTCTGCAGAAATTCATTCCTTCTGCAAGGTATATCACAGTCCTTCCTCATTCAGTGAACGAATCTTAAGTTGACAGATCTAGAGGAAGAAAATAGAAGTTGAGAGAAAATTGATCAACTAAATGGAAAGGCAAAAGCCTAAAAGTATTTTTGCACTTTCAACCTAATCCTGGGCTCCTAAACTTAAAGAAACTTTATATCTTAAAAACAGGCAGCCAATATCCAATTGATTTCTAAACGTGATCAAGGTCTAGGCAAGTGCCTTTCTGTCGTTTAGATCCTCAGAGACGTTCAATCAAAAAGTATTCTTGGAACAGTCTCAAATATCTGCTATGAACAAACAACTTTAAGACAGCATCACTGATTTTCGGGGTTTGTTTGCTTTGGTTTGGTTTGTATCAATCCCTTTAAATAATAACTTCACAATTAGATTATGCAGCTAGACAGTGGAGGACCTGAGTTTGGCTTTTTCCTTTCAAATCCCCACATCCTATGAGGCTGTTCTGACTACCAGACTGTATCTTAGTGTGAAAGGGGCTCACTCTGCCTTTTATGTTGGTGCTGGATGCAGAAGGCAGGAAAAAAATCAAAGAGCAATTGGGGAACAGCTGCTGGTTGCTGCTTCAAAAACTACATTTTATGGAATGGATCTTCCAAGGCAGGCCCTCTCTCCTCTAGTTGCAGTTGCAGGCAATGTTATCATGCTAAATTTAGGCTAATCCTTTTATTTGAGTGCCACAGGGTGGGGAAGCCAAGGTGCTACTCCAAAATGTCTTGTGCCAAGGCTAATGCTGAATATGTACAGTACAGGGAGTCTGAGGGGCCACACAGAGATTCTGAAATTCCTCTGTGTTGTAGAAAATATAGGCATTGTGAGGCTCAGATTTTTATGTACATGAGGACAGGACTCAGTTACAATGGCCTAACCCAAAGGGCAGTCTAACATCTCCTGTGAGGATGTGTGACCCATCAGCACTGCCTGGTGTACTCTGTGGTTTTATCATTCAATCATAGACCCTTCTTCCCCACCTTCCAGATTGATACAGCCCTGTGGTGCCCACTGGAGTCACCAAGAGCCAGGAATTTTGTGCATAAACACCTCCTTGTCTGCAAAGAGCCCCGAGCCTCTGTGGGTCCTCTAAACACTCCTCCAGAAGTTTCCAGTGTCCCTGTAATTTATACTGTAAACTCCCTGCAGTGGAGCAGAGAGCTGAGCTGAATGCAGAGGGGGAGAGGTAGGAGAAGAGTCTGTCAGTAGGATTTCTCAGTAGACATCAGGGTGCAACATGAGACGCTCCCCGTACTGTGCACACTAACATCTGTATACATGAAACAGAAAGAGCTGCAGCCACAGAGGGAGGCATGTTTTATGTGGTGTACTTCTGTTTGGAATATGCTGTTCTGGATGACTTCAGTGCATTTTCACAAGCAAACAATGTTCTTGTGTTTGTATTAAAATGTTAAGTCTTCTTTTTTAAGTTTTAAGCCACAGTTTTAAAGATATATGAGAAAGACCTTGCCTCCTGCAGATGTGTATCAATCTACAAAAGATGTAATATGACTTGCAATGCCAGTAGGGCTGGTGTAGATTCTTTGATGCTGAAGCATGGGAATTTATGAAGTGTATTTAGTGTTCTCCCATGTGGTCTGGTAGAAATAATGTCAAAAGAGGCATTGAAAATGGGATTTTGGTAAACACGAGTACAAAAGGAGAGACAGGTTTTTGGGACCCCCAATAATATAAACACATCTCAAAAACAGGGACTTGCTACAGTGAGAGAGAACTGTAGAAATGTTGAGGGGAACAGTTGAAGGAACGAAGAGCTGTGTATCTTGAACAGACTGACAGGATGAAACAAGAAGAGTAACCCAAAGTCTTTCGATGCATCCAGTTTATTTAGGCTGAAAAATAAAGTGCTGTCAAGGTGTGGAGAAAGACCACAATTTCAAAAATGTTTTACCCTTCATATGAGTGGGCAATCTAGAGATGATAGAGCAATGGGAAATTTTCCATCATTATCTTTTAATTGAAAAATAGAATGGTAAATGCATAGTTGCACATAAAAGTGTATTATCCTAAAAATGTGAGCATTTTTTAAAACAAAAACAAGGTAAAAAACCACAAACATTTTTATGGTTGGGACAAAAATATTTGCTAATCAATACTTGAACACTTTTAGGACAAAAGTGCAATTTCAGTGAAAGAATGATTTCTTTAAATTTTAAAGCTTTAAAACTTGGTGAATGTACTGCCAAGCTGCCACTAGATTTTATTAGATCTTGTACAAAATTCTAGGCTATATGGAAGGATGTGACAGTAATGAAAATGCCATCATGTTCTATTTGTCAGTCTTCCTTTTAGTGGTATTTGTCAGTGGTGTATGTAAACAGAGTACCTCTGCATTTCTTGCTCTGTTCAAATGTTTTTCCACAGAAAAGGTGCAAGTAAAAATCATACTTTTGTATAAGTTGGCCTGTGCTTTAGGAGCTTTGCTTCTGTGAGTTAAGCATAGTAAGAGAAGAACCATATGATTAAGGGTTAATATAATTTTATTTTCTCTGTGCAAAGGATGACTAGGGCTGACACTAGCCATGACTCACCATGAGAAAGCTAAGGAAGAACCTTGCACACTCTCTCAAGAGAAAGAGAAGGAGAAGTAAAGCCTTAACTAGGAACAGAAATGCTGCCTGGATTTTCAGCTTCTCTGTGTTTATTTTTCTAAATGAAGCTCTTTTCTCAGTAAAATGTTCCATCAGAGACACCTCTCTGTATCTCAGTTTTGAACTTCTCAAACTACAAATAATTTTAAAATATAATAGAAAATCCTTGTCTTTAAATCCTTATCTTAAAATATAATTTTAAAAAATCCTAATCTGAATTTATGATACTTTTTCTGAAATGTTACCAGGTTCCAGCTCTGTAAAAATTCTCCATAATTATTTCCTGCATCAGCTACTGTAACTCTCATTTTAATGAACTCCTGAAGCCATACTCACTGAACTTCAAAGTGCCTAGAGAACTGCAGTCAGACCACATGGTGTTTGCTAAGAAGCTTCATCTCTTAACTTTATTCACTTGCTATCTCTCTGCCCACAGAATTCAAATCGACTGCCAATTATTTTAATTCACTTTTGCCTCACTCAGTATTCAGCCCTTGGCCTAAGCACAGTTCAGTTCTCCTCTTCCAAATTTTGCCTTTATTATCATTCATACAGATCAATTTCCATGAAATACCTACAAGCTAAAGCTAGGAAAGTGGAACTTTTCAAGAGTTTTCTGTGAATTTTCCCAGCCAAAGAAACAGAAGTTAGCATCTGGCCTTTGAAGAAAGACTTCTATTTTGAAAAGGAGGCTACCAAAAAAGCCTACCTTTTAAAATTTTTTCCTGAATTTTCTGTAAGTCCCAGGAGTAGGAAAAAAAAACCAGGTGAATGTCTCTGTTTGAACTCAAGCACTCCTATGCCTATGTCTTTCCCTTTCTTTTACTGGGCCATTACCTTGTAGAAACATAGGAATTAGGTCTTATTTTCATCTTCCTTTTACTTCTTTCTTTTATTTTAACACTCTCAAGCTTCTTAGACATCAGTATGCCTAGTTTAGGGTTGTCCTCAGGCTGTCCACTCTTTGTGCTTCCAGGAGAAAGTTCTATCTTAACAAAATTGTATTTCTCTTTTTTCAGGTGGAAGTAAACCTGTATACAATCAAATTTGTCTTTTGTTTTTCCATATGCTGTCTTAAGTCTCTCATTTGTACCACGCTTATTCTTGCACAATAATTACTATCTCAGCTTCTAACACATGGCCTAATGAAGGCTGCTGTAATCAATCAAATCATATTCTTTTTAACTAGTAAGCATCTTCAATCAAGGGATTGATTTCTGGGTGAACCACTCAACAGTGGGCTCTTATGTCTGCTAATGTTCATGAAATTATAGCACTAAGTTCTTATTCTTGATTTCATTGCTCCAGCACATCAACCATATGTGGTTGGAAAACTTTAAACATCAGAAGAGTAAGGGAAAGAAAGTTTCCTTTTGCCTCTCAAGAAAATGCATTGTTTAATTCATTCAAATACAAATGGAATGCACATACTAAGCCACTAGGATATTCTTAATGTCTTAAAGATGTTTTTTCATGTGATGAAGTATCATCTGACCCAATAAACCAACTCTAGCCTGGGTTTGAAGGTTTACAAAACATAAGCATTGCCCAACAAACTTCCCACTTCCTTTTCTTTTGGTTTTCTGTATGAAAGAATCCCTTTCAGGGGAAATGTTAGAATGATATTTTCAGATATCCAGACAATATAAGACCAGACCACAGAATTAAAGTGTTTTCTTTGTCTTAAGATAGCTTTCTTCTCTAAGTATGAATAAACATTTGGATCAGATCAATTGTTTCCTTTGAATTATAGTAAAAGAGAATTAAGTGGTTAAGTATACAGTTTACTGGTATAATTTTAAGAGACAAACATTTTTATCTGGTCACTCTATAAGCTTTATATTGATTAAAATGCATTCTAAAAATTACTGCTTACAAGGAAGATCAAAATGTGCTTGGAATTTTGTATAAAATATCAAGTGAACTAATAAAATGTCTTTTTATGTAGGCAGTGCAAATGCAGTAACTAAAAAAAACCCTAAAAATACACATTATCTTAAATTTTATGTAGAAAACAGAAAATTGTTCAAGTGACAAAAAGGAAAGGTTAAAATATAGGTCACTACTCTCTCCTGGATGGTTCCACACTTGTCACTATAACACGAGCAACACAGACGAAAAGGACACGAGACGAATCTCAGGACAAAAGAAGGCGTAGTTTATTGTGAGTTCTAGTATTTATAGAACTCTGTAAAAGAAATGTGATTGGAAGGTGAAATTACCACCTCTTCAACCACATTGGTTATAAAATCAATCATTCACAAAATTCTCTATGATAGAAATATGTAAACAAAGGAGATTCAGTTAGAACAACAGAGGCTTATTTACAAAAGCCTAGCGTGAGAAGACTCCATCTAAAATGAAAACATCAGAAGGCTAGATAACAAGGCAACACACACTCTTACAACTTCAATCAGGGATAGCTGTGATTTGAGACAATAACATCTACATTTTAATGTACTCGGACTGGACAACCAGCACTTTCCTAATAATGTGGGCAACTTAAATTGCTTTGATGCTTTCATTGTCACGCAGCTCTTGTGTTATCGGCCACAGAAATAATGAATGCTCAAATGCATCTTACCACTTGTATAGCTTTTTTTTTTTTAATTGGACAAAGGTGCATCCCTTAGGAAAATGCCCAAGAGATACTGGCTTGGGGAGACAAAAGGGATCCCAAAATTTTAGACTTTTTCATTTATAAAAGAACTTGTTTAATATACTTCACTCTCAAGACACAGGCCCTAATTTCTAATATCATCACACTTGTGTTTCAATAATTTGTCCCTGATTTAACTAGATAACAAGAAGGCTAGTCCCCAGAATCAAGGTATCTGAACTCAACAAACATTTTTGAGATCTAAATGGTGAGGCAACCTTCTACTAATTAGTGCTTCTCTATATCATCTAACTAATGTGCCCTCTTGTCTACAGCAAACATGCTTTTATGTTGCCATCAACCTAAAATTCATATAATGTTAAAAATTACGTGTAGAACTACATATTAGATCTCATTACTTGTTAATCATGACCCATATTGCTCAGTTGTTTATTAAAAAATAAACTTTAGTGCCTAACTTTTGGCATGAGGAGCTTGGCCTCTGTCTGGAAGCCTGTCTTTGACCATGGCACTATGCAAAACCTCACAGAAAATATAAGAACCACCCCAGCGACAAGAACTGGGCTTACTTTTCTTCTTATCACAGTGCTCCATACCCAAGAAAATATGGGGCTTTCAATAAAGCAGGAGCTCCATAACAAGGACAAGTCTCCTGCTTCTGTGCTTTAGTGGACCTAAAAAGGATCAAAAAATCACAATGTAGCCAGAGTTTGGGGGAATTTAGCCTTTATTTCACCTCCTTGCTTTCTCATCAGCCCTGGGAAGGAGAGGTCTGCAGCTGGGTGGGACCCCCAAATGTCTCTCCTCCTCCCATCCTTACTCACACAAGAAGAAAAGACAACTTGAATGGACAGGAGCATAATTGCTACAATTGCCTTCTCTCAGGAAAAGCTTTTTGTCATCTCCTGCCTCTCTGCCTGTGCCTGGTTTGTTCTTCCTCTGGAGGCAGAAATAAAAGAGATGAACCATAACAAAGGGCTCTTCTTGGCTGTCTTAGAGCTGTTTGAGGTCTAAATCAAGAGCAAGTCACCTCAGTTCCTCAGGGAAATGTGGTAAAAGCTGGCACCAACCAGTGTGCTTGGGTTTCTGGCAAAAGCTTCCATATGAGTAAGAGGTGCCTCCTCCAGCAGGGCTGACTGGGTCTGGTTTTCTGTCTTCATGAGGACCAAATGTTGCTTTAAAAGTGGCAGAGGAATGAACAGCATTTAAAATAAGTCAATTTAAAGCCTGGGCTTTTGCTGAGCTTTTATAATCTGCTATTTACTGAATATATCTCTGTGTGTGAGATCTTTTCCCCTAAGAACATATGTCCTTCTTGCTTGTTCAGACTCTGATCCTAATCTCAATTGTTTGATGTCATAATCTGTAGTATGGGAATGCAGAGAAATGCCCTCAAAAAACCACCAGTGCTAATTGAGAGAAGGTGCCTTCTGGGGGTTTTCTGTGTGCAAGTTTCAGGAATGATTGGGAGAAAGCATATTAATCAATTTTGCAGATGATTTGCAGTGGGAAAAGATCATAAACCACTTAAAGGCTGGGGATAATACAGAACACAGTTTTCATAAAACAAAGGAAAAATCTAACATCACTTGGAGCATACTGGACATTCAGATCACTTCCCACAGCTACTCAGAAACATTTTTGAAAACATTTTGAAAACGATCATACATGAGAGAATGAATCAACGACAATTAAGAAATACACTCATGCCTTAGCTATTGGAAGCACCAGGGAGAAACAGAAGTATTTTCAGTATCCAATCTTATTCTCCTAAACTCCAGAAAGGATAATATCAGTCTTTAGCAAAATTAGTGGTGTGGTACGGTGTTGTTATTCTAGCAAACAGGGTGTGATTATAACAATCTTGGTATCCTGTTCAAACACACTTTTGTAAGTGCCACTGATAGTAGCAATGAACATCTGCAGAGTGCCTTTTAATATCAACCCCCATAGCAAGATTTAATCTTCACCCTCAGAGAAGATGATTTTTTCTAATGAACTCAGAGCAGTTTTTCCTTATATTCACTGGCAATTCCAGCTATGTATACAATTCCCTGTGTGACTGCAGAAATGCAATTGCCCTGTGTATGTTGCAAAGATCAGTAACTTGAAGCTTCCAGCAAGTTACATCAAACATCATGGATTTTCATCAACATGCAAATATTAAATATGCTTGCTAATTTTGCTTATAACCCATGAATTGCTTTAGATAGTATTAGTACCATCTTGTCAGAATGCTTAGAGTTGGAAGGATCCAGGCTTAAGTAAGCACAGCAACAGGATTGGTAAAACATGCTTTGAGAAACCATCTCAGGCCTCCAGACAAATCCATCTGAATGTTTTCACATTGCCTTTGATTTACAAAATATATAATCTTTAATATAACATTTTCTGACTGTTTAATATTTTTATGCCATTATCTCATTATGTTTTTTTTTCTTCTGATAGCTCATATTTCAGAAATTCATAAAGCATGGCCTCCATAATTGCTGTGATTTGACTGTGGAAAATAGAAAATGTGCATTAAACACATGCTTTACCCAGGTCTTTTGATTAGTAGTCTTATCATCTGAGGGGATGAATAGAAGAATGAGACTCAAGTGGTCTCATCCTATTATGGGGTCCTTAGTCAAGCTATTTTATATTTTTGCTTTAGTGTCCTGATCTGTAAGAAGAGAATTGAAAACCTATGTTTTCATACAGATATACAGGAGTTAATTGATAATGTCTTTACACTGCTTTGAACATCTAAAGAGCAATATGTGACTGTTAAGAGCTGCTTTTTCTTTCCTTTTTTAGTCTGTGTCTCACACTCAGCTTTTACTTCTCTTCTCTAAACTCTTCCTACAGTTATTTTATATTTCTACTATTGATAAATCCTAAGTCAGCTTTTTGAGTCAGCCTTATTGAACCTGGAAAAATTATTCTATGGGACCATGTTGCTTTTTCTTTTATATTCCTTGTGTCATACTGTCTGTTCTTTGTTAATTTTATATTTCTTCACACTATTAAAGGTCAGATTAAACCTTTGCCTTATAATACTTATTTTCTTTTCTCCAGATTTCTTCTCTTTTCTCTGAATCATTTATTCTTATTTCTTTTCTGACTGTTCATATGCAAGAGTTTTCTGAATATGCAGTATGTGGGACCACTCAAAAAAAATCAAGTCAGTTCTAGCTTATGCATTTACAAGACTCAGAGAATTTTGTGTTCCTAGTGTGTAAGATGATTGTCTCATAATTTAATTATGGTAAACAAGAAGGAGCAGGCCAAATGAAGAAAGATGGAATGTTTTGTTTTCTAATGAATTTCACACAGACGTAGCAGCTCCTCTCGTGCTGGCTTAAAACAAGGAGCACGCAAGTGGTATGAACAACACTGTCAGCAGCAACCTCATTTGCTTAACCTCAGTGCATTAAAAAAAAAGACATGAAGTTTTTTGGAATGCAAATATTATTGTGAAATGCAGGGAAAAAAGTGGAAAGGAAAAAATATAGGTTACACATGGCCGCTCTTAATGGAAATAGTATGATGTCGTTTCTCCCTTTCTTCATGGTTTGAAGTCAATGATCCCCAGAGAGAAAAATTCTGAAGTTGTAATGAAAAGGGATCATTTCAGAACACATAACAGGCAGTTCCCTCTTCTTTTATGTTCTAGGGAGAGAGAATGTTTCCATTGTATGTGGCTTTTTGATATATGACTTTGAAAAGAATACTCAATCCTTCCATGAAAAGGTTGAATATTCTTCTTTGCTTAGTTCTCATTCCTGAATTACATTGAAATCCCACTCCCTGGTTATTCATAACTTGCTAAAGTTTCCCTGTGAGGCTTAAAATTGTAGCGGTCTAGTCAAGTGAAGACATTTTAAAAAGAAATACCAAGCTAAAATAAATAATGCATTGCAGAATAAACAATATCTGAGACATAGCAGAGGGAGAATCAACACCATCCTTCCCTTTTTCTTTCCCTCATGGTGACTACAGAAAAATTTATGCCAGTAAAAGGTTTTGCTTACATTAAATTGTGAGGCCATTTGTTGGTGTAATGCATTTCAAGCTCAAAAATACTGGAAGGCTGAACTTGAGACATTCACACTATGCAATAATTGCTCCACTTAACAATTAAATCTTAAGCACTTCTGTTACTGGATTATTCTTTTGAAGGCTGGCTTGAAAACCAATCCAATAGTCCTATAACAGTGTCCAAAAGAAAACTAGAGCTTCAAGACATCTGCATTGGACATTTTTTGCTGTTGTTATTCCTGAGCTGCCAGTGCAGTTAAACGTTCCACAGTGTGAAGAATTTCTAAGCACAATTGGATTAAAAATGGATTTCAAACAATAAAAGGTGTTGCAAGCAGAGGTGTATGTCTGTGGAAGTAGGGCAGTATGGTAACACCTGTAAATATCAGCTGAAATTTTTAATCCTCTTTTAACTAGACTTCTTAGAAACAATTTCACATGCTAAAACTTGAAGTAAGGAGTCAGACATGGTGCTGCTGCACAATTTCCAGCTGACTGATTACATGTTTGCTTTGCAAGTGTTGTGTTCTACTAACATGAAGAGTATTCTGTTCATCTTCCCTGACATTAGACTAACAAAAATGTTATTAACCTAAATATGTACCCCCATATCCTTTGTAGAAAGGGCTTACCAGTTGTTTATGTGCTTTTTCTGGATAAAATTACTCTCCCTGTGAATTTTTCTTTCTATTGACGTGCCAAGGAAGTTAGGTGATCAGTCCAAAAATACCTATTATTTCAATGTTAATTCATGGAAGAACTGTATCTCATCAGATCTCATGGCACTTGGAATACTGTTTAAAAAGTGTTCTCAAGTAATATTAAACGAGTACAGACCTCACCAAAAAATCTGGGTATGATGTGAACTGAGTGTTTCATGGCAGGGATATGCATTTCATTCAACAACACCAGGGAGCATAGGGAGCCACGGGAGTCACTGCTGACAAAAGTTCTAGTCCACAGGCTAGATGACTTTTATGAGCACACATTTCTTTTAATGGATCTGAGTAGTTTTGTGAGATTTAACTTGTCTTTTAAATAAAGTGTGCAGGATTTAAAGTTTTAGCTGACGTGCCCAGGCAACTTACATCTGCATTAAATATTTCGGGATTTTCCAGCAGTGTCTTGTGGTATTCATTTTCAATTTCTGTAATAAAAAAGACAGTGTCTTTTATGAAGTAAGGCACACAGGTTTAACTCATCCAGTAGGACTTCATTCAGGGTGACTTCTTAACTTTTTATTGTATGTGTTGAAAAATATTAATCTCATAGTAAATAGTTTTGTAAATTCCTGCTTAGAAATGCAACCCTCTCCTGTCCAACACACTCTGTAGCTTCTATAATTACTCTTTTGTGCAGGATTCAGCTGACCTGACCAAAGACATAAAAGGTTAGCACCTTGCCTTAGTTAATTGTCCATGCAACTTCTAGAGACACAGGTAATCCCACCTTAAAGCAGATGTTTTAGATAGGGGCACTGAATTACTTTCCTCAGATGTGGGTATCCCTCCTTCCAGAGGAGCAGAGGTGGCAAATGTGGACAAGACACCTAACTTGAAGAGAGATCAAATGAATTCCAACACAATGAAGTCCATATTCTGTATTTTCTTGGAGCAGAATCTTGTTCAAACAAGTTTCATAGAAGATAGTAACCACCTCTAGACTTTTTTGAGAAGAGCCCTTTCCCCTTACTCTTCATTTTGTTGCCATCTCATAAACCCCTCTGAACACATTCTGATGGTTTCCAAAGTGCCCCAAAAAAAGTTAAGGAAGGGTGATATAGGCAAAGACAGCCTGAGCAGAGAGAGTAGCTCAGAGAGAAGAGCCTGGGATTCAGGTGAGGCTCACATGCTGTTGTGCAGCGAGGGCGACAGTGGAATGATGGCATTTCACAGCTGAGACTGAGAATGACTGGGCCACCAGAATGATACTGAGTGGTAGAGAGTGACCAGACCACAGTGAGAACAGCCTGAGTTATCACCTTCGAGGGAAAGGGCTTGTAGGACTTAGAGCAGGAATTGTGTAGGACTACTGTCTCCCTATATCACTTTAGACTGGCCACAAACACATGAAACTCACCAATAGCACAGGTTTGTCTCATCCCCAGACAGTAAAATGGAATGTTTTGGCAAGACTCCACTTAGCCTGATATGCTTCATGGCTGGATTTGTCATTTAAATAATGTATTTCCTTGCATGGTTTCTACAACCAGTTCATTTTGGTCACTGTGGTTTGAAGATAGACTTGTCCAAATCCAAATCTGTGTCACAGCCATTTTAATCACAGAGTAATTATAGATTACAGCATTTTAAAATGGCCCATATTCATGACTAAAATCCAAAAGGCCCATACATGAAAATCTGCAGCAATCAAGTGCTTAAGCATCATCCAACAAAATCAGCTTGCAGCTGGGAAATGAAAATTTGAATCAACACGCTCTGGTAACCAGTAACCTTACACTGAATGCCAGCTGAACATTTAAACTGAAAATGCAAAGCAGAGAAGCACAACAACTCGATTACCAACTTCCTTTCTATAAAGAAAATATTGTTTCAAGTGAGCTGCTCTAATGATCAAGTACACCACAGGAATGTGCCAGCAATTAGAGTACTCAACATAGCACACTTTTTTCAGCTTCTCCTTATCTAGCATCTTCTAAACACTAAGGAGAGATATATCTTTTGGCCCCAGACTATATGTATAAAAAATGCTGGAAACCAACTTTAAATAATTAGTCCTTAAGGAATGCATATACTCACTGTGTGATCTCCCATCCCAAGCAATACTTGGTTTATGAAAGGGTGATGAGCTAAGGAACAGTGCTATCTGCTGAGGAAGATGCAGAAAGAACTGAAATAAATGATACTTTTTGAGCTCAAACTTGAAGCTCATGACTATGTTACAAGAATGAGTTCAAAACTCACCTGTAGTGTAGACAAAATTGATGTCTGCTTCCCCAGACAGGAGAGTTTGTGCTAAGCAGGGTCTGATTTTTCCACCCCTGGTCAGAGAAAGAACAGAGGTGCAGGAAGAGACCAGGAGGAGCAAGATAGGTACAGCTTCCAGGAGATGCTAGAACTGCAAGCAGAAACTGCCTTGCTCTTCAGTACCATCTTCCTCCTGGCTTTCCAAGGCTCTGACACTGGCAAAGTTTTGCTGCCCTGTTACAAGCAAGATTTGTAGCAACTATTTTGAGGTGTGTAGTGGAGCTGGGTTTAGCAGGGTGACGTGAAGAGAGCAGAAAGGAAAGAGGGAGATTATAATAATTTCTTAGGAACAAAATACTCTGGGGCACCCTATTAGCACAGTGCCTGATAAATGGTGCAAATTTGTGCCAGGCTAAATACTGAGCACCTGTACATGCTGGAGGTGCTTCACCTTTGTGAAGCACCAATTGGGGTGCTAAAGAACATCATTGTTCTAAGTCCAGTGACTGCACCTTCAGCAGCTGCAGAGCAGAAATTGCCATCTATAGCAATTATTTAGTGCACTTATGACACATTGAATTGGAAATTTGGAGTGATTCACTTGCAACTTAATCAGGACTGGAAGCCAGATTCAGTCAGGGGGTGTTGTGTCACCTACCATATCTATTCTGTGTAATCACTTAGGTATTTCCACAACACATCTGTCTTCATAATTCACTGAGTAGTCTAGCACTCCACTGACCATGCTCCTGAATTCTTTCAATATAACACAATTTTAGCATAAGATTTCCCAGCTATCAAAAGTCTGGGACACTTTAAAATTATAGGATACTTGAACAGCACTAATTTCAGATTCTGAGTCAACTAAAAAGGCAACAATTCAATAACTTTTCCCTAAAGACAGAGATACAAAAGGGAATACTTGAACTCCACCGAAGGCAACAAGAAAATCTTAGTGCAAATGCTGTTACATAAGTTGCTATTACCTGTGTCTCACATTTCATACCTTTATGAAGCTTAACAGTGTGCATGATTTTAGACATGAGAGGATTTTAATATGTGAACAGGCTTGCAGGTGAGAGAACAAACAGATGGCAGGTATGCCATTGTAGCAACTGTGAACTGTGGGTATTTCAGATTTTTACCACAACATTGCTGAAGTACTGGGAGATGTTCCAAATTACCTCACTAGCTCATCACAATTACATTTTTTAAAAGTTGGGGAAGATGACATGAGCCTGGGGCAGTAGGCAAGAAAGAGGGGAAAGAGACAGATGGGAAGGGGGTGTGGAGACAGCAAGAGAGAGAATGAAAGAAAGAAAGAAAAAGAAAGAAGTCTCAGAACTGTTCTTTCACTTTTCAAATGTTTTTCAAAAAGTACCAAGATGTATTGAGCCCTAAGGCAACAGCCTAAAAGCTCACCTAAGTTGTACGTGGAGAAAACAGGAATAATACCACAGGTTTCAACCATGATTTACAATAACACGAATGAAAGCTTATTCTGGCAGAGCTCCCTCTTCTTAATGAAAAACTTGTTGAAGAGGAAAAAAATAGTCTTAAAAAAAGACTGAGAGAAGATTAGCAAAAACTAGCATGAACATGATTACAGCATTTGTATATCTATCATTGAACACCATCTCATTAGTAACAAATATTTTGTTTCCAGTTTTTTTAATTGCACTATTTCCATTTAAAATCTGCAAAGCCATGATTATCTACCTGTTCATTGTAGATGTCCCAGCACATAAAAGTCTTGGACATGGATTCAAAAAGTTCCAGTATTATTCAAGGACAGCATCTGTGCACAGTGGTGTAGCAGAAAATATGAAGGTGGCAACATGGAAAGCAGACCCAAAGGGACACTAATAAACACTTTGCTTCTCAGCTCCTTGTAACTCTATCAGTGTTTGCCTCTAGCTCAGCATCTCACTTTTGAACACTTCAAAGAAAGCATGTGAGGAAATCAGTTATTTGATTATCTCCTCTTTTATATCATTCCTTCTGATACTCATGAATGATATACTCAGGCCTCTGCTTAAGAAGGCAAATAGCAACACTATATCCTCAAAGGCATAGAAATAAGAGCTGAAAAGCCATCTCTTACATCACTTAACACAGACTCTGCCAAGAAGAATTGCTCCCTACAGTACATTCATAAGTGTTTCCTACTATGCAGCTCTAAATGACCAGAGTGATCGGGCTTCCGTTGTCTCCCTGGGGAGGTTTCACCACAGCCTATTCAGGCACGCTGCTTGGAGAGCAAGAGACAGTGATTTCATTGTGTCTCATGTCCCGGGGTTTCTACAGAGAGGTTGGCTCCATGCTGCACCTGGAGCAAGCTGAAACATTCTGATGATGCAGTGGTGAAATTTCCTGTTCACTTGTCATCGTGAACCTGATGGGCAACGCCACTGTCAGCCAAAGTGCACGTGAGCCAAATTCCTAGTCAGCTCTGCTTGAAATAGATTCCATGCCAGGATATGACCCTCAAATGAAAACATCTTGCAACTCTGCTTGGCTTCAATTCATGTCCCTTGGAAGTCCATGGACAAGGGACAAAGCTCTTCTGGTAAGCTCGTTGGGACAATGACTAGCAGACTGTGTGCTGGTTATCATAAGTAAACAACAACAACAACAACAACAACAACAGTTGTCAGAAGTCAATATGTACAGTTCTTCCAATAAATTGACGTGCTATATATCTGGGGCCTGAGCCAGGGAATGCCTAACTCCCTGATTATGAAAGAGGTAGAATAAGGGTACTAGCTATTTTCAAGAGATTAATTAATTATACATTGTGATACAAGGTCTGATTCTGTTCTAACTCTTCTCGTCTGCTGGGGTAACTCAGCTGGTTCCTGTGGGGCTCTTCTTGACTAACATCAGTGTCGTGGAGCAAGCTCACTTCATTTGTAAACTGTGAATGTTTGGTAGCATGTACAGGGCCTGTAGCATTCCTTTCTGAGAAACAGTACAGATGTTGGTAGGATGCTGGCACCAGATATTACCACAGTGGTATGAAATATTTGAAACCACTAAGTGGTTCATCTTTCTTCCATTGAATTAAATATGGTCTAAAAAATTCTCTTTGTAATTTATTTAGGTTGCTACTTTTTGCCAGGCAGATAAAAAGAATCTTAGCTTAATAACATATTTGGTTATGATATTGGGGCTTTTTGAGAAGTACATTTACGGAGCATGGCAGAAGATGTTATTTGGAGGTTATTTATTCTGGAATCAACCTCCCTGAACTCCTGGTAATGGTTTCTAAAACATTTCTGGAGTTTCAAGGATGAAATGCTTACCATTTTCATTTGCTGCTTCCTAGCACTGGTCTTGCACAATATGGACAATGGACTTGCACAGTAAATCATTTTTCAATTCATTGGAGTCACATTAGCTGCAGCCTTCTGCATTTCTTAGAAATACATATTTTCAGAAGAGCTTAGCACTGGCATGATTCTGTTTCCTGTGATGTAAATGAAGATTTCCTGCAAACTTCAACAGCAGCAGGTAGAGGCAAGTGCTGAGCACAAAGTCTCACCCTTGGTGATTTGCCCCTATTGCAGCTAACTTTTAGGAAAGCCAACATCACAGCCAGTGTATTGGCTGTTTTAAAACTACTCTGCTTCTTTCATTTGTGCATAAGATCTATAAATAAATTCAGGCATTTTTGTTCCAATAAGCTCTGTTCATAATGACACTATCCTTAAATAGCAGGGAAGCACTGTAGTAATATAATGAATTCTTTTCTGTGTTTTGTTTGCAAGCTGATTAAGTGCAATCACAGTGGCTTAGTTCAGAATTGTTCCTTTATGGAATACATTTAAAAATAAAACAAAACACAGTCACCCATGAAGGACTTCATAAAATGTCCAGGCTGTGAAAGGCAGTCAGCAATCTGTGCAAGTCACGTTCAAAACCTTTGTTTGACAAACTTTCCCAGAAGATTGGCAAAATGTTAAATAGCAACTGTACATGGAATTAGAAAATGAACAGAATCAGCTGACCTGAGAAAGATCTGAACTTGTAGTTCTTCCCACAGCCAACTCTATCATACAATTTTTTTCAGAAACATTATGCTGATAAAATCTCCCAGGCTCTGAATGTTTACTGCTCAGTCATTTATTGTCCTTTTTAATAAACAGGTCAGGGGACGTATTTGTGAACATGGCATATTTTTTTCCAAAATCATCAGGCAGCCAATATTTTTCAGTACAATAGCCTGCTTGTCTTGGGCAACTTTTTCATTCTGAACAAGGGCATGAATGTTTCAAGATTAGCAGGACAAATGACTTATTTATGTTTATGCCTCTTTTTGTTGCACCATTTCTTTAAATACCCTTTCATTCCATTCAGCTATCCTTACCTTCCCTAGCTGTTGTAGATAGTCTGACTTGTGCATTAATTATTTTAGTTTTATTAAAGAATATCAGACTCTGAGAGTCCCACTACAATAATAAGACCACCTTAATGAGCAGATGTCTGCTTGCACCTCTTTGCAGGGCAATGCAGTACAGAGACATGGATACAGTCCCTTGGGTGATATATTTAAAGCTGCCTACAAATTAGCTACTTACAGTGGGCAAGACCCTCGTAGCTATTTGAACTTCTTTAGTCTTCGTTCAAACAGGAGCTCTACATTTCTATACTCATCAAAGTCTGCCTGTTTCAAACCTTGAAATTTCATTGACTTTTCTAAGCAAATTAGCAATATTTTTGTCCTCTTGCCATGTGCATTACTTTTGGCAGTGCTTGGTGTGGCTGCCCTTCCTCTGTCCCCCATATGACACCTGTACAGCCCCGTGATCCCTGGAATGCAGCAGTGCCTGTGACGTGCTGGTGGAGATGAGAACCTCAGAAGAGGAAACATGGCTGTGGCAGGACACTACAAACACTCCTGGAGCATTGGCTAATGCTGTGCTGGGATGGGACATCAGAGTAAAGCATTTGGTTATTCTTAATGACTTCCTTCTGGAACAAGGACTCAGAGAATCTTAGATGGAATGATCAGCTCTTTACTTTGCCCTGAGAATCACTGGACTTTTCCAACTTTTGAAGAGTAAAGTCTTTGCAGATGGCACACAGATAATTCAAAGACAGTTGTCCTTGTTTTGGCTGGGATAATTGTCTTCCTAATAGCTGTTACAGAGCTGTGTTTTGGATTTAGGATGAGAATAACATTGATAACACGCTGATGTTTTAGCTGTTGCTGAGCAGTGTCTGCACAGAGTCAAGGAAATTTCAGCTTCTCATACTGACAGAGAGGAAGCTGGGAGGGGGCACAACCAGGACAGCTGGCCCTCACTGGCCATAGGGACATTCCATACTTTTTGGCATCATGCTCAGCATATGGAGCTTGGGGGTGCTGGCCAGGGAGTGGCTGCTCCTGCTCAGAGACCAGCTGGACATCAATCAGCTGGTGAACAGCAATTGTGTTGTGCATAATTTGTTTTGCATGTTTTTTTCTATTATTATTATTATTTTCTATTTATTTTCAGTTGTATTATACTGTCTTTATCTGAAGCCAGGAGCTCTACCCGTTTTTTCCAATTCTGTCCCCCAGACCAGTGAAGGGAAGGAGTGAATTGCTGTGTGGTGCTTAGCTGCCTGCTGGGTTATACCACAATAGTTGTGTATTGGAGGCACAGAGAAAATGCATAGCAAATCCTTAAAAAAATCATAAAAAGACCAGAAGAAAGCAGGTGTGATGGCAACTGATTGAGGAAGATCTCAGAGATCAGAAGATCTCTCTAAGAAAATATCATTAGATCTGGAAGGTTAAACAGAATTCACCCAAAGGCAGGAATTCTGAGAAACTACTTGCAAACAATATGGACTTGCACAATAAATCATTTTGTGCATGATTCCTAACTAAGTGATTCCTAACACATCAAATGTGTTAGGAAGAGGCATCTTGCCAGAGAATCTATAGGGCAAGAGATTATTTAGTCATTAGGGCCAAACAACATCCTCTTTAAGAAGGCAAGTGCAAAATTACCTTTCTACTGCAGCACTGGGAATGTTACTACACTAGGATCCTTCTTTGCACAGGATGCAGCAGATGATTTGCTTCAAATTGGTGCTAAAAATTACGTGAAAATTTCAGGAAGACCTTGTCATAGCCACTGGCAGGTGGAATTCAACACATACAAATGCAAATCCATTCCTTACACCTACTAGGATAGGCTCAGAGTTACTGCTAACACTGAGGAATAAAGTATATATCTCATAACAAATAGTATGTGAAATTATCATCTTAGTGCTCAGTACTGTTCTGCTGAGGCCTTTTTATTTGTTCTGGCCTTTTTATGTCAGAAAAGATATAGAGGGGAGGAACAAAGTTGAATAGCAGTGCAGAGTAGCTTCAACACAAGAGAAGCACCACTCTTATACCTGAAAAAGGAATGAGGCATGGCCTTACAACAGATATCATAAAGGACACAGAACTCAGGATGATAGCTGGAAAGGCTCTTCCAGTGAAGGAACTGGAAAGTGTCAAGTAAAGGCAGAGTTCCAAAAAAAAAAAAAAGGAATTTTGTTTCACACTCCACATAGCTAAGCTGTGGGTTTCCTTGACACGGGATGCTGTGGGCAAACAAAGTTTATATAGGTTCAAAATGAATTGGACAAAGTTAAGAAAATTCTCTCAGGGTTTATTAGATGTAAAAAATGCAGCCTTTCCTTTGGGAACAACAAATCACTGGAATCTGTGAGAGCATCGGGTGATGTACCACCACATACTTATTTTGTTCTTATACTTTCCCTGCACACCTTCTACTGATGGCTGTCAAAGGCAAGATCCTGGGCAAGGCAGGCCTTTGATTTGATTTGATTTGATCCTTAATGCCTTGTTGCTTTTTAAGACAGTCTCTGTGCATAGGAGATCTCCCCCCTGTGCTACTGCTGGGACAGGAGTTTAGTTGCTGCAAGTGGTTTTCAAGGCTGTCTTCCCTCAGTGTTGATACTGAAGAATTTCCTTTGCCTGTTAACAACAGACTGGAGCCTACACACAGCCCAGGAGGGAGAGCCCTCCCTCCACACCTCTGCCCTGCTGCTGCTTGACATGGCACACCTGTGTCAGTGGAGGAGCTTTGGAAGACAAATTACATGGGGAAGGGACATTCATTTTTCAGTAGCTTAATACAGAGAGAGACCAAGATGAATGGAACTGATTTCCAATGTTACCCTGGAGATGTAGAAAGCATATAGAGATGGTCATATAATGTTCATCTAGTGGTCTCTACAGTGTAAGCACAACTATTGTTTTATGACTCAAAACAGTTAGATTTTTGTTAATTTATTTTTTGTGTTTAAAAACTCCTTTGGGAGGCCTGTGAAGCAGAATATATGTGATTTTTTCAGCCTGTTGTGATGCCTGAGTTTCTGCAGAAGACTGTCACTGGATTTTTCTAAAGATGCTTTTTTTTCCCACTCAGATGAGAAGGAGACAGGTTGGTTGTAATCAGTTACTCAGCCTGTCAGCTTTCCATTCTGGAAATCTGGCTGTTACACTAAACTAAAACATCAGACCCAACCCTGATGAGTGCCAGAACCTGGGCTAAGGAATGCACGAGGGAGGAAAGTGGTACAAGTTTGTGCAATCTGAAAGGTCAGAGAGGCAAGACACAGAGAAAAGATGGCCTTGAGTAGGGTTGCCAGATGCAAATTTCTAATCCAAGGGAATTAAGAATGTTTTTATTTGTGTTGCTTTTCTCACAAAGATGGTATTTTCATTTTCAGCTATAAAAGAGATCTGCCAGAGGTGGGGACCTCTGGAAACCTTCTGAACTGGTGCATGCAAGAAACCACTGTGGGAAAACCTCCAATGACTGATTTATTTCCTAACAGTCAGCAGGCTTGAAACAGGTAACAAATACTGAACGTAGATATGGGATGACACCACAGCTATCCAAACCACACAGCCAACAAAATAACTGTCCACAACAAAAGAGCAGAGAAAAGGGGCAGTTTTCTGCTGTGCTTTGTGCATTAACACTCTGCAGAGCAGATGGTAGGCTGACATAATGGATTATTGTATAAAATTCGCTGTCTTTTCTTCTATTCCTTTTGCAACCTGTACCTTTCAATTACTGTGTCTCACTGTTATTCAATGCTAAACTTCTTTCAGCAGATTATTGTACTTGATTACTTGTCTGTACTTGAGTACAGACTTTTTGTTACATGGTATACATCTTATAGGATTATGAGGTCTGTTCATGAAGGGCACAGCAGCACAAATAACAATACAACTAGAGGTAGAAAAATTAATCATAAACTACTTTTTAAATTAAATCATTATCTCAATGCATTCTGTAGTGATGAATTTTAATGAGAAAATGCCATCTTGGAAATACAGTACTGTATGTTAAATGAGTAATGATAGTAAGGGGACGTTGATGCAAAGAGACTGAATATCTCATATTGAACACTTACAGGGTCTGATTCCAGACTTGAAAAGTGATTGCCTGTTAGAAGAAAAATACTTTTTTGCTTTATCATTCAAGGAATTCACAAGCGGGAGATGCAGCCAATGAAGACATTTCAATGCGAGTAGAGTATTTATAGGAAAAAGTAATATTACCTTACTTGATTTGCAAACACCCTCATTTAGAGTTCTCTGACATTCAGTGTTAACAGATCGGCCTGGATTGCAGTAATCAGCTCAGTTACAAAAGGCTTCTGCTATATATAACACAAATGGTACAGAAGGTGCTGTTCTCAGCAGGCAAACGTAAAACCAGGTGAAAGAGCAATGATACACAAGTACAGCCTGGGTGATCACAGCTAATAACAAAAGCATGTGACTTCAACCAAAGTTTTAAGAAAGAAACTTTCTACCCTAGTACAAATAGTGGTGATGCAGGTGGACCATATCTAATAGTTCTACCTGCAGAAAATTATTTCGATGCATCTGCACATGCCTTCCAGTTTGGCAACTCTTAGATCTGTGTGTGCGAGACAGAGAACCTGGTTCCCCCTTCAGCAATACAGTGAAAGAAACACAGATGAGACTTTAGACCTGCTTAGGTCTAAAGACAGTAGGAAGCTGATTCTGTGATGGATAAAGCACTTCCCTTTACAAACGTTTTGCTTTTTTGATAATTTGTAGTGAGCACTGCATAGCACACTGAGCATGCATGTTGTCAGCATGGTAGCACTGGAACAGACAAACACAACCCAAATTACTTAATTTGCCTTGAGTGTGCACCTAGAGCTCTGCAAGAAGCAAGGCTTTCTGCTGCATTGACAAATATCAACTTAACTGAAGCTCTCCTTCTCTTCTTAGTGAAGTTCTCTCATTGGGGATAGATTTCTCTCTTCTTTTGAGGGGCGGTTGGGGATGTAACATATTGAACAGACTTAAAAATGAAAATAAAAATGTTGCAAACATTTTCCCTGACATTTCAGTGGAAAGTTGCTGAGCTGGTTTTGATCTGCAAAATTTATTCTGATTTTTCTCAAAGCAGGAGAAAAGTGTGTTCCTGTTGTAGAGAGCTGTGACTTTCTTACAGCATACCTCCAAAAGCCTACCTACTCTACTCACTTACAAGGCAGCCCAGGTCACCTCCTACACATCATGGGAGAACAGACAAGTATTTATTCTTCTTGCACTTGCTTAAAGTAGAGGAAATGGTACAATTTTGTAAGGCTTTTTTTTATTTTATTTTTATGTATCAGATCAAAACATAGACCCAGACCTTACTTTAAATGGATTTGTGTGTCAGCTTCTAACTTCCAGCAGAGATGTTAGTGGCAAAGCAGATTAGAAAACTGAAAAAGCAGTAGGTGAACAGGAGTTCATACAAAGAAGGTTGGGAAAATATCCAAGCGAGCGGCATCAGCAAGAGAGTTTATAATTTAATTAAATTATGAAAAGAGTAATGGGTCAAGTGATGAAAACAACAATACAGCCTTTCAAGGCAATGAGAATTAGAGAAGCCATCTTCCAACTCACAAAAAATCAGTCCTTCATTCCAGTAACACAAGAGCAATTGTAAATTCTGTTGATTGAGTTTGCATGCAGTGAGATATTAGATTTGCTCTAAGCTCTGCAATGCCTACTTTAGCAACTGTGCCACAAGTGCACAGTGAATATTCTGAATAATTCTATGCCCATAGGATGCCTATGAACAACAAGTGTGAGCTGAGATCACCATACAAAAATGAACTATGAAAATGTTAGGATTGTCCAAAAGTTTCATTTTTCTTCATCTTTTTACATCACTAAGATACAGGCTGTCAAATTTAACACAGGCCAGTAATTGCTGTGTAGACACCACAGAAGCAAAACCATCCCTGATTTCTAATGGCATCTCAGACTAAGCCCATTCTGCAGCTCTTCCTCCCCTGCCTCTTACCTTGTTTTTCCCTTCATTCCCCATGAACAGAAGGGGCCAGCTCCTGATTGTCCCATACAGAGTTTTAGGAGTAAAATTTCTTTTGGTTCTCAAAATATTTTTCCTTTTTCTGAGTTGCTTTATAGCTGTTGTTTGCTTTGCTTTATACAACTAAATTTCTTCACATCATGACAGCTTTGAAGAAAGTATGCAAGAAGAAAGCAAGTGAACTTTTAATATACATGCAACAGCATTGCCTGATCTGAGGTTTTAAACTGGCTTAAGTGTCATAGCCCTTTTCTGATGCATTTTTAAAAAACTGCCAGTGGTCCAGAGATTCACTGGAGTTTTAGAGTATTATCCTGCTCACAGTAATAATACTGTTACTGCAATTTATGATAATTAGAATTTATCAGATATTTAGTCAATAAGCCTTTAGTCACTTACTTTGACTGTTAGCAAGATGGAGTTGACTGTCCAGACCACTGAGCTATTTGTGGTGCTTCCTGTTTCATTTCTTCATCTCCTTGGCACCACTGTTTTGCTCAGGAGTTCAAAATCACTCATAAAACATAAACAATTGCCAACAGTTTGTATATGGGGTAGTAATAATAATAACATGATAGAATGAGGATTTTTGAGCTTGGAAACTCTAGTCTTAGAAGAAAGCAGCAGGATAGATCTAATTAGACTGTGCCAAAAGAGTAAAGTGATAGGGATACTAACAGCAAATATCTTCTCCTAGACCCCACTGACATGAAATCTAGGATTTAATTAAGGAAATCAACACACCATGGAATGAAGTAAATGAACCTCCAACAGAAAATGAACTGATTTAGTAACAGTTATGGGAGATGTTTTGTCTTGTGTCCACATGGTAGTCCTGGGCCAAAAGCTTCCTTAAACTTTCTTTGGGTTTTGAATGCTATTGCAGAGAGATGAAAAAAGGATCTATCCCTGCACTAATCTTTCTTACAACTGCAGCCCTATAAACTTTGTCTCTGTCTTCAGCAGTCCTTGATCAGTGACTACTTTACTGGTGATGAAAAGACTTGGAAGAGTAGTTGTCTAACCACCTGATCAAACCATCTTAGTTAGATCTAGAGCTAAAATATAGTAATAATAATATATCAGCAGTAGTGGTTTAATTTATATAATTAGTTTGTTACATTTTGGCTACAGTGCTAAACAGGATATTTTGATCATCTAATGCAAGAGGCTGCATTATGTTCTTCAAGTGTTGTAATAAGCTGAATTGCTAAAATCCTTCAGATTTTTCTTCTATCTGGACTTCAGTGGTTGATAGAGAAAGCTGCTAAGACAGAAGAACAAGACATTCCCACATGAAAAATATGAACAACAAGTAGCAGAGGACTGTGTTTGATGCATGAAAGAGCTACAAATACTGAGCAGATAAAGTGAGGCTTATTATCTCTTACTTCGTGCTTCAGGAGTTTGAATATGCTAAGAGACTCAAGAGTTGAAGTGCTGTAGCAGGAGTAATCTGGAGAGCAAGAAACATTGCCTAAGTGCCAGGACTGCCAGGCTGTCACATTCCTACCTGGGCTGGCTCTCAGACAGAAGCGTGGCCAGAGGTCTGCAAGTGTCTTGAATACTGTGCATACCACCAACAAACTCAGAAAATGTTAATGCTCCAAGGGTTGGGATGGTTTTTTTAACTATTCTTTATTTACTATTATTATTTTTTGTAAATAAAATTTCAATCATTGTAGTTAATATCCAGGGTTTATGGTGGCTTCTTTTGCCTGTAATTATAAGATATCCAGGCTGGGAATATATTACTTGAGGAATGCGGGTGGGGTAGAGTATCTGTTTTTTCCTCTAAATTCTTAATCAAGTTTCCTGTTGCTTAATGTTAAATACTGAGCAAGGTGGGAGCCAGTATCTCCTGTAGTTTGAGAACAAGTAACTTTTCTCATGGTAAGAGTCTCCACAGCTTTCCCATGAAAGCAAGCAAGCTTCTTGCTGTGGGTAAATGGGCGCAGTTCCTCTCAAGTCAATGAAAATCTGGCTTTAAGGAATTATTTAGCAAGTGTTTCTTGTTTTGAGTATTTTCCTTTTTTAGACCTTTTGTCACTTCTGGTCAGTCAAACACTTCCAGCAAGCCAGGAACACTCTGTTACAGAGCCACTGATACAAATTGTCCCAGCTAATGCAATATTAAATGCAAAAGAACTTTACAGTTCTGCGATGTGCTTTCAATCTGAAAGAAGCTCATTTTTGTTAAGGAACATGACAGGGGTCTGGAAACTGTTGTCATATGAGATTTAAAAATATGTTGTACAACAAAGATCTTAACTTTTCAGAGTTTGGGATGTTTTGGAGAGTGGCCTAGTACTTTTCTGGTTTTTTGTTTTGGGATCAACTACCCTTTGTTTGGTGGGCTTTCTTTCATTTCTAAAGCTACTTACAGTTCCATATTTTTTTCTTCAAACCTTCCCACTTTTCTAAAACCCCAAGATACATTATGGGCTCCTGACTAAATTCAGGATATATGTGTGGGGCCAAGCCTGTTCTCTTACATGCTGCTGTAAAAAAGGTCAGCTTTCTGTCATTCACTTCTCCCCTTCCTTTTCTGTTTCTACATGAATCACTTCATTGGCAGGCTATAATTTATAGTTTCCTCCCTGTAATATAAGTGCAAATGGTTCATTTTACTGACATAAATTATATGCAAAGGACATGCTTAAAGTTGATCAGGCTTACAAGCCTGCTCTTACAGCCTTAATTTGTACCTTATACAAGAAGAAAAATAGTAAATGAAAAGATAATGGCATAAGGGAGTATGACAATTAAAATAGGTGGGAAGAGAGGAGAGAGATCTCATTCTTGGAAACATTTTCCTTGGAAACTTAATTAACTCTAGATGAATCCCACACAAATAAAATAATTTTCAATTTATCTTTCAGTGTGTTAACTCTGTATTTTTTGGTGAAATAAAAGAGAAATAAGTATATAGCCTTTAATAATTATATAATCACCCTTCTGAACATGAAATTAAAGAAGAGAAAAGAAAACAAATCAAAAGACCCTAAACAAAAAGAAGTGAAATGAGAAGAATTGTGTATTGAAATTTGGGATAGGGAGCCAGCAGCAGTGCAGCAACATGTCTGGGTAAAGCAGGAAACCCCAAATCCAGTGAGCTGCCTTGTAATTTAAGATGCTGATCTCAGTGCCTGTAACGCTAGTAATGTGTCATTTCTGGAAGTTAGGATGACACAAAACCTGTGTGGGAAGGAGGGAAAGCAACCTGCAATGTGGGATTGTTTGCCTTTTAATGAAGGATAGCTGAGAAGTTAATTGTACCTATGGGTTTTAGATGAATGCAAGTAACCTGATCCTGTGAAATCTGTGGATGAAGTTCACCCTTCAGCTTCCTGTGAAGCTTGGCATGGGGGCTGCTATTGTGCACTGAATCACAGGAGACACCAGTGCCTGGAAGGCAGCAGTTAGCCCTTGTTTGCTTTCATCAGTCAGCCCCAGAGCTGTGATTAGGGTTCTCCCCAGATCATTCATGCTTTCTGTAGGAATAACCAGCATCACTGTATGATGCATCTTTCTGTTAGTAGACCAACTACTGTATTACTTGAAATTCAATTTTCTTATTTTAGGTATTGCTTGGAAACTTCAACTCATGTGCTTTAAGGAAAAGCAGCCACTACATTCCCCTACCAAAGTGAGTGTACTGGTGTTAGATTTCACTGTCTTCTTCAGTGCCAACGTAAGTAACATCAGTCCTGTTAGGACAAGGGACTTGGAGATCTGTGTGAGAATCATCACAGAGGGAAACACTACGGACTACTTCTACCAAAAACATAATTTGCTTCACAAAGCAAATCATCATCTGGCTTTTTCTTTGTAACCCAACTCAATTCTTAATTAACTTTAAAATACCTTTGGCAACTCCTTCCCGGATATTTTAAAACAACAGGGAGAAAAGTCTAAATTGTCTAGCATGGTATGCTTTCCAAACATCTAATTAGAAAGTGGTGGGTCATTTAAAAAATAACCACCTTGACAATAAGAAAGAAATTAGTGCTAATTGTAAGCATTCTATACAACAATTTTCTCCGAAATAATGCTCCCAAATATCTACTGGAAATCTAGCAGCTTCTCCAGACATAATGGACTCAGTTTGCTCCCTGGTGTTCATACTCTTCTGTTGAGGTTGGTGGCCATGAAATTTATGACATGAACGTACTCTGTCTTTTCCCATTATACCTCAGAAGTAGGAAACTGCAGCAATGGAGAACATATTCAAAAATGCACCCCTATCAGAACCTGCCTGCTTGGTTGCCAGAGTCAGAAAAACGCTCCCAAGGTAGACAGACCATCAGTTAGCACAGCGTGGCTTGCAGCAGCCTGCATGTAAAAGACTCCTATTAAGCAGAGTCTGAAAGTGTTGACTTAAAGCTGTAGAAAACAAATAAAGTCTTTTTCTGTTCTTCAAGAATATTCCTGTTGGACTATAGAAGCCAAATGATGCTTCTTTTGAGCAGCTCCCTCACAAGTAACCCCAGCCTGCTGATTGCACCTGTTTTGCCCTAGAGCAAAGCATGAAAATGAAGCATAGTTTCTCTTTTCTGAAGAAACTCATAAAAATCCCTCCTAGAAATGCTGTTTAAACATGAAAACTGGACAGTTATTCTTCTGCAATTTCTAAAATCTCATAGTCCCAGCAACAGGCTCAACACATCTGGTTTCCAAAGGCTGGCATTGGTGTGTCATATCTATAAAGTAGATTATAGAACTCTTGCTTAAAGGAGTAACTACCATTAAAATAGTAGGGACCTTTATCTGGCAATATCAGAACTGTATTGCTTTCCTTCATTTTTACTTCTGCAGCATGAATGAAGAAATTCCTGTGAATTGTTGATCTGTTTCAGAGCCACTTTAGACAGAACATCACAGTCCTGGGTGAAACCTTGGACCGAGCTTATCAGTGGAAAAATTCCCAAGACAGCACGATATTTAGTTTAAGATCCCAGTTTCTATAACCTTATGAGCTCACTGTAGATGGGATATAGGTACTGTAGCTCTGAAGCCCTTTCTTCCTTTTTGATTTTTGTTAGCATGGATCAAAGACAATCTTGACACAACTTAGTTTTCTTTTATTATCACTCATTGACAATAATGTTGTGCTGTGAAGCCAAGGCCAAAAGGAAAAGAAGAATAAATTACAATCACTTATACTAGAAATTAATTCAGGATCTCCTTTGTGATTCAGTTAGGTATACTGCTAAAATTCACAGCGAACTTATTTATTTTAAATTTTTTGAGATAGTTCTAGAAAAAGCAGCTTAAAATGGCTTTTAAAATTTCCAGGAAACAACCATGTTCAAAGCACTGTTTTGGCTTGATAGAATATTTTTAAAGGAAATTGAGATCTTTCTTTTACAAAAAATTTAAAGTCAGTTAATTTAGGCTGAAACATAAACCCAGATTGAAGATAATGGAACAAAACAGATTAATTTTATAGAATCAGAGAGGGAAGATTCATACTGAAACAAGCTGACAACATAAATAATAAGTCATTAAAGATTTTGGTTCACCTGAATGCACTTTTGTTTTAATCAGAGAGCATTGTCCACTTGCATACTGATGGTTATTTCAGATTGTAGTCTCCACGGACAATTCTGAAAACAGTACTATTTTTTAGCCAAGGGTAGAATAACTGAGTGCAATTCTCTCTTGATTTACATGGAGTCACAACAGTGATATTAGATTAAGTTAACTTGGAAATTTAGCCTATTTAGTAGTGGTCAGCTATGTGTATTGCTCAGCTCCACTACACTGTTCAAGGTTCAGAGGAAATGAACATGGAAATGTAAACCTCTGGTTCAGTTGCACACTGTTAAAAGATTAAGTTTCATCTTTCCTTCCACTAAACAAGTATAAAGTCAGTTCTTATTAGCAGCGCAATCATGTCCTTTGCATTTTACCAAATAGCAAGTATTTTCAGTCAGTGTTTAATGTGCTTGCTCTTCTAACTGCTACAAACGATCTCGTTCAACCAGATAAACCAGTCAAAAATAGCATTCAAATAATGCTATTTGCTTTCTCCAGTTAGCTCAGGAACTCTGTCTCATTATGGTGGGATGTTATGTGGAGCTACACTTACCAATTCCAATGTTATTTTATGTATCTATCAAAAGTACTTGTTTATCTGAACCTACACCAAGCCAAATTCATCCCATCACTGAAGTGGTGTCACATCCAAGAGCAAAAATCTCAGAGTATTATAGGGGACCTTTCCACTAACTTCATCCTGTGCTGGCCTGAGCCTTTATTTAGCAATTTTCCTGAATGATGAAAAAGGGAAAAAAAAGCATGTGTCTTCTCCTGGCAGCCAGAAAGCATCTTGTCTGCCTCTCCTTCAAAGTTGCAAACAATAATTCTCCTTTATAACTATGTATTGTTTCTGGCAATAATTATGGATATAAAGCCAGATAAATTTGGTGTAAATTAGCAGCACTCTGTGAAGTCACTGGAGCTGTGCCAGTATATACCAGTTGAAGGAATGGCACATAATGTGATGTTCTGGAGTTGTGCCAATATATACCAGCTAAAGGCATGGCCCATAATTCTCCACATCAGCATCTTTGTGCTGCACTCCTTTATCAACAGCTGCTACATATTCTAAAACCAGAAAGAGAGTCCTGTTTTTCAAGGTCTGTGGAGCACAGGCAGTTTTCTCATTACAACTATTTTACAGGGTCTTTGAGAAACAGAACCATATGTGATTAAGGTTTCTGGGCCCTTTCCCAGTGCAAATAAAAAAAATACTTGCATTAGATCCATGCAGTGTTTTTGCATGTCAAAGGTTATTTGGTCCAAGTGATCTGGTATCCTTCTAAACTCCAAAAGATGCAGAGAGCTGCTCCCTTCAGCTCCTCATACACAGCCATTTGGTACACAGAGGGTTCTGACCATTGTACTGCACACAAAAGGCACAAGCATCTCCTGCCTACATCTGAGCTGCACTAGGAGACAAGTGCTCAGGCATAGGGCATGTTTATATTTATTCAGTTATTAATATAATTTCATATGTAAATGTTTGATGAATTTGACTGTGTATGTATTAAGATGATTGAATGGTTTTTTTTCTTGCTTAAAGGTAAACCACTAAATGTTTATCTCCAGGAGGTATAATTAATAATATTTGCAATCTGCAGTTACGGTGTTCTGCCCTGTATTCTAACACAGGACATGAGTTTTGCTCCAAGGTATTTACAACTTAATGTTGCCACAGGTAGTAAAATTTCTCTTTTTGTTCTTTGCCTCATCTAATTTATTCTAGAGTCAGCTACATAGCTAAAGCCTGTAGCTGCCACCCCCAGACTAATACTTGAGCTAGACCACCTAAAAGCACTTCTCTTACACAAATACAAATGAGGACAATTGCTAAGGATCTATGTTTCCCAGCAGACAATACAGCCTTTGTTCAGTTGATAGGTGCTTGGGTTTGTTTTTTTTCTTTTTTTTTTTTCCTCTGGAAGAGTGGTAGCAAACGTACAGCCTTCCCATTTTTCCTTGGAGCCTGGGATCAGTAGACTGTTGAGTGCGATTTCTTGCCTTATCTAAACCTCTCAGTGATGGTCACTCGGGAGCAGACAGGCAATGCCACAGACGTTCCCAGACAGGAAAAAGTGGCCCCAGAGGAAAAGATTGAGCAGGTCTGTGTTTAAATGGATCTGACAGCTTTGCTTAGAGAAAGATGTTTGTCCCTGTTTATGGACATGTCCTTTTCCCCCCTTACGATTCCCAGGACCAGCATTACATTTACTGTGTGTCTGACTGTCTGCTTAGGGAACCAGAGGTCATGTGTCCCACAGGCAGTGGGGATGGGTGAGAAATAAATCCACCAAGGCTGCTATTCACAAGAGAGTTGAGTCTTTTCCATAACATTTCCATTATCCTATTTAAAGTTTAATACCCCAATGACGGAAGTCTCTCCGTTTGTGTCAATGGAAGTATGGTCAGTGTCTGTCCTAGCTGCACATGCACACATATTTTAACAAAAACCCTTCTGAGGCTGGAAGAACAAAAATTTCAAAACTATTTTACTGGTATTTAAGTTACAAAGTGAAATCAATTGGTAGTCAACTGGTTGTAGTGATTCACAATTTTTTTTTTCTGAGCTGTGTTTTATATTATTTTACTTGTCAGATAAGATAAAGACTATTATTTTTAAACAAAAATATTCTATAGACTTTTTTTTTGCTGTCAATATTTGCATTTTGAAGACATATAGCAGAAGTAAGAAAATCTTCAGCCAGAGTTTAATTTTAGAAAGGAAATATGGTATCATGCTTGAAGATTTTCTTAATCAGTTGGATTTGTCCTGACTTTCAACTTTAGATAAGAAAATAGACCATTTTATCACAAGGTTTTAGTGTGTGTGAGGTTTAGTGCCAACCAAAAATGGCTCCCAGTATCTTAGTTATTAAAGTTATATTTGCTGGTGATTATACCTATTTCCTGCATAAAATGAAGTTTCCACAAATACTTAATAAGTCAAAAGAAGTCAAATAAATGGCATGCCTCTGGAAATATGAAATAAATTAATATTTTTCTGAGATTTGAGTCCCCCATCCACTGGGTTAAACATACTAGGAACTTATATTCATTCCTGACAATGTCTGAAACATCCTGCATCTGATAAAACTTCACCAAATCATTGTTTTTATCTTCCAAGATGTTGAAGCTCTCTCTGTGGTCTTTCCTCTTTGGTGTAGAGGAGCCAGACACTTTCCACCACTAGACAGAGTTAAAAAATAGCCTTCTGCTGTGATCACAATATATGAACCCTAACCTCTCTTTAAAAACCCAGAGACTTTTCTAATGTTTTCAGTTACTTTAGTCAATGGTTTTGCTGAGATTTTTGCTAGCAACTTTGATGTATATATGCATATATATATATATATATATATATCTCACAGGTAAGTTTTTTTTAATGCTTACCTAATAAGATTTTTTCTAAATGGTTATCTAAAAATTACTATATTTAATAATGTAGCTTTTAATAAAATAAATATGGTTATTGTAAAATTATTGATATTTAATTCAGTCTACATATTGAAGGAATATTCTTTTGAAAATATACTAGGCCAGCCAGAGATAAAAGGAACTTTAAAAAATGACAAGACAAAACAATACAAAACAAAGCAAAAAGTTGTTCCAATGCTTTTTCTTCTATTTCCCACAATCATGAATTTCTGAAATAAGTGCCTGAGGGGCTTGATCCAAACCTCTTTGAAGATGAAAGGAGAATGGAGCTGTGGAGCTTTTGTCTGAGCCCTGTAGGTGCTCCTGGTGCTCCAGGTTTAGAGCACCCTTGCAGAGCAGCTGCACTTGGTGTTTGCAAGACACTGATCAGCACAGTGCATTGGGTCCTGACAGTCCTTCAGTCCTGAAAGCCCTTTAGCACTTCATGTTAAATTTCTGCCAGAAGGACAAAAGGGAGTGTCTTTCTTGTGACTTCAGTGAATGTGAGTAAAGATATAAGAAGAGTATTTTGAAATAGCCATAATGGCTACCAAACAAGGCACAAAATCTAATAAGACACAGCACTACTGCAGTTCATAGAAAAAATGACAGAGAATGGAAGGAAAGCTTAAAGTCCCCAGTCAAAAAAATAAAAGTCTAATCCTTGATGCAGACAGAAACAATTATTTGCCTGCAGCTATTCACTGGAAAGAACCACAAACTTGTGAGCACTGACAGCTCATGATCTATTTAGTCATTGGTGTACGCACCCCACAAAATAATGGCAGGGTGCTAATTATATTGAACTGTATACTAAGGTTCTAGTTAATTTTTAACTCTGGAAAACTCTCATGAAATTAATCAAAGGTAGAAACTGAAGGACTTTGGGTCAGAACTGAAGGTCCATTGTAGCTTACAAGCAGGTCTCTACCACATAATCCTCTGGCCAAATGGGTTTGGCCAGCTACAGATTAGAGTTTTGCTGGTTTGTTCTCCTTAATGGAAATCTCATTAAAAATCTCAGAGATACAAATTATTTGCAAAAGGCACCATAATCAACGCCCTTAGTGTCCACCTGGCTAATCTTTCACATCTGAAAAGTCTTCCTCCTCAATTCAACCAAGCTTTCAGCAAATGCTACTGTACACAGATGAATTTGATGATTACTCCCAGAAGTGCAACTAAACTGGACATCATCTTGTAATAGCATGACATGCTTGCCTTGAATATCAATAGGAGGAATATAAAAGTTCCTTGTGTTTGCCCCCAAATTACAGCATTTTCACAGCCTGCTCTCCTGCCCATATATACTATCTTCACATCATACTTGTCACTGCTTCGTGTTGACTGCAGGAAGGGCACAATTCCAGATGGATTTCTGCTCCAGGTTGCTCTCTACGGAGAATGCAGGGGCTGAGGAGGGCTCCTAAAGAGGACAGACAGGACCCACTGCCCTTTGGCTGGAGATAACTTTTCAGCTGACCTGAGTATGATTCATCAGAAAACGCTGACCTATTAACTTTTTCCCTACCATTTCTTCCAGCAAAGAATCTGAAGGTAGGTTGTCATTGGCTCATGTTCACTCCTGGTGAAGAAGAACTCCCACGTGTCTAAAATGCCTTGTACAAATGCAAACATCCCTATTTGCAATGCCATGCTTCACCTCTGAAAATGGAGGCAGCTAACTTCAGCTGCTTTACCTTCTCCTCAGTGCAAGCCTCTGGACTATTGGGAAAGTAAGAGATCTTGAAGACTTCTGACATTGTGACACTCAGTTTCCCTCCTCATTTGCCAAGGACTCACAAACACAGACCTTGAAATTTCTGAACAGCTTCCCATTGGCTTCAGTGGCTGTTGGACTGGGCTTGCAGGTACAGCTCCAAATCTATTCCCAGTGAGGCAGAGTTTCTGACCCCTGTAAATTGGTAATTTGGGATTCCCTGCTTTCTTCCAAAACTATGGGCTCCAGCTGTGGCATACAAAGTACTTGAGCCATGCCAAGAAGCCAACTAGAATAATTTTCTTCATGAGAACTAATTAGGTTAAATTGGGTGCCCTGCTCTGAGGGATTCAATCACAGAGACAAGAGCGAGAGAAGGAGCCTGGCTGGTTTGGCACGAGCAACAGTGAGGGCTGTGACTGTGCTGGTCTGTGAGAAACCTGGGGCTGGCAAGCAGTCTTCACATGATGTCACCTTTCCCTGACTTGTGAAAAGGTTGCAAGGACCTGCAGCAATCCTCCCAGAAAGGCTTGGTCCTGCTGCTGGATGCAGTGTGTGGCTGCCGGGGCACACACCTCATGAGGGAGTACGTGCAGGGCAAACAAGCTCCGCTCCAGGAGTGTTTATCTCGTGGCACAGAATGCCGCATGCCCCGGATCAAAGCTGGTGGGAACAGATGCTGTTAGCAGAGCAGCAGCTGCACTCAGATCCTGTCCACACCCTTCCTGTTTGCAGTGGCCTACCCAGGGGCTATTATGTTCCCAACAGGGCGATGATTGCCCCTCCTTCCCACCCCTGCTGCCACTCTCCAGGGAGGGTGTACTGGCGCTCCCCTCGCTGTCTGCCTTCGGGTTCTCATTGTTTCTCTCGGAAGGTGCAGATAGTGGGCTAGACACTCCTTGGCTGGTGCTCTGATAAGGGTCTGGAAATTGTTCTCATGTCTTACACAGAAGCTCGCTTGAAAGAAGGAACTCTACCCAAAATAACAAAACTGACCTCAAGGCTCATTATTTTCTTTCAATTAAGGAGCTTGAGCCTGTCCAGACTGGAAAGAAAGAAAAGGTCAGTGTGGCCAGACTGTATCTTTTACTGGACTGGAGTAAGGTGGTATTGCAGTGCGTGATGTTACCACGCTTTCTTGCAAGTGCTCTGGAGACTGCATTCCAGCTCTGCATGCAAGGAAAACTCTTTTTCCTCACTGCCCTGCAATGACTTGACTGTTGTCCAAGTCATTTGTATAAAGTTTGGCTTAACCAAAATAACCCTAACTGTGAGCAACAATAGTGTAATCTTTCTTCAGTAGGGTGGAGAGAACTGCAATCACAGTAAAAGGAGGTGACTGGAAAGCAGATGTTCAACAAGAGGACCTGGGCAAGAAGGAAGCATGTTCCTTTTCATCCTGGCTGCCCAATAACCTCTGATCCATCCATTAGTTTATGATTGGTTCAACCTGTAAAACACAGCAGACTTGACTTTGATTTTCACTTGTGAAAATCAGGAATACTTGCCAAAGGTATCACTGGAGCTAATCAATTGAATTTGGATTTTAAAATGCCTTCTGATTTACATCTGTAGCAAAGACAGAAATTCTTTGGCAGCTTTGGTCTGGCATTGTCAAGTAGTAGCACAAACATTCCTACAGGTAAAACAGTTCCTATGTTGGTTCCAGTGTGAAGCCTGATTAGTTCAGAAGAGTCATCATCTTCAAAAGACCATTTTAAATACACTGCTAGCAGGCACAGTTTATTTTTCCGTGGTGCTTGCAAGTTCAACAGCAAATCTGATACAAATGGATATAATGTAAAGCAATTTCTCTCAGAACAAATATGATCCCTCCCCTCTACTGGGCCATAGTGAGGCCACATTTGGAGTATTGGATTAAATTCTGGTCCCCACAGTTCAAGAAAGACAAGGAGCTACTGGAGAGGATCCAGTGGATGGCCACAAAACAGAGGTCCATAAAGATGATTAGAGTTCTGGACCTTCTCTCTTACAAGGAGACACTGAGGGAAATGGGCCTGTGTAGTCTGGAGAAGACTGAAAGGGAATCTTATCAATGCATATAAATATCTCAAAGGCCAGGAGGATGGTGCCAGACTCTTCAGTGGTTCACAGCAACAGGATGAGAAGTAATGGCCATAAACTAAACCACAAGAAGTTCCACCTCAACATAAGGAAGAACTTCTTTGCAGAGAACTGGAACACCCTGCCCAGGGAGGTCATGGGGTCTTCCTTTCTGGAGAAATTCAAAACCCATCTGGACTCGCTCCTATGTAACCTGCTCTAGATAACCCTGCATGGTGTTGGACTAGATGATTTCCTTCCAACTCCAACTATTCTGTAATTCTGTGATTATACCAAAAAGATTGGATTGCCCAATAATGTAACTTCTTGAGACATCTTTGTTTGCTGTCTTACTATATCATAGAGGTGGAAAGAAAGCAGCAACCACACTGATGACAAAAAAGTCAATTGCATTACCTCACATCAAAGAGAATCATAGGATGCTCCAAGTGACCAAGTCAGTGAGTGAACAGACAAAATAATGATAAAAATACAATGGGCTGATAAATACTATAAATGCTTTGTATTTTAGGATCTCTTTAAGGAAGAGGAGATATGAACTACTCTATAAAAACCTGATTGGTAAGGTAACTCATTTAGAATTACAGAATTACAGAAAAAAGTGAAAGACCCTTGTGCACTCCGAGGACCCTGTTGGTCCATGGGTCACCTCTTATATGCTTGTCCAACCTTCTCTCAAAGTTCTGGTCCTTGCCCACCCTTCAATACAGGATGTTGGATTACAGAGAGGGCTTTTGCCATTTCCCATGTCCCCAGCATCTTTGCATCATACTTTTCCCAATTCAACTTCTGTCCTTACAACCCGCTATCAAACCCTCTAGATGATGCTTCTAATGGGAGTGCAAAATGCACTGGCATCCACAGCTGTATCTGTGATGATAAAACATGCTGAGCTCTGGGAATGTATTCTCAGTCATGAACATTTTTAATTCTCTGAAATGTCCCTGCCACAGTTTAGTCATGCCAGTTAGCAATTCTTCCAAGGCATTCCTGGTCACAGCTCACATGGGGCCTATTCCTAACAGGCAGCCTACCCATGGACACCCTGCTTTGGAGGTTAACAGAGTTCAATAGCTGCAGATGTGGCCAGGCTGTATCTCCAACTTTGGAGCCAGACAAAGGGCTGTTTAGTTTACTGATATAGATGCAGCCAATGGCTTTTAAAAAACCTCTCAGTGTTTTCCTGAGTAATGTTTCCCTGAAATAATACTGCAGAGGGAAACTCCCTGTTTACAAATCCTAGATCAGGCTGTCTCTTTCCTGGGTGTTTTCTCTCTATTAATTTGTTCTTTTCCCTGACAGCTTATTTGTTTTCCCAGTTGTGCTTTCCTATCTGCCAATTTGTTCAAGTTTCGCTGTCCTTTCCTATTTCCTCTGTCTCTGGTGTTTCCTCTCCCACCATCATTTCACACTATGGCATCTGTGGCTTTCCTTTCTCCTCATGGCAGCCCGTAAGAGCTGACTGAGGCCCTGCAAGTGGGAATGGGGAGGAAGGCAGCTCTGTCTGGTGTTTGGTGTTGGTCTCTCTCCTGTGCAGAGGCTGTGCCATACTGCTGCCACACTTAAGATGGAATGGATTTTGATCTCTGCTGTCAGCCTTTTTCTGGCTTTTCATTTTTTCATCCAAAGTCTCTGTAAGGCAAGAAGCAGGGATCTATCTTTCCTTGCCTAGTTTTCTCCTCTGCACAGCAGGATAGTGCAAAATATCCCCTGGGCACAAATACAACAGGCTGCCAGGATGGCATGTCCAGTTTCAAATGCCTAGAATCCCTTCCCACTGTGGAATGAGTCCCGTGGTTTCTTTGAGCAGTATGAGTGAGAGGATACTTTAAGCAATAGAACTGTCAGATGTAATGTAGCAGTAGCCACAGTGTGCCCATCTCATTTTGGTCATAGGAAATGTCCCACACAAGGACAGATTGTCTCTCCTCTCTGGGGGAAGACATCTTTGCAATCTTAACTTTGTCTCTGACAGCTGGAGCTGGACAGGATTTCCAATGCAATTCCAATTCCACCTTTTTTGTTTTCTATCAGCTGACCCTATATGGCTTTACAGTCAGGGTACTCAGGACACTTTGCTAAAGCAATAGAGGGGTGTAACTCTGATGTTCAGATTACATTCTGGGGGCCAAGTACACAGTTGTAGTCGTGTTGCCTTTTTCTTGGATCTAGCTCCAAACAGCTACTGACTGTGAAATACAATTCAGAGAGCTAAAAGTCACAGAAGGAAAGAAATAACACAGATATTAATGGAAATGCTGCCTTCTGACTGCTGTCTCCACAGCTAGCCCAGGTCAAGAAGCCAACAGGAAAAAATGTGTGTTTATAATACAGTGCAATTGAGGAGTAATACCAAGGCATTTTGGAAGACAGGTGACTATTGTGTGCATGGCTGAATGTGCATGCACAAGCAGCAAGTACAGGCACAAGAACACACACACACACTGCAGGAGGCATGAGGTGTCAGAACACTGCTAAGTCTGCCTGCAGAGAAGTGATGTTTGGGTGTGCTTTCTACTTAACAAAATTTTAAGTGGTTTATTTTTTAAAAATTATTATTTTCTTAAACATCATTCAGGACACCAGCATAAGCCAAGAGCCATTACATATATGTAGCTGTGTGTTTCATCCTCCAAAAGGCTCTTCCTGGCAGAATGGCAGAGAATAGTAAAGTGTACCAGAGCTCCATATAGCTCTTTTTTTTTTTTTTTTTTAAACAGTAAATAAGTGTTTCTAAATAACATACAATAATGATGAAGTTAAATTTCATACTGGTTGATGGCTATGCTGGGACCAATCTCTCCTAGACTTCTTTCCTAAGAACTACTGCTGCTTAGTCCATAGATTCCAGGTAGGTTCTGTATCCAAAGAATGAAGAGTTTGATACAAAAGGCACCTGTGTTTATCAGTCATAGTATTACAATCATGGGAAGTGATGTTGAGAAACTCCAAGGCTGAGCTGATATTTGAAGACATTTCTGTGCTGCTACAAGTTGAAATAACAAGGAAAGTGGGCTGCAAAGCTCTCCTCATGACAAGAGAGCTGGATGCTCCTGGAGCTCACCTTTTGCTTATCTGGATTCTTGACCTCAGCCTGCACCATTTGATCCACATGCCTACGACTGCTGGAGACTTATCTCTCCCAGGAGGAATTTGCCTGTGCCTCATGCACCCATCTTACAGCCCACTTACAAAGTGGATTATGGGACTAACACTTCAACGCTCACAAGTGGCAAACCTGAGAGCAGGTCATGGTCTCCATCACAGGCGAGGTGTAACAGAGTCAAGTGGGAGGTCAAGCAGAGCTAACTGGGCGAGGCTCAGCGTGTTTCATTACTCTGCCCAGCCACAGAGGCTCTCGGTGTTATCAGCGTAAAAGGATCGCCAAAAGAAAATTTAGTAGCTAAATAATTACTTATTTTATTGAATGTAAGTCATTTTGTCTTCCTACTCTCCTTCCCAAATTTAATGCTTTCAAAATAATTTTATGCAGGTAATGGAATACTCCTTCCCAGGGCATCCTGCAGCCAGCAGGATTTCTTGGGCTAGGGAAACCAGGAAGAAAAGCCTTCTCCAAAAACAGTGTCAAGCTGAAGAAAAGGAGGGAAGGCACATACTGTAAAGTTATAAGTTGTTTGAGAGGACACCTGTCTTCCATCATAAGAAGAAATATGAGCTAGATTAATTTTTTTTTTCTTTTTCCAATACGTTATATTTTGGTGCAAAATTTTTTCCTCTTCTTCCTCTCCCATACTAGTATGGGAGACTACTACTGGTATATTAGTAATTTCTCCTATATTCTATATGTGACAGTCCCAGCTTGTTGTTTAGGATACATTAATTTTTCAGAACTCTTTTGTTGTACTTGAATATATTGATTCCTCTCACTGCCCCACTACCCATTATGCCATTATTCTGAGGGAAAGTTGACACTTTACTTTTGGTTATGACCTTCTGGGCCTTTTATGGAGCACACTGTTTCTTAAGGCCTGTGCTGGGCCAGTTGTGTCTTCCAGCCTCTTGGCTAACTGGCAGCCAGTGAACATCATTTCTTAAAAATGGAGGATTTTCCTGAGGAGCTTCTCTAGCAACTTCTTGAGTCGTTAACTGCTGCAGGGGAGAGAGGCAGGAGGCTGTGATCACTGCGAGCAAGCATTCGATTTTGCCTGGTGACACATGGCTTTCTAAATTAGAGGGCTCTGAATAAAATAAAAAATATCAAAGCCATGTGTCTGCTTGTGGGTGCCACATTCTTTAAGATCACAGTGGCCGTCCTTCTGCACGAATGTCACAGAAACAGCTCGGTTTCATCCCACTTGAATGATGTGGCAATGTTGTGAAACAGGGTGGAAAAGCATCCCGAAAACCGTCAAGTGAAGAAACTGCTGGAGAGCTGGAAAGTGGCTGTAGAGACCCAAGTTCTGTCACTTTAAAAGGGTGATCGGCCTCAGTGCCTTTGAAATCATTTATCACAGAAGCCATAACATCTGCCACCATCTTGGATTCATTCGAGAACTGCGTCTCAGTAGCCATTTTAAATGTTTGTTTTCAATTCAAAACACATAATTAAATACAGGCTGGCGTAGAATATATGCCTTGAGCTGCTTTCTCTCACCCTGGTTCAAGCATGGCTTTTTCACAACTATGTGCTTTGAATTCAAAGCTCTTCTTTTTTTTTTTTTTTTTTTTCCCTAGGATTTTTTTGTTGGGGTTTTTTTCCCTGCAGGGCCTTTTGTTTCTCAAGAATCAATTGAAAGTAAAGCTGCAGATTTAGAGGAGCCCATCTGATAGGAGTCTGAGCATCCTGAGGCCACAGGGGCTGCCCAGTCTGCTGGGACACTGAGCAGCTCCTTCCTCCAGCATGGATGGAGCTCGGCCCTCACAAACTGCAGCTGAATCCTTGCTGTCAGAAGACCAAGCTATGCCTTGTGTTTAATTTAGCCATGTTCCACTTCTCAGACAAGGACACTCAGATGATTTGTTGTCATGGAAGGAATGAGCAACCTTGTTACAAGTCTCCAGAGAGGCTACCAAAAAGGTAGTGATGTCCTTAACATACTGTCCTTAATAAACTATTCACATCTTTCTTCCAGACTTTCTAGGAGGCACTTCAGAGGGACAGCATGAAGCCAGTTCTTGGCTGTTAACACTGCAAAATAGTCAGAACTCTTTTATCACCATCACTGACACGTTGCAAACAAGCCTGGGGAAAAGACGAGCAAATGCTCGGGAATGAGCCACTCCAGACAGACAGGGGATGGGTTGAACCTGCAGCTCTAATATTATCTCCTAAAGAGATGGGAAGAAAAGCAAGTTGCTAATACAGGAATGAGTCAGAAGCATAAGTAGTGCAATTCTCTGTCCACTCTCCCAAAGAAGAAGAGGGTTTTGTGGGAGGCTGGGACAAATCCATCTATCTGAAAATTCAAGTCACACAAGTTTTCTGAATGACCAAGATGCTCAGATGTAGCTCAGATATGTAGCTGGGGCTACACATCTGCTGGTGCAACATCCCCTTTCCACAATTCAGGCAGGCAAAAGAGAATAGGTGGGTCCTGGGGGATTCTTCATAGAGATCTGCTCCCCACCTCTCTGCATACTGTGGTTCCTGTGCTGAGGAAAATCAGGACTATAAGTGGGACAGGATGTGCAGCATGCTTTAACTACCCCAGTTTCAAGCTGAGATGGCTTCTGAATGATGAGTGAACTGGGGCTTTGCAAGGTATCACAGTGAGCAGGTATGTGCAGCTCACACTAAAGAAATATCAAAAATAGATTATCTCAGATTTCAATGACTCCATGCTTTTAAACATGACACCTTAATTTCTCAACTCAGTGTACATGAGGCAGTTTTTCTTTCCTGAGGTTGCCTGTCAACAGCTGAATTCAGAGCTATGCAAACAGAGAATACCCTGTCATATGTCTGCAATGAAATGAAGAAGCAGAGAGCTTTTGCATAATTTATGCTCCAAATTTCTATAGGAGATACCTTGGATGATTAAATATATTCACTATTCTGTCAGTGTTTCAACTGAAAGAGAAAAAAAATGAAGGCAAAAAGAGGAAACTAATGAGAATAATACTAATAATAGAGTCCCTGCAAGAGACTTCTGTCTGTGGTCAAAGTCTCGTACAAAGGAGATGAGATGCATCTGTGTTGAAAGTAAAAGTATCTGCTTGGTATGCACTCCTAGTCCATGTTTGGGAATAGATTCTAAATCTGACGTGGGGAAACTGAGAGCAGAAAAAGCAAGATACCTGCTGCTACTTGAGCTAGTGCTTCCGAAACATGAAGCCAAAGCATGCTTTTAATTTTCTACTACACTCATCTTTTTGAAGTGTCTCATATCCATAAAAGGGGGGGGTGTTGTTATAGATTTCAAGGAGGAAGGGATTTGCTTTCTTTTTTCTTACGAATCTGTTTCTCATGGGCTTTCTTCTTTGGGCACGCATTCCAGCACTACAGATGAGTGCTGAAATTACAGGGGTGAGAATCCAGCCAGGAATGAGTAACATGCAGCCCTACACACAAAACAGAAAACATCCTCTTTGACTAGGTGATAATTAGAAAGGCTGCCACATTGCAGTGTACACAAACAAAGCACATCCCCTTTGGGAATGTATTTTCCTTCCTTTGATGTGAAATACTGGTTTTTCTGGTGGAAGACAGTTTTTCAACTGCTCACTGACATACTTTTAAACATAACTTCTTGTTGCAGCAGCTGCTTCCACATATAGGCATATGACCACCACCTAAATGGGTCTAGCTGGTATGTTGGAGAACAGAACTAGTGTCTGATTAGAAAGGGTTGATAACTTATCAGCACTCTGTGCTACCAGACTAAAGCCAGTTAAAGGTGTCTTGGAAATAAGCTGCTATCTCCTCATCTTCAGCAGAAACACAGACTGATAACCCCATAGCCACAGCTGAGGACTGACAGGCTGAGCCAACTAAGAGCAGCTGACTTTTTCTTCCACTAAAAGGCTCAGCTTCTCCTAATACGCCTCCCTTGTAGTCAATCCAGAATGCAGGGGTTTTCCTCCGGATCTGACCCATCCTCTGCATTTCCTCATCATGGTCTGACTGTAACTCCATCAGCCTAGAATGACCTTCCCAGAAAAGCTGTATCTACCCATGCAGGCTATAAAGGAATAATTTATGAGTAGCAAACAGATGCAAATATGAACTTTTTGGATTAAAGGTGTGATAGGGTTGGATATCTTGCAGTGACACATCCCTGAAATCTTTTAGGGATAGGAAGCAATAAAATTTATCTGAGAAGGAGGGAGGGGTNTTGTAGTTCTTTCTGGTGGATAATAATTTCAAGTTCTGTGTGATCTTCAGGAAAAAGGGGTCATGAATTCAAAGCATAAGTCATTAACTGGAGTACAAAGGTTCGTACAGTGAGGAGAACACTAAGGTCAAAGCTGAAGCTTGATTTAAAGTTTATGTTTTTATTAAGACTTACTAGACATTCAGCCTTGTATTCTACAAAGAAAAGGACATAGCCTCATGAAAGTTAACAAGTCTTCTTAAGGTTGCTATTATCTGCAAGGGAAGAAATGGCAAGATATCATTTGCTTTCAAAGCACATCACTTTCAATATTTGGAGGTGATTTTGTATTCAACCAAATCAAAAATAAAAGATTGTTTGATGAAAAGGCTCAACAGAATTTAAATGCAAATTGTGTAAGAGAGCAAAATGTTTTCTGCCTTCCCTGTACAGTGATAGCAGCAGGCCAGTACTGATATGTTTAAATGTATTCAAAATGTATCATTTACATTTTTCTTCAAAGTTTTAGAATATATGCACACAACTTGCAAAAGCAGCTTTTGAACTGAGATTTAAATAGGACTCACAAAACCCAATCCTAAATGAGCACAGCTGAATAATTAAAAAAAAATTGTGCACAAATTTCCAAACTGGCTGCAAGGCTCTAAATGCCATTATATTCCAATGCCATTGCATGTAAAAACAGTCCTTTAGGAAGCAGGTGGCACCTTTAAGATATAACAAGATGAAATAGAGGTCAGGTTTGCAACAGGTTTTTTACTTTATGATGCACATTTATGGTATATGCAACAGCATTTCATATTTCTGCAGTGAGACATGTTTCAGCACAATCAGATCCTGGTTCAACAAAATCTATGATCACATACCTGAATTTTGGTATCTAGCAGAACCCTGCTAGAGTCTGAATCAGAACAAAATATGCAACAAAGACCTTTTTCATCTTAAAGGTGTGTAAGTAAATCTTGGCTAATATCTGTGTGTGAAGCAAAGTTCTTCCCATAACAATGCCCCACAGTGGGAGTTCTAAGTCATAGAGAATCCAAGGGCTTTCTAAAGTTTAAAAAAACCCCAAACAACAAAATAGAGGCAAAGCTGTGTCACTGAGCTGAAGTTCCTCTGACAGATGCCAAGGTCCTGATGACAGTTATTTTCCAGGTCTGCAGCTCAGCAGCCCTGCCCCTGAATGGTTTCCCACATGAAGTGTTTGAAGAAGCGGTCGACGTGTGACTGATCTCCAAGGCCCACTGCCTGGTCTTCTTTAAGGATGGGGCAGGGACAGAAGGAAAGGTGATGCTGATAAGGGAATCTGAACCAAATGTTGTCACATTCTAGACATGATTAGATGCCCTTGCTGTGACTTATTACACAACCTGAAAGTGGAAAGGGAAAAACCTGGGGTGAAATGCAGCCACAAGAGGGGGAGATGCTTTTTCAGCAAAGAGCAAAAGCCAAGACAGAAATTATTGTAGATGTCTAAAACTGGTCAGGTATCAGAGCTTCTTCTGCTCTGTGGATTTAATAAATCCTGACTGAGGATGGCAGCTAAGATGTAATACAGAAAAACTGTCTAGTAACACTTACCCAGATGTTCAAGGCTTGCTAAGAAGCTTTGGAGAGTATGAGGGAGGCTTTGGTCTAAACTGGATTTTAAGTCCTGTTGATACCTATCTGATCTGTTTCCCCAAGTTCAAAATAGGCCTGAGACAACCCAAGTCTGCTCTGCCTGGTGAGGCACCTGGCTGCCACTGAAGAGTAATCTGAAGAACAGCCCAGGGCCAGAAAGACCTTGCAGGGGACACCAGCTGAGCAGCAGCAGCAGCTCTGCTGTGACAGTTTCAGCATCCTGTTGTCTTTTCCTGATGTGGCTGAAGAGCCATTTTAAATGCTAGCCTTTATCAGGCCTGCATTTGCCTAAGTAATGTCCCGTGGTGATTATAATGAACAGAAAAAGATCCTTAGTCTGGCAAAGATTAAACTATGGGCTCTCCCTTTCACCTCACTTTTATAGCTAAATAGGAACCTTAATGAGACTGAGGTTTTACCGCAATGTAAATTATTGGTGTGGGTGTCCCAAAAAATGCATGTCTGGAGGCAGCCAGGTGGTGAGCACTGCTTTGAAAGCAGCTGCAGGAGTGCTCTGTGGAGTTGAGTTCAGCAGGAATTTGGGTCGGAAATGTGGCTGTGACAGAGAGGATCTATGGCTCAAAGTTTCCCATCCCTCTGACACATATTGTGACTCACTGTATCAAGCAAGAGGTTGTAAGAAGGAAAAGGGCAACAAAGGAACAAAGAGAAACAGAAATCCTTTCTCCTTGGTTCTTATCTCCCACAATGTTCTACCTTAGCCCTTTGAGAAATATATCTTTTTTATCTCCTTCCTGAAGTCTGCGGAATTTTAAAGGCTATCCATGCACTACCTTCCTACCTTCTTTTACTCTCCTATTTCCCTTCATCACAAGAACTTGCCCTCCAATAACTATGGGCACATTTGTATAGCAGGCACTGGCAGAGGAGAACAGCTGCCTTCAGCATACCCTCATTTCACACCCATTCTGCTCTTCACCAGGTCTTTAACCCCTGCCTGACCCCATCTCTTTGCTGACAGCTTCACAGGGGTTTGAGTGGCTCATCCCTGACTTCAGGCCAAAATACACCTGGGACACAATGAAGGGTGCTGCCTTTTGTTTATTTTCTATTCCACCAATAGGCAGGAAGCTTTACAATATAGTGTTGCAGCACAGAAACCTAGTTTGCAAACTCCTGACACATGTTTACAGAGTGTCTGCCAACCAAGATGTCCAGACTGTAATAATAACCATACCAAAGCCTCAATAGGCTTTTAAAATAAATCTACATGCAGAATGAGGACATTGGACCTACAGAAAATGTTATATTGCTTCAAAAAAATGAGTTGGACAGCTTGCTCAGCTCTTTGTGTGATGAGCAGAGTGAGGTCCCTGTCCAGATGTCAGGAGGGCCTGGCTGAAGTCTGAGCTCAGCAGGAAGCTAAGGACACAGCAACATGTGACAGCAGGGTGCTGCAAAAGCTCTGCTCATAAATGCACACCAAGTGGGGTTTGCCCTCTTTCTCACAGCTGCCAGCTCATTTAGGTACATGGTGTGATCCTGCTTTATTAAATCAAGGCTTGGATCTTGCTTTTGCCAAGAAGACTAGCTCAGTGCTGTTTTCTTCCTCAGACATGATATCCAGTTGTCTTTCTGGTTTCTTGGCATAGCCTCCTTTCCACAGTCACTCTTTAGCAAGGAAGTTTCAGTCCCATTTTACAGGTGTGAATGTGAGGCAGGGAGTGTGCTGAAAGACAGCACCATGCAAGGAGCTTTCTTCTGTTTCACCAGCTCTCTTCAGTCTGTTCGTTTGCTCTTCCTAAAAGCAAGAGGGGATGCTAAACTTCAGAGGCAGTGGGCACAGGAGGAATCAAGTAAAAAGGAGGAAAAAAGGAAGCCCTGTCATTGACTGAATGGTGATTGCTTGCCATGCTTTGCTGTATCTAAGCTTTTATTTAGAGGGAGCAGCAGAAGGTCTCAGTCCAGGCTGTCAGAAAGTGATGGAAAAGAGTGCATGATAATCCACAGGGGGAAACAAACTCAGACAGTGGTCAGTGGTGAAATCACCCCAACTGAACACATATGGTCCACTCCATATCCCCCACAATTTGTACCATAAACGGGTGCAAGAGAAATTTTTCCACACACATTCCTTCAGCAGAGATGGTGGACAGGGGCAGCAGGAGCTCTTTTGCCTCTGTCTCTTGCAGCCTTCCTTTCCCTTTTTATGCATCTACGTACACCTTGCTAAAGGGCTAGAGCCTGCTCTGTCCTTCCAGCTGCTGGTTCAACCCTCAGTTTTGGGGTCACCTTACACTGCAGCCTGGTCTACCTATGGAGATTATTTTTACTGCCAAGCTTGGAAAAGGCATACAGAGTGAGGATGTCAGCAGCTCCTCTGATTGCTGCTGAAAGATGAGCTACATGGCCCCACAGATGCCAAAGCTGGGGAGGAGCAGGAAGAGATGAAAGATGAAAAAGTGGGAGGGAAGATTTGATGTCTGAGGAAACTAGGACTTCACTCAAATTCAGGTTTTTGCATCCCTGACCCCAGGGTGACCTGCTGACCTCTCCTCCCTGCCTGGCTCCAGCCCAGCTGTTTCTCCTGAAGGAAAGAGGCCAGACTCACCTCCTGCACTCTGCTTGACAGCGTGTCCTGGCAGACTGCTTCCTGCCAGAGTAAACACAATTACAGAGCGTCATGCGCGGGGTTCGGGCCACCTCATACCAAAGAGATCAACAGGATAGGTGCCCCAGAAAGCCCCAAAGTGACAGTGCCATCATAACAAGTAAATAACTGCACATGTGCTACTCTTCTATGTTTGTTGATTGCATAGGTAAGAATAGTTGGATGTTGCTTGTTCTCCACATAGATGTAAAAACTGTAAAATAAAGGTCTCTATGCATGAGGTTATGCATACAGCTTACAAAAGATGTTCACTAATCACTTTCCTGGTCAAAAGACCCTAATAAAAAAAGCTGTGGCAGCATGAAGCATAAAGGCTAAACCATCATAGACTAGTAAAAGAAGAAAGAGATATATGACAGAAAAATTATGTGAGAGGAAGAAGCAATATTTAAAAAGCTATCGAGAAATAATCTAGTCCACAACCAGGACAAAGCAACTACAATTATGTGTGCTTGTAAGAGGAAGGAGCAGTGATTCCATTACTAAACTCTTTCCCCAGGCAAGAGATCAAAGGAAATTACACCCGTAAGAAGAATTTCTACAATGCCTCACTAATTAAATAGCAGTTGTTTCATGTAATATTGAAATCAAAAACCATGTAAACAAACCTTGAGACAGGTTTGAATATTTTCCATTCAGACATGAGCCCGAACAAACTCTCTCTTGCACTATTCCTGACTTTTGGAGAAGTTTGAATCCAGAGATGGCTGGATTCAGTTTTTGTGATCTGGACTCATCTTCTCTTAGTATTAACAGAAGTCAAATCCTTAGCAAGGAATATACTTGAAAGAAGCTTGAAAGAAAATGCAGAACACAACCAACTACTGATAAGAAAATGTCAGATGAGTCCAACTTCAGTAATGTTTCAAAACTAAAAATGAGCCTAATATGTCACATACTTAGATGTAAATAAGACATTCAGTAACTTTTAGGTGGTTAAGAAAAGGAATGAGCTTTACAGTAACACAACAAGTATCAGCACCTTCCAGAATGACTGAGAAAGTTCCCAGGCTGGTGGCAAGGCAGTAACAAAGACCAGCAGCATCCTTCTTTCCCACTTCCCCTCTGAGTCAATTTACCTCCCAGAAAGTTTGTGAGTGCTGCAATGTAGGTGGTGCTGAGCTGGTCAGAAAGGCACAGAATAAAAACTGGAGTCCACCACAGTTTGTTTATACCAAAATCTATGAACCCTGGCTCTGTAACACCTACAAATCTCTTCCATCAGAAGTGTTTTGAAGGGGCTATCCATGCAACCACAGCTGGGCATCTAAATTAAAAAAACTGATACCTAAAACCAGGCAGCTGTGGATTGATTGGGTCTTTTCCTTTCTATTACCATTTTCTTCTCATTGATTTAAGACTTATTGCAACACCTCTGTCCATCAGAGTTCCTACTGATAACACTGTGATTGTTTCTCCCCTTCATGACAGAGATCTCTTTTTTTCAAACTAGTTCCTGGATGCCAGTTTTGCTCTGGCTATGCCTGCTCTGGTGAATTCAGCAAGACAAGGCAAAAGGCTTAAGCACCAGCCCATGACTGCCTGTGACATCTGGCTGTCAGCAGGCTCCTGGGAGCCGTGCCGACTGCTGCCTCTGGCTGCTTGCATCTCTTGGGCATGGCTAGCAAATGCCAAGAACTATTTTCTCACACTAAAGGTAGCCCTGTAACCTCCCATCCCTCTCAGTCACTGCCCCTTCCCCATATTCAAGAACCACCGCACCTCATTCACGATTACTTTAATGTTTCATATTCACACAGTGTAATGCCACAGTCCACTGCTATTCCTGCTTTTTCCTTTGAATCATAACCGTGGAGCCCTGCAGCTCTAGGCAGCCAAGTTTCTTTCAGAAAGAAGATTTACAAAATGAGAATTTCCTTCTCAAAAGCTCATCTGTTTAGTCCCCACCTGCACTCCTAATCCTACCAGTGACATCAGAGGGAATAGGCAGACGTTTGAATTTTCAGAAAAAGGCGAAAGTGAGTGGTCTCATATTCATTGTCTCTACCCACACCCATCTGTTTCCAAAAACAGCAGAAAAGGAAGTTTTAAAAATAAGAGAATAAGTAGAAACAAAAGCAAAAAGACCTTCACACACAGAAATATGGCAGAATCTAAAGCAAATACTTCTGAATTTCCCGTAACAACAAACTGGATTCACAGTTCAAGTACCCTTTGGATGTGGTAACCAGGAGCTGGAACAAGCAGCCAAATGCTCAGTGTGGATGTGGCCTCTTGCCAAGGGCAGGGTAGGAGATTCACAAGAGCCACCCTTTCTCTCTGAAGGCAGAACACCAGGAAAGAACCTCTCCCTCCCTGGGAGCCAGGGTGGCCGCAGAGCTGGCCCAGGTTCATAGGCAGCCTCAAAAATCCTCCCATCCTTTATGTTTCTGCAGAAAAGGATATTCCTTTCCCAGCTCACCTATGCCAAGTGCTTCCCTCTCAGGGCAGCTCAGAGCTCTGCTGCCTACCACAGACATCTGCAGAGGCTCCTCTGCAAACAGCTGCTTCCAAACAGCTTAACCCACACAGGTTTTTGCTTTGCTGGAAAAGGACATCGCACTTAACTGCATGTTTGAAAAGTCCTTGCACACACATGGACACTCACACACATTCACAAACAACGGGGTTAACAGCTGTCACCTGGGGACAAGCACGTTCAACACTGGCTTAAAGCATAACTCCACTGCATCCCCTCATTTGATGAAAAAACTTAACAGTAAAATGTCTCAGAAGAAGAAGCCACAGGGCTGTTATAGCTTTAACAGACCCCGAGTGCTTATCTCAAGCTGAGAGAGTGATTTCATGGCAATAATTTGTTTAAAGTGTTGCTGATTGCTTCCTATTTCTTCCCAGCAAATGACTTTTACACCTTTCTACTGTTGCTTTTATATGAGCTGCTATGGCAATTACTCTGCAGGAGGCTGTGTAAACATCATACAGACCCTTTTATCTCCCTACCAAAGGCCACAGAAGACACTCCTGAGACCAGATTAAAAGTATTTTCATACCTTTTCTCCTTCCTTGAAAAAAAAATTATTGTTATTAAGTTGCTAACAGACTTTTCTCTTATTCTTACAGAACGTGTTCAAATGTACTTCCAACAGAGACCGCCTGATCCCTCTGTGTAGTCCCTTTGAAGGGACCTTAAATAAAGTAATAAATAAAATTACCAAGAGTTCATGGGGGCAAGGAACCACCCCTTCTCTGCTGAGAGAAGAATATCTATGATAAAATTGTTTCAAATTGAATTGGCTCTTTCAGAAGAACTGCAGCTCTACAGGGATCACCTGAGGAATCTCGTTCTGGTACCTCTGGTGCGTCCTCTCATTCTCCAGTGCCAGCACTGGGTGTTAGATGCCTGTTTCTCTGATCCCTGCAAGGAACAGGTTCATGCAATGACTTTTGGAGTCTGGCCAAGGCAATTTGCATGTTTGACAGGAGCTCCAGCCCGAGTAATTGGTTTGGCCCATGAAAGTTTTCTTCTCAATCCCAACTTCAAATTTTCTGCATCCACTGGTCAACAGCTCTCAGAGATGTGCACCCCATCAGATCACCCAAGCTCCATCCCCATCTCTGTCAGATTAACCAGAGCACACTACAGAGCCTGTGCCAGTTTTAGGCCTTTTTCTGCCTGTTTTGTTCTGACTTTAAGAGAAGTTAAAATAGCTGAACCAGCACAAAGTTAGAGCAGCACAGGAAGGTAATACAAGATCTGGCATAAATTATCCTGCTACCAAATTGGGTTGTCAATGGGTTTTGGCACACTTATGCTTATGATGTGAATGTCTTCTTAATCAGTGTTTTGTGTCATGTGACCATAGTGGTGGCCTTTTTCTTATCAAGAAAATCTTTATATTATTCATGAAGAATGAGAAAGACACCCTGATAGTAATTGGTAGAAAGAGAATGACAGAGGATTAAAGCTTACATGATTATCAACTCGATAATTCACTATTTTAACTAGGATGGTGATGCAAGTTCCATTTTAATGCTTGATTTTCAGTTGTGTGGGGGATTTGATAATTTCACTTCAACTTATATTAAAAAAGAATTATTGAAGTTCTGTATGCTTAGCAACACATTAACTTCCTTTCTACGATTTAATGCAACATAGTCTAATAGAAAATTTCTTTTTCTGATATTTTGTGTGAATGAGATGTTTCAAATGTCTTATGGATGAAGTCCCAAAATCAAAATGAAAACTTTTAACACTTTTACCTGTAGGCAAAATGGGAAATCTCTGTGGTGTTATCACAGATCCTTAATCACCATTTTCAATTTTGTATATGGTTTGTATGATTATTGCATTTCACAATCTCTGAACTCATATTTACTTTGAGACAAGGTAAACTTGAAACTAAGCACATCCGTTTATTTCCAAAAGCTGCCACTGCCATTGTCTCAGGGATGAAGAGCACATGTACAATGCTGTGAGGGGGGCACTTTTAGTTTCATCCACTTGTGTTCTTTACCTTTTCTGAATTATGGGTCATATTGGTCTTCCAGAGCATTCACTGCCCTGCTGGTCCCTCTGCTGCTCATCCACCCCTACTGATACACAATAAATAGTACACAATGACAGCTTCTTACATTGGCCTCCCACAGTAAGTTTTGGGTGGAATATTTTCTGTGTTTAAAATGTGTCATCAATATTATCAGAGAATAGGACTTCAGTAGATAAACTCATATTCAAGAAAGAGAATAAAGGGTATTATGCATATCCTTACTTACACAGAGTTCTCTTCTCATCCCTATTTGCACTTCTGGACAGCAGAATAACTCCTCAGCTTTAAGAAAAAAAGCAGGTACTCATCAATAGGCTCTACAACATCTGTTGAAATGCATGCTGTGTTCAGCATAATGTCGAACAGGGGAGCTTGAGCTCATTAGGATGTTAGGAAAGGAGCTTCCTTGTTCCTTGCACTGAAAGCCCATTGCTGTCTCCAGGTGGTAAAAACATTAAAATAAGACCATATGTGCAAGTCTGCTTATTTCACACAAGCATGAATTGCTCTGGTACAAGAACTGTCAAGTAAATAAAATGGGATAAGCAAGACTAACTAGTACTATGCTCTAACTATTATTATATATATTATAACTATGCTCTAACTAGTATTATGCTCTTGGCATAACACTAACTCCTGTAACATTATCTAGATGGCTCCATAAACTGCTCTTAAGTATTCCAAGTGTTTCTACCTGCATTTTCTTCACAACCAGGCTTGGTAACATTGTTCTTCCCGACCTCTGCACACCCCTGTACACCCCCCTTCAGCCCTCAGAAAGAAGAACTGTAACTGTGTAAAACAAAAGCTGAAATGTTTATACACAGCAGTACTAATTGAAGAAAAGTCTTCTGAGGTCTATTTGCTGTATATGCCCATGGGTACATGAAAATTCAATGCAATACTGCCCTCTATTAAGTGAATATTCTTTTGCCCGACATGGAAAGTCCTGGTTCAAGTCCCAAGATGTCTGCAAGAATACCCCTTAGCCCAAACAAAAAGGAAACTGCTGTACAGTATCTGATGATTGTTTACAAGCCAACACAGAGCTAACTGATTAGTTCCTTAATATTATCACATTCAGTCCTAAAGTCCCTTCTTGGGTGTGAGTGGTGACACTATTTCATCACAAAAACTTGTTTCAGATTAAAAAAATACAGTGTCTGTGTCTAGTCCAAGTTACTTCCCAAATACAGTCCCCTTCAAGCCATTTTATGCAAATGAGACTATTTTTAACCTGTTTAAATGGATGAGGAGGAGTACTCAGAAAATCTCCCACTTTCCCAGCTACCTTTAGCAACTTAACTGCCGTGTGCTGTGGTTATAGAGCTTTGAGAGAGGTGCAGGGCCCCCAGGCTGCCTTACCCACCCTGTGTAAGGGACATTAGGAAGAAGATCCCTGTGAGGGATACCCTTGGATGCCTGCCCACAGGCACAGAGGGATGCTGGAGCCCCCAGGACACTGAAGACAGAGTGGGAGGCAGGTGGGACCTGTGTGCTCTGGACCAGGAGTGTGAGCAGTCCAGGTGTCACTGAACATCAGTGCCCATGCAGGAGGTCCTAGGAGCAGCCTCTGGGCAGCACGGACAGGGACAAGAGGAAATGGCCTCAAACTGCCCCAGGGGAAGTTTAGATTAAATATCAGGAAGAAGTTCTTTACCAAAAAGTTTGCCAAGCCTTGGAAAAGGCTTCCCAGGAAGGTGGTTGAATCACTAACTTCCAGGGCTGAAAGAAATCCCTGGTCCTTTTTGTTCACTGGTGTAGGTGTAACCCTGGGTGTCCATGGTGATATTACTTGAAGAACTTCACCCAAAAGGAGTGAAATAATAGATACTAAATTGTATCTTACTCTAATACATTAATGTAATGACAGCTTACTATAAAATAAATACCCAGATGTCAATTTTTCATCTTTCTTTAATCGCATCTGACTAATCACAAATCTCTCCTTAAAACAGAAAAATAAAGGAAATAAAAGACCACACACAGAAAATTCAATTTTGTCTACCATTTCTGTCTAAGCTATTTCTATCAGCTCTCTGAGATGTTTAGGATTTTCTGCTGCTTGCTTGTCTCTCTCCAAGTGTCCTTTCAGAAGCTCTGGGAATTGCAGGATGAAAACCCCTTACAGGTTATTGTCCCCAGGATCTCTCCACCCTGCACTCAGACTCAGCTGCCATCTGCCTCACAGCCTAAACCAGTTCAGGTTAACAGGGTTGGCTGGGAGCAGCTGAAGAGGGGATTCTTCAGCTTTTCTCACATCCCTGAAAGAACTGCAGTCGCTCGTTGCTTCTAACCCAAGGGTGGCCACAGGGAATGTTCATGGGACTTGGGCTCCTAAATCATTGCTGTGAAAGCTTGACCCCAAATCTGGAGCATGATGTGTAGCCACTAACTGCAATGTGAAGAAACTTGGATCTCTCTATTCTTAGTGGTTTGACTGTGGTTCCTTGTTAAAACAAACTTTTTAACAAGTTTGTCTCTGGAAGCCTTTGGATTTATTACCCTTGCAATGTTTGTTCTTGGAATGGCCTCTTGCAGAAAACATTTAATATTTTGCATTCTTTTTGTATCTGGTAACACACAAACTTCAGGCCTGTAATTCTATTCTTTAGAGTAATTGTAAATCATTACATCTTCTTCTACACTTCCATTTCTCTGTTACTGCTCAGATAGCATTGTTTGAGCCCACAATTTGCAAGATAGATGGTGAAGTGCAGATGACAAAACAGAACCAGCAGCATTGCTCCTCATGCATCCTTCCTGTCTATGCTCCTCTTCCATTTGGAAAGAAGCAGCTGGTTTTTTACATAGGTTAGGTTATTTTGTTAGCTCTGCTCAAATGATGCAGTGGTTGCCCACAATGTGTGAACACTTTCCTCTGACACCCCATGGACCATATGGTCTCCAAAGAAGTTGTTCTAGGAGATATTTGGGGTTTTTTTCTACTTCTGCAGAAAACTACAAACCTGAGAATGGAAGAGGCAATAATTAACTTTTTTCTTGTTTCCTGCTAGCAAGAAAAGGAGTAATGAATTCTCCAGTGTAGCAAATTCTCCAACCTAAAGGCAACTCCTGTAACACTTTATATCACTTTCTACTAGGGTACTTTTCAATTTACTAGCTTCAATGCAAGGTTTTCTTTTCAGTTTAATAATAGAAATTTGCCATGTAAATGTATTTCGTATCGTGTAAGAATTTTTATAACTAAAGCTTATTATCACAGGATCATAGAATCATTTAAGCTGGAAAATACCTGTAAGATCATGAACCCAGCACTGCCAAGTCCACCACTGAACTCTGAACCTAAATGCCTCCTCTACACATCTTTTAAATACCTCCAGGATTGGCAACTCATAAACTTCCCTGAGCAATTTGTCCCAATGCCTGAACACCCTTTTCACAAAGCAATATTTCCTAATAGTCAGTCTAAACTTTCTTGGCACAGCTTGAGGTGGTTTTCTTTTGACCTATTGATTGTTACTTGGGGAAGGAGAATGACAACCTTAATGTAACTGTTTTCATCCCAGAGCAGTTCTTGAGGCTGCATATTTCTGGCCCTTGTAGGCAAATCTATTAATTCTCTGTCCTCTTCAGTCACCTGATTTCTCACCACAGAAATGTACAGCACAGCTGTCAAAATAGGAGCATTTTCTCTATTTCTATATTTACTTACATTCTCTTGTCCCAGTTTTCTCAGGAATGTAATATCATGCTATAAATCTTTATCTATTGAGTATTTTAAAGTCATCACGTGCTTTTAAACTGGATCACAGGCAAATGAGAAGTATGTGCTGCACAGAATGGCCAAGTTAGTGGCATTTCTTGAAGGAATGATGCTTCATTTTAATTTAGGAAAAGAAAACACCGAAAATTATTCAATCTGCTTATCAATGAATATGATAACACAATTCTTACCTTTTTGTAAATGAAGAAACCCCCTAATTTTATATTCAATGTTGTTACTCTGCAGATTGGAATTAGATATCAGTTGAGAAAAATATTTTCTTTTAAAAGCATAAACTCTAGAGGATTCAGACAATTTGGCAGTATGTCTGGCAGTAGATAACACAACACCTATTATTGTTAAACCCCTTTGAAATATGAATGAAATCCAACAGAGAGTTAGCAACTCGACTGACTTCACTCATCATGAGTGGTATCATATAACCAAGCAACAGTCAAAGTCTGAATCCTGCTCCTGGAAGGAAATGCCAGTTACCTTGAGGCAATTCCATTCCTAGCAAAATACAAAGCTCCCCAAGTTGCAAGGATGCAAGGCACAGTGAGTGACACTATGGAGAGCAGACAAAGACACTGGATCTTAACTGAAAGAAATGAAGCAGGAATAAAGAAACTAAGACCAGGTGAGGGTTTCTCTGTTATGAGGGCAAACTACACAGGTGCCTAAGCTGCTGTTCTCCGTGGAAAAGAAGAGGTGGGGCTGAGCTGGGAGGGTTGGAAACTGCTTGTTAACAATAAATGGATTTTTGCCAAGAGTGTAGATGGCTTTGGCCAACATCTAACCAACACAGTGATACTAATGTTATTGTTCTATCAGATCAGATTGACTCTTGGCTGCTTTAAATGACATCAGAAGCTGGAGTCTTTAGGCTTAGGGAAGCAGTAAGTTTCTGCAAAGCATCCTGTGTCCATGTTTGTTCTTTAACTCTTCAGGAATCTAGCTCAATCTATAGGAGCTTTTTTGTCTGCTCCAACATGTTCTGACACATTCTGACTCCTACTCCTCTGGCATATTCAAGCAAGAGATCACAGTTATCACAGCAACATGTGTCATTTTGGGTTGGAATCCATCTTCACAGACCTTATTAATTAAATTATAGGCCCTCATCTGTTCAGAGTTTAATTTGCAAAACATTTTTCAAATGCAGAGACATATTACATGACTCATTCCACATGATACAGCAACTTTATCATCCTACAGTAAAAGCTCCTCAGAGAAGTTCCACAACATATTGCCCAGAACATTAAATAAATATTTATAATTTGTATTTTATCACTATCTAGCTTTCTTTTTCATCTTTCCCTTTTTGTGTCTTATATTTTTGGTAACCTATGCCAGTAACATATTACTGAACCTTACCTGCAGGGGAGCCTTTAGCATCCTGTCCCTAAATTTGGACAGGAGCAGAACTGATTTGTAAGACTGTCCAGTTACCCTGCCTGCGTGTTGTGCAGCTGGAGAAAAACAGGGAAGTCACTCTCTAGCAGGGTAACTCTGAGCATTCTTTGCTGGAGTTTACCACTGACATCAGTTTGTAGAGTGCAAGAGTCAGTCTCTCACAGAAAAATATGCTTTCCAAATTTTTATATACTAGGATGGCATTTTCAAATGGGTTAATAACAAGTTACTTCTGGCAGGACCTTCACCATAAGCTTTCTCTACATTTCTGATTGCACAGCTCTGTTAATCAATTTTACACCACTAATGTTCCTGATCTACTACCCAAATGTGCCCTCAAGAGTTTCTATGATCTGCTGTAAGCCTGATAGTATATTTTTTAAATTAGTTTGCCTTAGAGGGGAAAAGATTAAGGCCCTCTAGACCCTTGACTACCTACTTTTAGGTCTTTGCCAGAAGATGTATCTCTTTTATCTCTCTTGCAGAGAAAATTTCTCTCATTTTGTGGCACTGGAGGTAATACTTCAAAGCTACCCACTATAAATTGAAGGACAGAAACTTGAATATCATTAGCTCATGGAAGCCATGTTATTGGCTCCAGGGGGGAGAACAAATTCTGATACAATCATGGGTGCAGCTTTCCTTTGCACTGAATCTGGGTCCACCTCAGAGAATGTTTTTTAGTTACTTCCACTGCTATTGCTTTTGGCATAATGTGCAACAGGTTTCACATCCCAGAATGCTTAGTGCTTTATCTCTGCCTTGAATTTTCAGTTTGCATGGAGATGCAAAATACAAATGGTCACAGATATTTTCTATGGTCAATAAGTTAGAGAGAGCTCACATTGTATTGTGGTGTTTTCTGGAACTGATTTTCTCCTGCAGGATAACCCCACTATTTTAAAGAAACATTTCACTGAAGTCATATTAGCATAAAGAGATGCAAAGGAGAAGTGAACCTTTGACTGTATTTGTGCATAAAGGTCCTCATTGTCTGTTTCTCTTACAGCCTAATACCTAAGTTCTCTGCAGAACAGCAAGTATTTGTAATGCTTTTCATTGTACTGCTCTTTTTCTTTTCTTTTTTTTTTTCCATAGAGTTCTGCTAAAATTCTCTGCTGCAGTCCTATTCACGTAAATCTCCATACAGGCACTTCAGAGAAAACAATTTGCTGCACACGAATGAAAACAAAACAAAAGCACAGACCAAGGACTGTTTTGTCTGTCCCCTTGACTTGAAAAACAGAAGAGTTTATCTCGAATGTGAAGTCAAAACTACATCTATAGTCTTAATTAAGCAACTATACCAGGCTGTTTACAAATTTACCAGCGTGGAAGCTGCAAATATACAATGTAGAAATAAATAAAATGCATTTTAAACCATATTTACAACTACCACAGAATAAGAAAACAACATAGTTTTTGAAGGTTGATACATAGTTCTGTACTATATTTTATTCAGGGCTGTTGTAGACTGGAAAAAAAGTAAGCCTATAAATTAAACCAGAACACTTCACCTATTGATCTGTTTACATTTAAACTGTTTCTGATCACATTTAAACTGTTTCTGTTCAGGAGCAGCTGTCAAGAGAAGTGATGTCCTTCTACTTTTGATGTTTAGATTGCATTTTTACTACAAATATGACTCTAATGCTTATGTTTAGTATCAAAAGCGAAACAAAAATCAATATGTTCAAGAACATATGAGATTAGAGGAAGCAAGAAAATGCTCCCAGGCTTAAAGCTTATTATTTATTCTCAGATAATACCTTTTTTCTTTCACAGGTTTGCCTTATATATATACAAAATAGCTATTGCTCTTCAATATTTTTCTAATCCTATACTTCTTTGTTGGCATACAGCTTTTTATCCAGAATTAGATGAGGGCTCCTGGCAGCTGCAATGTAAGTAGAATTGTAGATGCAGTTTTGTCCACTGAGACCACTGAGATCAGTGACAAAAGTATAGCACAGCTCCAGAGAAAAGTCTCTTCAATGAAAGTTTAGATACCAGGTTTTAGACTCAGGAAAGGATTCCAAGAGCTTTTTGAATGGTAGACTGGACCAGCATAGGAAAGCTGGCCTGAGCTTTTGATATTCACAGCTGATATATGAATGTTTGGGAGCAGTATTCATTAGCAGGTATTTATTAGTCAGGATTGAGTCATTCACTGCCTTACATGAGCCTAACAAATACGTAGATGAATAGGAGTTGTCTACCTTGTGCTTCTCAGGGAATAGAAACCACAGCCTGTTGTCTTCTCATTAATATCTCTATACTGCATGCTTACAAAATAAAGAAAGGCTCAAAAGCAAGTGCCCAGCCTACTTTCAAGCTTTTTTAGCAATCTCTCCCAAACACATCTCTGTGCACTCTTCTACCCAGTGTTGCTGGAACCTGACTGGGAATTTCCCTAGAGGGAAACATGAAGCTCTATACTCTGCTTTTTAAGCTATTTGTGCTTACTCAAACCTGTCTCAAGTGTCAACAGCATTTACAGAGCTATCAAGAAAACAGCTGGGGCTGGGGCCAGCACCATGCCATGCATGTGTCCCTCACTCTGCAGGATGAGGGTGCATCCTTTGCCAGCCAGCACTGGCTTGAGAGCACTTTGATACTCCTTTACCAGTTCTGTGTCTCCAGCTCACCTACTCAGTTCCCCTCCTCACTGTGAAGTAGAAAAGAAGGAGAAAAACTGTTTACCCTTTTTCTCTCTTCATTACAGTCATGGTAAACTGTTGTTTCTGTGTCATCTGTAGTGCTCCAATGATCTACCAGGTTTTGAGGTGTGGAGGTTGCAGCAGAACAGTGCATTAAAGACATGATGAGCAAAGGTCCTTCTCACCGTTCTCCCTGTGCCTACCAAGGCAGGAGACAGAGCAGTCTTTTCCATTCCTTCCCAAAAGCTACGTACTGGTGAGAGAAACAGGAGAGGGAGAGAAGATTAAATGGAAAGGGGAGAGAAGAGAGATAAATGGCAAGAGACAAAATATGGATGGGAGAGAAGGGTCTTGCATAACCTTAGGACTTGCTGCAGCCTAGTCACACTTTTTTCAGTTGCAAGCTTCAACAGCTTGCTAGACCATTCAGAAAATACTCCCACAAGAAAGAGATTTAAACTTTTAAAAAAACTCTTATTTTTACTGTTGTTACACCCTGATAATTTCCAGGATTTCTGGAATCCAGTTTCCATGGGAGACTTAGAAAACCATATACGAAATTATTAAAACAAGAAGCACACATAAGAAGTTAATAAAACACTTGCTGTTTTGCCTCTTGCTTCCTTTGATAAAGGAGGCCATTAGCATCTTTCAGCTGAACAGCTTCCACCCAGTTCCTGTGTACGAGAGCACCCACCAGGAGCATGTCCACGCAAGAGTGATATGTTCCTCAAAACTCCCAAAGCACACACAGTGCCCCATTGGCTGATACTGCAGGCCTCCAAGACTGTAGAGTGAAAGTTAATTTTACATAGTGAACAGTAAACACACAATACAATCTCTCTGTTATATCAATTAAATGGAAAAGTCCTGATCCTTTTTTAAAAAGAGAAGTCTACTCATTTGCCATGCACAAAACACTACATCAAGAAAGTTGTGAGTCATGGATTAAAAATGGCACCTTTAAAATAAAAAATTCTTCAATGCTTATGATTTGAGGACCTGTAGCCCACAACAAGCCACTAACATGCAGGAAGAATGCTTATACCTCAACACTTGTATGGCACAGCCTCTCAAAATCAACCTCTGTCCTTTCTCGACAGCATCTACTTTTTTGTACAGAAATAAAAGCAAAGCCATGCTGGATTGTCTTTCCTCTTCCAGCTCCCTCCCCATCTTTCTTGTTTTCAATTATGGGGTAAAACATTGAAAAAGAAAATTTCATATCTCTTGATCCACAGCTTTGAGCTTAAAGAGAGTGAAGCAGAAGGGCAGTGAAAAAGGGAAGCCCCAGTGAGCACAGATCATCTTCTGCAGTCTGTGAGTTCTGTGGAGGAAAAAGCAAAGACGGAGCCCAAACACACTATGGCGTGCTGTCCCTGTTTACTCTAGAATATCCCTGATTTACTGACAGCACAAAGCAGGACCGTATTGTTTATAATGTCATTTCTCAAGAATGCAATGTCCCACCCTCTCCCACTCTCAGCTTTAAACTTGTTTGATGAACACAGTTTTCCAGTAAAGACAACATGATATTTGGCCAGAGTGGTGGAATAAGAAACATGATTCTTTTCATGTTGGACACTTGTGTAATATTTCTCAACATCCAAAGCTGGGTTTATGCAGGATTACAGCAATCCTTTTATTATTCATGAAAGATGACAGCATGCCGTGTGATAATGTTTAGGTTAGTCATCATGAAATTTACAATAGCTTATGTGGAGGGAAATATGAAATTTTAGTTAGTAAAATGAATTCTTTAATTAATTTCATCTGTCCAACATTGCTCTTTTTTTTTTTATTCAAGCAGTAAATATCTTCCAAAAGATTCACAGAGCAGAGACTTGTCTAACAGCAACAGCTAAGAAAAATGCTTATTAATGCCTTGAGCCTGCCATGTATGACACAGCCAGGTTTGTCATGCTGTGGATCTCAGATCTGCGTGAGAAAAACAGATTGTACACAGCCCTTTGTAGCTCCTCCAAGCCTGCAAAGGCTTGCATGTTCTATGCTGGAGAACAGCATTCCTCCAGTGGAAAGGAAAGGAGACAACCCTCAGCCCACCACCACCACCTCCTCATGTAAGTATTGCTACTACCTCCACCTCAGCAGGAGAGACATGGAGACATCCTTCCAGGGAGAGGTGAGGAAAAAGCAGGGAAAACCACACATGAGACCTGTTGAGATCAACTTTTCCAAAAAGTCTCCATCTGACCCTCTGGGTGCTATCAGCAATGTTATTCATAGATGATTTTCTAAAGGCAACGATATGAGGCATGAACGGGCTTTATTGCAGTGCAGCCATAAATAATTAAATACAATGTAATAAATGGACTTGTCAAAACCAGCTGGCATGAAGTTAGACTGACTAATCTGATCTGACTGCCAAAATCAGCACACAAGGAAATCTCCATCTGTGAGCTGAATGCCCAAGGTGCTCAGGGGGCCTGTTGTGCATGCCCGTCTCAGCTACCCAGAGCAAAGATGATGCTCAGAGGTGCCCTGGGAGGGCAGGTGGGTGTCCCACAGGACAGAGGAGAGTGAAGGACAGTACTTAATTGCTACTGCACGTCACCATGTGTCATACACACAGCCTAGCATTGGATTTTTATTTTTTTCTTTTCAAAATAGGATGAAGCACTTCAGGGAAAGCTGACCCTCCAGTAATTCTTTTTTCTTGCATGTACACAAAACACTTTTTACCTACATGAACTGTATTAATAAAATGTCTCTGGTTGTGTGAAGATTTACTCAGAGCCAAAACGTTAAACTACACCCTTAATTGCAAGGCTTAAGCATTTTTAAAATGTGACTTTTCTCCCCTTTTCATTGTGCTAAAAAAAAATAGTAAAAAGGAAATTAATCTGCAGCTGACCAAAACAAACTTCAAAACACATGCGTCATAAAAAACTGGCATTTTTGGAAGATGACTGTTGGCCAAACATTGGTGATGTTATTGGAGTTTTTCCTTTAAGGTCAGACATTTAATCTAAGTATTATTAACACTTAAATAATTTGCCATTTTTTCCCCCTTACTAAGCTTCTTTTTAAAATGGTTATTGGCTTGTTTCCTTTGAAATTGTGTTTCAAGTGTGATTTTTAATGAAATTTTAATAACAATATCCCTTTAAAAAGTCAAATACATTTTTGGGAAATGAAAAATATTTCAGAACAGAAATCTTGCAATTTCAAATCAGCCTAAACCCTTTCTATGCTGCACTCTCTTATTTATGGCTGACTGTCCATCTCACTGAAGCTAAAAAATCAGACAATAAGATAATTTTGCTGTGTCTGCACACATATATACAAATACACACACACGTATACTATTTGTCCAAGGCCAATTTGGATAAACAAAAAGTCAGAAATACCTGAAAATTGTAATCTCTGGTGGAATAACTCTGTAGCTACAATAGGCATCAATGTTACCAGGAGTTTGCTTTTGCCATCTAATTGCTATTAACATTCTAGCAGGGCTTAGAGACGTTGTTGTAATTGTAAGTTATTAGACTGAGACAATGATTTCTTGGTAGTCTCTTGCTTCTTTTGGGGGCAACATACTCACTTTTTTAGTATTTGTTTGTTTGTTTGTTTATTTGCAGTTGGATGTATTTTTGAGAGGATCCTCCACCCCATTACAAGACTGGAGGTAAAGCCGATGAAAAGCGTTTCAGTGTCTGAAGTTTTTTTGCTGACACACAACCTTGCCTACACAACCTCTCTTTTACATTAGGACAATAAAGAGAAAGGGGGTATTATCCTTGTATATCCTGATACAACATAAATATTTTGAAGTTACTCACGCAGATAAGAAAAAAATATTCCTGTTTCTGCCTCCCTTTCTGCATCACATTTTGCCAACAGCTGCTTCATTTAACTATTATCAGGCATGATGCATAAAGAAATGCGTATGCTCTGAGCGGAGTTTATGCTAGGGTGACGTGAGAGCAGCAGACTGACAGATCGGGTGCGGGTGCAGCTGAGGAGGCTGCGACACTCTCCGTCACCCCACGCACTTCAAGCATCTTCGCTCTTGCCATCTAATCTCGGTCGCAGGACGTGCAGCGCCAGAAAGGCCTCCAGCTTTGACTTTAAGCAGCTCGCGGAGCAGGTGCCAGCGCCACAATTCCTGCTGTGTCCCGCGGCTGCCGCCGGCGGTGAGTACCGCAGGGCAGCGCATCCCTGCGCGGCAGCGGCGTCTCCGCGCGTCGCGGCGCCCACAGGCGCGGCAGTAAATCTGCTGCTGCTCTCGCAGCGCCGCGGGCTGGCACCCACCGCCCCCCGAGCGCTGGAGCGCTCCTAATCAGGCTTCCTGCAGGAGCGACAGCGCCGGGCGGACGGCGGCACATTTTTGTGCTGGGTACCTGCCTTAGCGGAGGCCTTTTCCTTGGAATTGCAGCCCGCAGGCAGCTGGCCAGAGTGGCAAAGGAGCTGTCGGGGCTCGGTGGGGAAGTGTGGGAGGAAGGCAGCCCCGTGCGGAGAATGGCAGGAAAGCCGCCCCGCTTCCCGGCGGCTCCGTGCGCTGGGAGGCAGCGCGGCGCCTGGAGCCTGCCCGCCCTGCAGGCGCGTCCCGGGATTTCCGAGCCGCGGCCGCAGCTCTGCTAACAGCCAAATATTTCACTCCAGAGACATACTACATTTCCTGATATAGGATGCACTTGCATGTCTCCTGGTGACCTTAAACACTAATAAAGGAGTCATAATACGACCTAAACAGGCCTTGAGAGCCAGCCGGCACACGGGTGGCTGAAAGGGAGGTTCGGGGGGTGGGAGCACTTGTCTGCTCTTTGTTCGGCAGCTTTCGTGTCGTGTTCCTTCCCTTTTGATTATGCGGAGGAAGGGATTTTAAAATACATTTGTGCTGCCCTTTTGCCAACAGCAGAAATTAATCCAATGTGCTGGGAGAGAAAAATCTCCATGTGCTGACTGCTGGGGCTCTCCAGCATTTCCCGGCGGTTTTCATGCGACCGAGGAACCTCTCCGCTCCTGCTCCCCACAACTGCGCCCCGCCAAGGGAAAGGGCAACACAGTGCAAACACTGACCCTCCTACGGATCCTACTCACTTATTTCCACTGCCTGAGCAGGCAAGAAGCTGTTGTGCCTATGTATCGTGGACATTTTAAGGCTGCCTTGCAGTTGTAAACTCAGAGACATCCAGCTCCTACACAAATCACAGTGGGCTGAACCCGGTGAGGTTCTCAATGTTGTTGGGCCAGAATTTCTTCTGCTCACCAGACTTACCTGCACTCGAAAGCATTGAGGACTTAGCTCCTTCAGTGTAGGGAAATACAGAGGCTGTTACGTGCTGCCTCCTGCCACATGTGGAGTTTTGTATTGCCTTGGCCCTACAGCTCAGCAAAAATAAGCAGAGAGAGGTTAATTTTGGACCATGCTGGTAATCCAGCTATCAACCATAAAATGTGTTCAGACTTGCAAAGTAATGAGTGAATGATGACTTTGTTACCAGCAAAATGGTACAGTGTCTCAGTGTTAGAGATCAAATGCAAGCAGGGGAGAAACAAGAGACCACCAGGATGAGAGGCAGACTTTCTCATCAGCAGAGAAAACTATTTTACTCTTTTAATAGCTCTAAAAATACTCTATTTGACCACGAACCTATGTTATTTAGATCTGTTTATTTGCAAAAGGAAGGATAACAGTCTTCAACTCTATATTACATAAGATCAGCTGACATTTGCTATGATATCACAGACCAACAAAATGAAATAACTCGCAGAGAAAATATTGACTTTCTTTGTCTGAAATTAAGCCAGCAGACAGAAGAGAGATGAATATAAAATAAGAAAAAATATTACAGCAGTCATATCCAAACTAAATTTAGATACAAGTGATGCATGTCCTAATTTAGGAAAGAGCAAGAAAATATCTTAAGTGTTATTATCTCTAATATAAAAGCTTTAAGTTGCAGAAAACAATCCTCAGCTAAGAAACAATGCATTGAGACAATTCTCACAAGTAATGAGAAGTAAAGTGCACCATAATATCATCCTCCAACACTTTCACAGAATTCCCACTGATTTTGGCAGGAGCTATGCACACATTTTGGAGGGAGGCCTTCAGCTGCATGGAGAAGTAGGAGGCTGAACCTGTACACATGGCAGCTCTTAATGGCCATTTTCATACACAGCCCAGCAGCTCGAAACACTTTAAGTCTGCTCTCAGCTAAGACACTAATCAAATAACCTCACATCTGACATGCCCTTAGAGTATCAGTCTGCCTTCAAGACTCTTTCCCAGGATCTGACTGACAAGGGCAATTAATCAGGGCTGGGTCCACTGTAGCCAACAACGTGACATCAGTGCAAAGTTGGTGAGAAGTCCACACCAGAGCTCTTTTTTTTGTATCAACTTTGTTCTTAACATAGTGCTGTTGCTCACTTACACCTCATTTTTAAAAAATAGATACACATTTTTGAAGCTTCTGGTAGAAAACATTTCTCAACTTGTCTCAATTCAGTAAACTTTAACAGAAATTTCTACAAAACCCTATTCACTCACATTCCACTTTTTGCAAAGAGGAAAGAAGCAATCATGACTGTCTGAATATTTCTGTCACAGAGACTTTTCTAATATTTCTTCTGTACATTCAGAACAGTCTCCTGAGTAAGTTTTCTAGGGTCTGATATGCTCTCTTGGTTTTTTTTATTCATTCACCATTGTGTGTATGGAAAATATTCTCCTGACTCTTTCCAAATTCTCCAGTTTTAATCCAATGCATCTAAAAAACAACTCTTATTTCCCCTGAGTATTAGGATTGGAGGGGATGAAATGCTGTCTCCTGTGTGTTCTAGGGTTTTAGGATGGCAGAAGCTTTGAATGTCAATCTTTCTTTAATATATATAGGAATAGATTCATTACACTACATGCTCACTACTGAGTTTACACTTGTGTTCATAAATCACTCCAGGTCAAGAACTGTATCGAGGACCTCATCCATTCAGCATCTGGCCTTTATGTAGCAAAATCAGATTTAGAAGACTTTGGAGACTTTGCCACTTCTTAGAGAATCCTGGTCTTCTGAGCTATTTCTGTTTTCCTATAGCGCCTTGTTAAGCAATACTTCTATCTCCTCTTACCCCTTACGAGTTCTGTGCAAGCAGGATGGTTAGCACCCCCCTGCAATGTTCCAGGCCTCTCTACCTCTTTCCTTCTTCCTCTTGGCCTTTTGTCTGCTGTTTCTGTTGCGTATTTCTGCACAGCATTTCAGTCTCTTTAAAGGCAACCCTATTGGTGTCTCAGCTGATCTCAATTTGTATATTACACAAGAAAGAAAGAAAAAAAAAATTAAACCAGTCTGAAATACCATTTGCTTTTTACTGCGTAAAATGCACCATAAGTTCACCTCATGCCATGTGTGTGTTTCCGTCCTGCACATCAAATTTTCCATGGAAACTCGCACCAGCGTCATAGAGGACAGGAACGCCCTGCACCTGGGCTTGTCCTGCGTGAGAGGGGCACTGCTGGGAAGGTGAGGGTGACTGACAGACAAATGGCCCAAGGCTCTCTGGCACATGTGGATCTCAAGCTCCAGTTGTGAGCTGACATGTTTACATTGCAAACCACTCACAGACTGCAGAGGGTGCAAACAGGCATCTTCAATTATTTGTGTGGCCTCTTCCCCATAAATAAAATATTAAGAAAGAAAACTGTCTGCTAGCCTGTTTACTGCCAGGATTTTTCCCATCTTGTGGTACTCAAGCAGTGACTGGGACAGACTCCTTGGCTGTTGTGGAAACAAGAAGTTATGACAAATGAGCCCAGACAGTGGTCAGGTGAAGGGCACTGTGACGAGGGGGTGGCCCTGCAGCAAGGCAGAGGTCAGGCTGACATGCAGGCACACTTCAGGTGTCACCCCAGACCTGCTGTCACCCCACAACAGGGAGCTGCTTGTCCCATCAGTCCTGCTTGCCCTGGAGGTCAAAACAGCCCCTTCAGCCTCCCCAGCTGCTGAGAGGAGGTCGCCAGAATTACATAACCCAGGTGGCATCTCTGTCACATCCAGCTCCTAGGTACCTCAGCAGGACTGCAAATCAATGCCAAGGGAGCTTCTTCTGGGCCATAAAGCATGTTCATGTGCTCAGTCAGACTTTTTTCCTACATGGTAACCTGGCACAAACAAAACCACAAGCAGATATGATGTCCCATGTGAATCTCATATAGATGTAGAATTAGCTTTGGTCTTGGTACATTCCAAGTGACTTTTTTTTTCTAATAAACTTATTTGAGTTATAATCTAAACACCATTTTTCAAAGTGACCTTAGGGCCTGCCTCCCTCCAGCTCTTGGTCAGGCTAATAGCTTCTCCAAGCTGGCAATTGGATCACTTCACATGTGGCTGGGCTTTGCACATCCCAATCCATAGATTTCCCTCCTCTCTGGCATATGGCAATGGGGACAGGAACACAAGGTCACAGGTCCCGTACAGGGCACTGCCTGAGTCCTATGTCACTGCCTGGCTCACAGGAGAAAACAAGAGCTTCAGTTCATGCTGGACATATTAGCAAAGAGTGCAGGGACCAGTTTTGCCAGTGCTCTTTAAATTTTGATCTTTTGTAACTAATGAAAAAAAAACAACTTATAAATAATCTAATTAATCAAAGCAGAGAAAATACACACATTTTGGAAGACAGGTCTCCAGCAACAATCTGTGAACAGCATGGTTCAGCAATGCTCAGTTTTCTTTTCCACAATTTCATAGGAGTCGTATTCATCCTTCCTTCAAGGATTGGTGCCCCTGCTCAATCAGATTTATAATAAGCCTAATATTTAGGTTCTCAAGAACAATTTGAGATTTCCTTCCAGTGAACATTAGAAAATGATACTGTGATTAGCCATGATATCTCTCTGACTGGGACTGTTAAACAAAACAAGCAGTTGGCACAACTATTTGATTTAGGAAGAAAGAGAAGCAAGAGTAATGACAGCCAGTTTCCAGGTTTTAATAGAGGAAATGTTTTTGATACAGAAGTCCCATCCCAGCTGTATTTAAGTTCAGATACTAAGTAACACAAGTTGTTTTTCAAACATGGAAAAGTTCAGAAAAGCTGATTAGAATTATTTCTTACAGCCCTCTATTCACCTTTTCTTTATACAACCCCAGAAAGTTAAAAGAGTTATGACACATAAGATAACCAAAGGGTCAATCCTGCCCAAAAATATATTAGTCAGCTAAGACAAGAGCAGTCTTTGCCCAGCTTTGACTTTGGACCATAAGGACTTTGTTAGCATAGAAAGAGACATTATTTTTCAGAGAAATATGATATCAGTAGAGCTCTTGAAGAATAAACAAAATCTTTTCCTTCATTGTACATTACAATCTTAGAAAAATTGTGAACTGACATTCTTCTCACATTTTTTACCATGAGTAATGCACAAGGCAGAAAAAGAACTTTTCAATAGATTATGAAATTTCAAGCTGAACCTAAAAACTTGGAAAAAAAGTTTTAGATTTAACCACTGTGATGCTGAAACAAGTGGCAGAACAGAACTCTGCAACTTTACATTTTTGTTTTCTATAATTCAGTCTAATCCCTTCCACAGCAGAAGACTATACAAGGTATGGACTAGAGAGCTGTTTCTTTTTCTTCAAATTTCGAAGTGCCTTTTTCCCTGGTCTGAAAATGTCTTAAAAGTAAACATCTGTCTTTCATCTGCTGGATGGCAATTTAAGAACATCTACCATTAACCCCCCAGGCACCTCTGCAGATTTGAGGTCCCTCATAGCAAGAGATGCTTGGGGCTCTTGGTGGTCCTTGGCTGCAGAATAACCCAGAGCAACAATATCTCTTTCTGTGAAGAAGACAGCATCAGGGATCCCTTTCTGCAATACAGCTGGAGCATATGAAAAAAGTCATAAAAAGATCCTAAAACAAAACATCACTTACAGTATATGTCTGTTCCTACATGTGTTCCCAATAGTGTCTTCAAGATAGACCTGCTTTGAACAAAAAAAAAAAAAAAA